>VYXC01011439.1:0-189441 GCA_013397175.1 Platysteira castanea
AGCAGCAGAGGAGACTGGGTTTCCAGTTCTTCTGAGAATTTGCGTCACTTCTGGCTCTTTCAAGGAGGTGTTAGAAGAGAACATAAATTTAACTTATTTCAAGTCATTTTTTGAACCTCTTTGTACTGTCAAAACAACATAATGAAGGCATCTTTGTGTATATAAGGCAAGCAGACCTCAGTACTGAGGGAAGTCCAGCTTTGGACTGTCTGTGTTGTAAATATTTTTGCTGAACACAGTACTGAGTGCCTCACAAACACCAGTTCAACCAACCCATAGATGTCATTTTCCTCATCAGATTTTGTGCTGAATATCACATACTTCTTGCTGCAGCTCCTAACTTCTCAAGGTCTGCCATTGAGGCTTTTTCCCGTGTTGAATGTTGCTTGTTTGTGCTCTGGTTTTGCAGCTCTGACTCCTGGAACAGCTCCCTTCTGATGACAATCACAAAGAGCAGGTCCTTCTCCACCTCCTACGCCGTGTCCTCTACCAACCACCTGAATGCCAAAAGGCAGAGCCGGCAAGGTGAGTGGGCATCCCGAGCTCTGTCAGCCTTGCTTAACTGCTCCCCGTGACGAGCTGCTGCATCTGCTTTTGTTCTCTGTCCTACCTGCTGCTTTTCTTATTTTTCCATCAATATAATAATTTCTTTTATTTAAAGAAAACCCAATGCAGTGGCTTGAAATACTATAGCTCATAGCCATGCCCTTTGTAAATGTGTTGACTCTTGATTTATAGAAGTTAGCCATGGCATGATGCAGCAAATGCAATACTAAATTGTGATTCATATCTTTGTTATTCCCTTGACTATAGTAGGGCTGAGAACAGGGTGTTTTGCATAACATTTGTGACATTAGCTGTCTGTGCATATTGCTTGACTGAGATTTCCTAAAGCACAACCTACATAAATCCATTTTGAGCTGGAAGCAGCAATTGACTTGTCTTACACAAACGCATCCAAGATAAAACCTTTGTGACTCAGAGGTCTATCTCTGTATATTCACTATTGAAAAAGTACAGGTCATTCTTACTGATTTTTAGGGATGAGAAATACGGGATTTTTCACTCAGCTTTTTGAGCCTTTGAAAAAAACATTACTCCTGTATTTCTTTCCTGAAAGAAATTAAGAAGGTGGCTTTGGAATTGATAATGAAACCTATAATATGACAGCCATGAAGCAGCCTTAATCCACAATAATGTGGTTCTCTCCTCTCTACAAATGCAGTATAACATGCTGTTTACCCATGCTTCAACTCACAATTCAAAATTATTACAAGGCCTTCCTTTTTCATACCAGCCTGCTTTTTATCCAAACAAAAATAATTCTGAGATAATATTACTCAGAGATCCTGGCGACCCAGCTGTCAGATAGAAACTGATAGATGCCTGAGGCCTGACATTGGAAAAGTGGGAGAATCCCAGCTTAGAGATGGGTTTGAAGATATGGCTGCACAATTATTTTGCATTTCTAGTGCTGTCACATCACATCGCCTTTTCAAACTGAAGAGAACCATACAAAAGATCTTCTCTTGTACAAAGCTGCTTTGTTTTACCACAGTGAAGATTAAGTGGCACAATATTGTCTTAAAAGGTAATAGCCACATAGGCAAATGAATAAAATTTAATTGGAAAATAATGGAGACATAATACCAAGGATCCAGGAATTCGCTTTAGAACAAAATAAACATTTGACTTGTGATTTTCAGTGATTGTCCCAGTAAACAGAAAGGGAGAGGAGTGGGTATATATCTTGAACTTGGAAAATAACACTTACCAAGCCCATCAGTCAGTTTTACATTTAGTAATTCCTGCTTTCAGAAAGTGTTAATAATCATCCCTGTTGTCCAAATACATGAGCTCCCCCATGATGAAGGGAGATCTCCATTCCATTATGAGCAATTCCAAGGATGCTGATGGAGAGGAGTAAAACTTTTCCATCAGTGCTTTATGTAGAAAATTGATACTACAATATTTTAGACTGTTTCTAATCATGCATTTTTAGTTATGATTTGTTTTCATGTTCCAACTAAATAATTTCAATTTGCACTACTTAATACAATTTAGACGTTTATGTCTTAGCTCCATTGGCAATATACAATTACTATTAGTAGAAATTGATCTAGCTAAATCTGTAAATAAGTTAATTTATAAAATGTGTCTTTAATTATGCATGAAAACATTCACATTTTAAAATACTGCTAGTTCTACCTGTTTTGGCAAAAACTCAAGTGTTTTCATATGTAATTTCCCATCACATTGAAGTCACTGTTTTATGTCTTCAACACTGCACATTTGAAGAAGTTCTGGAGGATCTAAGTGCATGGACGTACTTTAAAAATCTCCTTGTATTTTTAGACTTCTCTTCTCTTGATTGTTAAAAAAATCCTTGCTGTAGCAATACACATTTTCTCTAACTTTTGCCAGTAAATGGTTGAATGTTGGATTATTGACAAAAAGTTTGCTTTTTTCTGGTAAATTTATTTATTTGTGGTTACCTTCCCTGGTAAATTACTCTCTTTAAAAAAACCCAAAAACACAACAAAAAATATTTCAAGAGACTGGAGCCCTACTAGCAGTAGGGCTTTCTACTAGCAGTAGAAAGCCTGCTGTGATTAGAGACATTATTGTGAATAGTGCTGTTTAACTTCTCAGGACTTGTTTCCAGTTGTTGAAAGATGACCATATGTACTGCATCCTCTAAGAGTTACAAATATTACTTGGTAACATATAGGTCAAAGATAGATAATAATCCAACTCAATCCCCTCTGCAACTAACAAACTGTGAAATGTTTTTAAAGATACTTTATTGTTGGATGGAAAGCTGATATCTCAATGAATTCACAAATGTAAAACAGAGATTTTCTGTATTTTAAAGCAGTTTTCCTGTGTCATGGCCATCTGATAACATTTTAATTGCTCTGAAGGCTGTAGTGCTCTGATCTCAAGACTAGCATTATATCCTACTTGCAATCATTGAATTAAAACACTAAATACATACCACATTTGCTGAAGAAATACCCTTAATCAAAATTGAGATGCTGAATATCTCCAAATTACAGCACAGTAACTAGCAGATTTTTTTTTAACTCTTGGATTGTCAACAGTAATTCATATTTTAGTCTCCTATCACAGTAAGTTGCTATCAGGGAAAAACCACTGGAACTGTACATGTATCCTGCAAGGTTGATATTTCATAAACTTAGATCAACATATTGCCTTATTTTAGGATAATTTTTGTGTCTGGAATGCATTTAGATAGAGGGCACAATTCAAACATAAAACTGGTTCATGTTCCTAAGGCCTTGATATCCTTTGGCTTTGAAGATGAATGTGGTAAATTAACTGGGGCTGAGTTCCTACAAACTTCAGAGCAGGAGGTAACTCAATTTCCGTATGTTTCCTTTTAAGATAGATTAAGTTTGCTCCTCTGCGCTTTGAGCAGGATCATTTTGTCTGAGACCAGGAATTGTAAAGTGGATTCCAAGAGAAGGCAGCACTTTGTTTAAACACTGGACTGGCTGATGCATTTCATTTTGGCAGTGGTGCTCAGGTGGAATAAGGGACAGAGAGAACTACATCTTGCTAGGGTTGCACATGTGGATATTGGCAGTTTCCATACTCTAGCTCAGGTGTACGGTACCATGTGCTGCAGGTAATGGTTACAAGTCTACCTTAGTGAGCAACAGATACTGAAAAATAAACTCAAGCTGAAGATCAAGGCCAAAATCTATGAAGAATGCAGAAATGGCACCAGAAGCGCAGTATTTTGTATAATGTATGACTACTAAAAATTGCTCTTTTTGGTTTATTGCTAGTCTTCAAACATGGAGAAACCCAAATTTTCTGGGGATGTGTGTAAGCCTCCCTTGTCCCTGTGTTACAGATGGTGACAGAGAAAGTGCAGAAGAGTCTGGGAACTGCCTGTTTGGGGTTGTATGTCTCTGTCACTAGAACATGTTGGTACCAACAGTCGTGCCACAAACTTGTCTTTCATTTCGTGCCTGTCTACTTGGGGCATCCTGCTCAATAGGGAAAATATGCTTTGTGTTTCAAGCCAGATCTTTAGCAGGTAAAAGTGGCTGATAGTAATGGAAGTTCATCACTCTGCGACAGCCCCGGCCTTGGCTCAGAGTGGAGAAGAGTATTCTGTTTCTTGCTTTGTTTTTGGAGACTATGCTGGCACATCTCAGGAGGAGTATGTCTGCACAGTGAAGTAGTACAACCCTCTGGCCACTTCTGTTAATTGACAAGACTCTTCTTGTCCTTGGTCAGGTATCCCACCAAATATTTCACCTCTCACCTCCCCGTGCCATTCACCGATTCAGGGGACTCCTGCCACAAGTCCTACTGGAAAAACATCTTCTGTGTCATTTCCAGAGTCTACAGATACTGACACCAAGCAGGGCTTAAAGCCACACAAAGTCTTAACTTCTACTCAGAGTGCACCTAGCCTGTCAGACCCTATTATCAGCCCCTCCATCATCTGCAGCAGGTAAGATAATAATTTGACATGCCTTGGAATCATTTCACATTGTTCTCATAAACATGTTCTATTGGCCCAAATGCAAGTTTTTGTGATGTACTGCAGTGTTTGTATTGATATTTCAGGTTTGTAGTACTTGAGTAAATGTGTAGATCAATGCTACAAAATGCTTTTAAATTGGAAGACTGTCAGCTGTGTTTATTGCTATGTTTATTGCTTTTCCTCCTGTCAGATGGACAGCCTGATTCATAAATAAATTCTTTATCAATAACCTGCAGATCCCAAAGTTGGATTTCATGTTTACAGCTTGTGTTTCTCGAGCCATGCTCTTGACATGAGCAGTCACCTTTAGGTCACAGGCCAAATCCTCCACAGCAGGCACCTGATGTTGAATAGAAAACTCTGACTGCCAGGGTTTAAAAGCTTCTGGCCTGTGGGCTTCTGACAAAGGTGGGCCAACAATGCCTGAAGACACCATAATTTTGAGCCTTCTCTCAGGAGGAGTGGGTCCTGTCTTCCCTAGGCAGAGTCAGATTAGGTACTGTGGGGATTTTCTAGCTAGAAATCAACTGCAGATGAGTTCTTTCTACTGCTAAGAGCTCCAGTAACACAGTTTGATTTTAACACAGTTTAATTTCACACTTTCAAATAGCCCTTTATTAGGTAACACAGACCAGACCTGCTTTGCAAAACTAGCATTTTGGAAAGAAAGTTGTTCTGCTTATCTTCTCAGAAAGGATTTAGTTGCTAAATCAAATTACTGGAGTTTGCAATACATGTCCAGTTCAGAATTGTGGAAAATGCTGGTATTCCCAAGCCTGTTCCAGTGCAGTTTCAAGACTGCTTTACTCACCAGACATTACTTTTGGTCATAACATGAGTGGCCAGCCAGCAGAGAGCACAGCTATTATCAAGTTTGACTATCTTTGGAAATAGTTTTTTGTTTCTGACTTCAATCACATGACTTTGGATGTGTCTCAGTGTGCTGTGTGCAAGGCTAGGAAGTGCCTGTGAGAAAGTCAAAATTGAGACTGCAAGTGTGCTCAAGGGAGTCATCCACACTGGAGGTTGGGGTAGGATCCCAACAGGCTTTTAAGATGGATTTAGATGACTAAATAGGAATTACATGCTTTTAAGAGTTTTCCAAAGGTATACCAAAATTGGGATTTGGACAGATTCATTTGAAAGTAAAACTATATTACACAACAGAAATACAGCATAAAGGTACTGAAGTCTTATTAAGCCATGTCTATATTACCACTTCAACAAAATACTGTTATTTCACAAGTGGCAATCATCTCTGGAAGCCTTCTATTAAAAAGCACAGATAACAGTTTCATTAAAAATGTCAAAAAAAAAAAATTCAATGTAAGGTTGTTGTAGATACCAATGAAATATATTTTCTTGACGTGTGCAGACTGATTTCATTATTATCACTAGTAAAATGCTCATTACCTTGTGACTGCTGTATTATTGGATCTATGCAAGTTGTATAGAATATGTAGGTTTTCAATTTACTTGTTTTCAAATGCTTAGACTGTGTAAGCATTGCAAATAGCTACACTGCTGACATAGAACATATTATTTGAAATATTTTGGTGTAATGATTGCTAATAGAATTGGCTCCACTAGTGCTAACAGCCACTGTTCCTTTAACATCCATTGAAAAATCATAAGCACTGTCACGTTTCTAGCCATTAGTATATAGAGGTGTCAAATCCAGAGATAGAAGCTGGACACATAAATAATGTACACGTGTAATGTAGGCACAACCAAAAGGCAAAATCAAAACCAAACAAAATCCCAAGTGCCAAAGAAACTAAATGGCTATGACAAGTTGTGAGAGTTAAGTCAATATAACACCAAGAATAAATTTTTGAATGTTTGAGCTCTCACATGGTAGATTGCTGGTCTTCTGGTATGCAATGCCCTAAATTCCCTGCCACAACACCTGCCTTGTAGAGCAGTACTACCAACTCAGCAAACCCCTGTCACGAACAAACTAATCCCACCCCTACAACAGCAAAAGAGAAAATGAACTCTTGGTGGGTTCAGTGCTTTAAGTCGGATCAGGGAATGGTATCAAGATGGCAGTTTTACTGTAGTTCTTTTTTACTCACAAAGCGAAATGTGGTAAGGCAGCACAGTTTGAAAAGCACATTAAGCAAGAATATATATATCAGGAAATTCTGTTAAAGTAATCCATAAGTAATCATTTTTAGTTTTGCTGAGTGGATGAGGCAGAAATCCTGTGCAAAAAATATCAAACAGTCCTGATGTTAAGGTGTGTATTATAATGCCTGTGCATGAAGGGATCGAGTTAAAGTTGCATGAGCACATTTACTTCCAACACACAGCAGATTTCAAGGGTTCTACTGGGCAGCTCAGTAATATTTTTTTTTAATACAGTGCTTTGTGGACCGTACACACTAAATCAGTGTGAGTTTGCATCTGTTCAGGAAATAAAGAGGTGCACTCAATACTGATGCAAAAGCCTTGTAGCATTACAACCAACCAAAGGCTATCACTGACCTTATAGAAAACGTAAGGAATGGAGGAGAGAAAAATCTATACTTTTTTTCCTCTTGTTTATCAGCCTGAGTGATAAAAGGCTTACTTGCTTGGCTATGCACTACAGGTATCATTGAATACAGATCAGCGATTTTATTTGAAAGCCTTTCAGGAACTCATTATGTTTGCAGGGCATTCCAAGCTGCAGGATATGTTTGGATGACGCAGTCAAAAGCTAGCTGGTACAGGATTTAAGCCAGTTTTATATGTTGAACTTACAGTGGTGCAAAGTTTCTAGTACAAAGTTTGACCAATCCAAATAATTCT
Organism: Platysteira castanea; assembly: GCA_013397175.1. Lineage (NCBI taxonomy): Eukaryota > Metazoa > Chordata > Aves > Passeriformes > Platysteira > Platysteira castanea. Next base: position 7,322 of record VYXC01011439.1, read on the forward strand.
GTAATAGTTGCTTTGCAAAAACTGTTACATGTAAGATGTGCCACAAAATGCTGACTCAAACCAGAGAAAATGTTAAAATGTCAGGTCCTAATTAGGGTTTAAAGAGAATTATACACAAGGAGTAAAGCTTTTTAATGGAAGGGAAGAGCCAGTCATTTTAAAAGGTCATTGTGATCCCTCCCAAAATGTGTTTCTGTTCTGGAAATGATGAAGCAAACTCTGCCCTCTTGGTTCTTATGTACCTGGTATGCTGTCACTGAAGTAATAATGAAATATCATTTTCTTCCTTAAGAGGAAAATATTCAGGGTTTAAGCAAGTGGAGTGAAGCCAGATCAGGACTGTGTTCAAACTGAATTCTCCAAGATTATATGGGACTCTGGCACATTGTCATAATTTTAATTCATCTTTATAGGGCAGCTGTAGTATAGAACTAGGGGATTTATTTCATAATGTCGTACTTAGAGAGTTAAAAAATTCTTTTAAAGAAAGCACATGGCACAGGTTTACTGTTGAAAACACATATTTAATGGTGGTGGCCAGTTAATCCAAGATCTTTTTGTATTTTTGTCCAGAGATCCAATAAAACTTCAGCACTCTCTTGTGATTTTGTCTGGAGAATGTACCCTGGACCATGGCTTATACTGTATGTCATAATGTCACACTGCCAGCAGGAAATCATTTTACACAAGATTGTCTAAAGCACGTGGTTATTACATTGTGCATGTTTCTTGATGTATTTCAGCTGTGGCAGACCCTATAACCAAATAGAAGCTGGTGATGGGACACTAAATAGAAATGATGCTACTACACACACCCTGAGCAGAACAGGTAATTCTTTGTCAAAAACACCTCGTTCCCTCAAATTCAGTAATCCTCCACTAAAAGGGCAGACAAGCTTTTCTGTCATAAAAGGAGAACATACACAGGTGAGTCCATACAAATGGTCTTCGAGGCTCCTTCCCTTTTCGTATGTACAACAGGTACAAAATGCTTATGGAGTAAAATATAAAGGATATACTATTTCCCTCAATTTACTTAAATAAAGGTCCTCAAAATATTTTCTCCCTTCATTGCCTGATGCCATTTTTTACACTCTGCAGGGTATATCTTTAATGCCCGTGGACAGATTGTCCGACTTCGGAGCCAGCCAAGCAGCACACACGTATTATGAGTCAGAGATCCTGTTGCTGTTATTCAGAAGGTCACAGGATGACTTCCGTGAAATCCTTGCTGTTCACACCACAAGCTTTGTGATTTGTGTTTGTAGATGATCCTGCTCAAGCCACTTCTGACTACGAGACCAACAACAGCGACAGCAGCGACATCGTACAAAACGATGACGACACAGATTGCTCCAAGGAGCAGCCACGGAAGGGATCCGGCTGTAGGTCCTACACGCCCGAGACCATCATCCTGCATCCCTTGATACCACCTGAGGTAGCTCCTCTAAGTTCCCCCAGCACAATAGACTGAGAATATGCTGACACAGAAGGGGAAAAAAACCAAAACAAAAACCAAACTAACCAAAACCCAAATCCCCACCAAAAAAATCTGGTCTAAGGGTTCTCCAAGATATTATTATAGATGTATGTCTTAAACAATAAATGTTGCAGCATGGTGAACAAATGATAATTGTCCCACAGCATTCAGCTGTGAGCTTGGTTGTGATGCAGAGGGAAAGCTTTGTTTAGTTAAGTCTTCCACAGCCTGTTGTACAACTGAATTAATAATTTGAAGTTGGCAGGAGCTCTTGAAAAATTTATTGTAATCTGTTTGAGTTGGACATGCTGAGAGAAGGCATTTTGCTTGAAATGTTCTGGCGTTTACTCATCTCCAGTTTCTCAGTAAAATGAAATTCCAGGGAGTATACAGGGAGAAATGTGAAAGGAAGGGTACAACCCATCTTTTATTTGCAGACCTTGAAAAATAGGTACATTGCAGTTTAAGGAGTACAAGTCTTCACTTGGACTGAGCTCTGTTAGCCATGTTAGGCTGTAATGAATGAGTCCTGAGGCAGAAGCAGAAACTGAGAGCTTTTCCCTCTGTACCACAGCGAATTTCACAATGAAGGCAGACTCCTTTGGAAATGATTGAATGACTCCCAGGAGTGAATGAATGAATGAGTGAGTCTCAGTGCTAAGTGCAGACACTGCTGTTTCATAAACAGAATTTCCTCTCCATTCAAGTGAAACACATTACAAAGGAGAGTGAGTAGCTGCAGGGCTGCTAGAAATGAGGACATCTACACTGAGCCCAGAGAAGTACCACTGACTTACACATGATGCTAATGTGACTTTAGTTCTCAAGAGCATAAATTTTTGCTTGAGATGCTTCACTGAACTAACAATCCTCTTTATTCTGATTTCTGGCACAGGACAAGCCCGTACTGGCTCCTGAGCCTCTGGTTATGGACAACTTGGATCCCCTGATGGAGCAGCTAAATAATTGGAATTTCCCAATCTTTGATTTGGTGGAAAAAATTGGGAAGAAATGTGGTCGGATTCTCAGTCAGGTGAGAGGTGTACCTTGTCTGCAGTGTCTGGGTAGAACGTTGACAGATTTAGACACAAACATGTTAAAAGCCATTGTCCTTATAAGCTGATGATCCAATGAACTGTAATCACTTACATCTAATTCAAAGCTGATAATATCAACTCTGTCTCATTATATTTATAACTTTTGAATGTTTTTATTTTTAAATTTAAAAATGCAAAAACAAAAACCACGCACCTATTTTGCCTTCTGCTCTCTGCTTTTCTGAATATTCTCTTGAGATGCTTCCGTCCCTTACTGAGTTCTTTGGAAAAGGACTTCTCACAGGGTTTAGCATGGGAGGGCTAAACAGTAAATATATTCAGTGGATGCAAGATATACAGTCTTGGTCCACTTTTATACTGAAGATTTCATTATAAAATCTCAGAAATAAAAATTTCAGATTTCAGGCTAGGCAAGAAAGCAAGGTTTGAGGAAGTGGGGGTAGAAAGAATCCTTGTTACATTCACTCATTTTTACAGAATCAGAACTTTGAGAGAAAATTCGTATCATTGTTACATAGGAAAGACTAATTTGCTATGAGTTGGGATGGGAGAGCTTACCAGTCTTTCTTTCAGCTCTCAGGTTTTTATTCCTTCATGTGGATTTAATTCAGTTACTGACACAGCCTGTCTCTACCCAGCACGATTAGTGTCACTCTCCATAATCACTTTCTTGGCTGAACTTTCGACTCTGTTATGCCCCTTTTCCTGGCACGCTGACAAATTAGTCATTTTTCCTTATAAAAGTATTGAAGATTATTAAACAGGAAAAGCAAGTAATTATTTTTATTATTATTTAGGGATGAAAGGGAAGAAAGCCCAAGAGAATCTGACTGAACGAGTCTCACTTTGCAAGGCATTATGTAGTGATGAGTGCTGGAAAGAAGAGATAAAGTTAATTGGTACAATGTGGTACAATTATCACCCCCCCACCCAGAAACACAGAGGTTAGTGTGTCAGGCAGATTTCAGTGTAACAAGCTCCCGAGAATGCTGGATCAAATCACAGTCCCTTGGTGGTTACCTATTATTCAGCTAGATTCAATTATCTGGTGGTCAACAAGGAAGACCATGGCGTGAATTCAGATTTTGTGGTCTGCCTTTTAGTGTTCTGTAGCTTGGCAGGCAACATCTGTGTTTGACCAGCCTGCCAAGTCTCTAGGTTCATTCTGGAGAAATAGGCAAACTGTGGATATTGGATATATTTATTGGATGAATTCAGTGATGCTCATTGAGGCAGTTTTACACTGACAGTGAGTGTGTGATTCAAATGCTCTCCTAGATCATACTGCTCATTTTTCTAATACCATGGAATGATAATAGAATGATGAATGAAAGATAAGGAAAACCAGAACTTTCTTTTAATGCCATAACCAATGGTGTGGATGAGCCAAAATTTGTTCTGGTTTGGCATGGGTACCTCTGTAGGCTTTAAGCACCTTACCAAGCTGCATGGGGTTCTGCACCTCTGGACACAAGTCCTCTGTGCCTCCCTCAAATTGCTAAATCTCCTCACTCTATTTCCCAGCATTTGATTTTTGCACAGGTTCTCAACATGTTATCCACTTCACAGTTCCACAAAATGAGGCCTGTGAAATAAAATAGAGAAGCTTTAATATTTGTGACGAAAATTCATCACTTTCTGTAACAGCTCTTTATAATTACTCCCTCTCCCTAACAGCAGAATATAGCAAGTTCAGCCTTGTTCACAAAATATAGATCCTTATTTCCCCCACGTACTCGGCTGTTGCTAATGAAATTATTTTCAGAAATCAGGAAACTAAAACAAATAAATCTTTTTTCTCAAGCCAAAAGCACTGTTTTTTTCTAGGTGGATTTTTAAATCCTGAGGTATTATTAACAAAGGATAACAAAAGCTCTAATGATTTATTCTCTGTATTTTTCTATTAAATGGACTAACCCATTCAAAAAAAAAAAAGTTAATTAAAAAGCTGAATTAACTATGTTTGCCTTGCTAGGTTAAATTTATGAGATGGAACAAAGCAAAGTTGACACATGCCTCTAGGGAAGCATTCAGTTTGGAAAGCAAATGCTGGCTTAGCATCTTTGACGCTGCTTGAGATGTCTGTTCCTTCTTTGTGGAATGTTAAATTAATTTAGACATATAAAAAGGCCCCAAACCAGTCAGGAACCATGAAAGCATCTGTGCAAACTAGAGTGGCAAGCACAGTAAATGTGGCAGTGACAAATAAGCGTGACAGGGTTTAGAGAGGAACATGCATCCTGTCTCATTTCAGAAATGAAGAGCCAAGCTCTCAGAACTGAGCTGTTGCGTCATAACAGGCCATAAAGTTCAATAATATCTTCAGTCACACTTAACATTTTTCTTACAGTTCCTATAAGACTGAAACCTGTAGTTTAGCCTTTATTACTGGGCCCGTGGAGAGAAGTGGAGGTGCTCCTATGCTGGCAGTACAGGAGCAGTATCAGAGGCAGGGTGGCATCACTGCAGGGCCTCCGAGTTGGTCCCTGCATGATGACAAGAGGATTGTTTGGTCCTCTCATCATCACACGTGGGGGATGGGGTATTCCTGGGATCATCACACCCGCCTTGTGAGGAGTTTGTCAGAGCCAGACTGGGTGCCACCAGCAATTTCAGAGAAGCACATATCTGAAGAAAGCAAATACACGAGACATAAAAAGGAGTGCGAGAGGGTTGCCTGCAAACATTGAGAAGGGAACTGCTTATCTGAACTTTGCATGTCCACCAAGGAGAGCCATTCCTGTGTGCCTGCAACAACCCGGGAGAGAAACTACATGTGAATAACAATGCATAATTACAAAACAGCTTCCATTAGGAGTCATGCAGAAGTGCTTGTCCTTCATCAGGCAGCACCACCAGAAGTCTCTGAGTTATAAATGAGTCATTCAAGCATTACCCATCATGAGAGACAGGCAGGAAAGGGAGGCTGGAGGAGGTGGGGCACCCTCTGCCAAGCACCTGGCAGCCACCGGAGTCTCCCTGGGCTTGTCCCTGGCAGCAGGGGCCACACCTCAGCTGAAAGTGCTCAGCCCACGTGATTCCAACTCCCAGGGAGCTCCTGAAACACCATGTGGGTTGGGAAGAAAGTATTTTGAAGGACAGAAGAAGCACATTAAAATGTTTAATCAAGAGGAAGGAATAAAAAAAGCTTCACAGTTGTTGGTTTTGTTTGGGTTTGTTTTTTTTTTTTTATGAAAGAATTTGGCTCGTTGACTGGGCAAGACATCAGTGCCCGTTTTAACTCTTTCTGACTGCCTTTACACCTGCTTCCTCCCTATTTGCTGAGAGATAAAGAGAGAGAAGGAGAGAAAGAGAGAAAGAAAGAGAGAAGAAAGAGAATGAAAGAGAAAGAGAGAGAAAGAAAGAGAAAGAAAGAGAAAGANCACTTGTTGGTTTTGTTTGGGGTTTTTTTTTAATGAAAGAATTTGGCTAGTTGACTTTGGGGAGGACATCAGTGTCCGTTTTAACTCTTTCTGACCTGCCTTTACACCTGCTTTGTCCCTATTTGCTGAGAGAGAAAGAGTGAGAAGGAGAGAAAGAGAGAAGAAAGGGAATGAAAGAGAAAGAGAGAGAAAGAAAGAGGGAGAGAAAGAGGGAAAGAAAGAGAGAAAGGAAGGAAGAAAGACTTATTAAAATGGTCGAATTATTTGCTTGGCTGTTGATGCTTTCTAATGACCACAGAGAATAATGCCATTTTTCTCCTAGTCAGAGGGAAAAGCTGTCATTCCTACACATCACAGCCAGCTTTACTTCTTTTCAACTATGGCATTTCCCACCCCCCAAAATCCAAGGGGAGGAAAAACATGCTTTTATGACATGCTTTATTTAAGATACGTTTCCAGTACTGCTAGTGTAAACCAGTAAGATTTGGTCCTGCAGAATATTATTTTGTTATGATTCCTGTTTTTATACAGAGGTGTTTTGCTGGAAATAAGTGGCTTACATTTCACTGACCTAAAACTAGAATGTAAGACTCCTCACCTCTCTAGGTGAAATATTGGATCCCAGCTGATACAGTTAAACCATGATTCTAGAGAGATAAACAGGGATTCTATGTCTAATCCAAATTATGCATAAGGTCACTCTATTCACCCTGCCTCAATATAGGGGGATCCCATGGGATCTTCAGAGAATAATGTTTTGCCTTTTACAGGCCTTACCTATTATTCTAATCTCTTCTCTTCCAGAGCACAATAAAGCAATAGTTCAGTTATGGTAGGAACAGAAGTGAGAGCTGGGGCCACCAGCAGGACCCCCACTGTCAGATATTGGTCACTAGAGGGTCATCCTGAACAGGGTCAGACACCACACTCAACCTGCCTCTGCACCATCACTGCCTGTTGTAATGCTTCACAGAATTAGTTCACAGGCAAGTTTTTCCTGGAAGGGAATGACCGTGAGGGGAGGCAGGAGGAAGATCATTAATGCTGCAAATTCATAACCTTTTTTGTTATTTTTACTGCAAAAATCCACAGTGGCAGGACATTTGAAGTTGATGTTCATTAGAGTTTAGGTGCAGCTCACAGGTCCCACTTTATATACAAAATATACAGAAATACCCAGATGTGGATAGGTGTTTGATTTCCACTCAAGTGTAAGCAACAAAGTTTAATTTGTAACCATTTCTTGCCATATAGCACTCATCAGTCCAAATGTGCTTCAAGTTGCTTAGCTGTAGACAGGTCATTACCAGGTAGATGGCATCAAAAGGACAGAATTTAGCTTACAGCAGTAAATAAATAGAGTCTGCAAGGCTTTAGGGTCCAATTTATTAAAGGAATGAAGAGATCAGGCCGTGATTTTATGGTGTCCCAGTGTTTTGTCTGTCAAGATCAAATTTGTCTTCAGAAGTCCCCATTTTGCATCAGCTGCTGTCTACATTTCTGAGCATTCATCTTTCCTGAACACCTCCTCACTCATCTGTCACTCTCTCCTTCCCAATACATCCTCTCCTGGATGTTTACAGTCGCCTTCCATGCAGGAACACTTAGAGCAGCTCTGCTTCCCAAGGTATTTGTTGCCTCTGATATCCTGTTGAAGTCATTTTTATCATTTCACTTCCAAGCAAGGACACAATGCACAGGATCCACATGATTCCCACTTCTTTGCCTGTTCCTCCTTTTCTGGGAACTAATTTGACTCGAAGATGCTCCTAGGATAAGTTTGTAGAGAATTTTTTCCAAAGGCACGAAGACCTCTGGATATCTTTATATATTTAGGTTTCTGAGGTGTTTGCAAAACTGGAGGGATCCATGTGCCTGAAAGGAAGAGAGGAACATGTGGAAGGCTGTAATGAAGGAGTGAGGAGGGCTGTTAGGCACTAATATCTTGACCTGTGTAGCCACATCCCTATAGAAATGCAAATAGCTGCAGCTACTGCTGGATCAGATGACTTTGAGAAAACACTACCAGGAAAGCAGATTTGCATGGGGTAATTCGACCTAAGGAGTTTTATATCTAATTTTTAGGGGTTTTCTCATCTACTTAGCAGCATGGGGTTTTTTGTTGGTTTTTTCTTTCAGGTTTCATACAGGCTTTTTGAAGATATGGGGCTGTTTGAAACGTTTAAAATACCGGTGAGGGAATTTATGAACTACTTTCATGCCTTGGAGTGTGGATACCGAGAGATACCTTGTAAGTAAAAATTCCTGGCAGATAACGAGGCTTCCTTAAAGTGTTGGGGATTTTCCACACACTTTTGTGTTGAAGCCTTTCTTCTTGCATTATAACAGCTACTTTTTTCTTCTAGTACATTGTGACCAAATGGATGGCTAGGCAGAGGGTGGAGCTGAACCACAGCTTCTCATCTTTTTTCTTTCTATTTCATGTTCCACATTGTTTCATGATAATTCATAGCAAAATTTGCACAAGCCAGAAATCATATAAAGCATATCATTATTATAAGTAAACACTGGTTCCTGATATTGCAAGAGCATAAAAACCCCAGTGCCCCAGTTGGAGGTTCTTAAAATATTTAACCCCCTAAAGGCAACTTGGACTTTTACACAGTAGCAGTGCTATGCTACCAAAGGAGATGAGCTTTATAAGCAGAAAAAATATGCCAAATACATGAGTGAACCCTGTTCTGTAACGACAGCTCAGCTGATATTTTTCAGTGGGAACCATTTATTTACTGGAAAACCTGTTTTCAGTCATCCCCAAAGTATTTGCTAATTCAAATCAAATTTATCAAACTGCTTCAGCTGCAAAAGACTCTTGTTTTCTCAAGAGGAAAGAGTTATTATCCCCTTTAGCTGGCAGATAAACCCAGCACTGAGGAACGTTGTCTCTACACTCCCAGAAAAATGTAGGAGACGTTATTATCAGAAGTCATACAGTCTCTCTGTCATAAAATTAAATACCAATTGGAGCAGCTACGGTGGGAAGGATTTAAGGAAAGCTACCTCAAAATGCCTTCAGCCAGGTGGTTTGGACTTTGTTCTGGGAAAGTGAGAGACCCAGCTTCCATCCTTCCCTTGTGTTTGAACTGGATCAGGGATCTAAAGCAGCAGACTGCAGCCTGAGGAGGTTAGAGGTGGAAGTCCCACAGTCTGTTCTACTGAAGCCATTCCTTTCTGTTTAAAACATTTAACTATTCATAGAGTCTCTGGGATTTTTGTGAATCTATTTCCTTGGGGGTCTTTTAAGTGTGTTATGTTTTAGTAAAGAGGAATATCTTGTCTAATATAAAATTAATTTAATTTCCTTTTTTTCATTTCTGTGAAAAAGGTAAAAACAACTCTGATGCTCCAGATAATGTTGGTTTTATCTCTGCTGGATTGACTGGCACACGGTACCCACTAGATGGTGCTGATACCCCTCTGTCAGAGATATCCTGATGTTTTATAGCTGGGTGGTTTTCTTTCCATCACAGATCACAACCGAATCCATGCCACTGATGTTCTACACGCCGTGTGGTACCTTACAACTCAGCCCATCCCAGGACTCCCAACTGTGATTAATGACCACGGGTCAGCAAGTGATTCAGGTATCTTTAAATGTTGTATTCTTAAAGTTTCTCTCGTGGGATTTGCTGTAAGAAAGCCAGCAGCTGTGGACTGCATGCAGAACTTGTTGCAGTCTGTAACACGGTGCTGTAGTTCGGCAGCACAGTGGATGCTGAGGGTGTTCAGGTGTGTTTGTGTGACTTTGAAGGGAATGGAATTGTTCCTCCAAAACCTGATACTTAACATTTAATGATGTGAGAATGCAAGCCTTTGTGGTCACCTATAATGACAGGTCTTTGTTACCATTTGATTTTTGCAAAAGGTTTTTTCCTAGGAAAACTGTATTAATAGTACTTTTCAATGCTGCACCAGAAGCAGCGTAGACTTAAATCCTTAAACCGTTCATTGTTTTGATATTCTAAAATCTCTGGGGCGTAGTGCCGTGCACTTGCTACTGCTTGGCTGTCATGAAGTGTTCTTTGTTTTTCCTCACTGTGTCCAAAGAAAGAGACTTGTTACCATCTGACAGCTATTTTACAAGACCACTCTTCTTTTGTTTTATGATTGCTCACTACAGGAAACTGTTCTTCTTGCATTTTTATATTAACTTCTCCATGTTCAGCTGTGGCAGCTAGAGGACCTGTCTGTGTTTTGTGGGAGTTCTCAGAGAGTAGCTGGAAAAGCAGGAGTTTGTTCTATTTCTGCTTGGTTTTTTTCTTTTTTTTTTTTCTTTTTTTTTTTTTTTGTGTGTTAAATGGTTTTATTCCTGGAAAATTTTATTAGTAAGGGATTTTGGTGGCTTTGTAGGCGAGGTGGAATGAAAGGGGGTTGAGTTCTGGATTTTTTTGATGTTTGTTATTCAAAAGACATTGTTCAGTTGCATGCAGGATCCATTCAAGGTCATTCAGATTAAATTAGCAAAGCATCTCAGTATCTGTCTCTGACAGGTGTGCTCAAGATGCTTCAAAAAGAGGATGATAAGAGGATTATCAGCAAAGATCCAAAGTCTAGACATTTGCATTGGAAAACATGCACTGAAATGTAATTAACAAATTCTAGTCCATTGCTTTAAGGACTATCAGTGTCTCATAGACTTCTCTACATGGTGAAAGAAATTAGAGAAAGGAGTGGGAAGATCAAGTTTCCCCACAAAGCTCCAGCATGGCTGTGAATCCATGTCTTACTGCTTGTAACTTACACAGTTTGAAAATAAGTTTTGCTGGATAGCTGGAAGATCCCCAGGTGGGATCAGAATTTGTTCCTTTCCAATTGTTTGCCTTAATGTACTGGATCATAGGCACAGAAAGCACTGAGGTCAGGCTGCATTAACTCTTCTCTCATGTACTGTAAATTTGTAAAAGCTCTCCCTGCTTTATTGCTTCTGTTACAGTAGGTCACTGAAAAAGTGGCACTGGATTTTTTACTGCTTTCATTTATTTATTTCTGCTCAGATTCTGACAGTGGAATCACTCACGGCCATATGGGTTATGTGTTTTCGAAGACATACACACCTACAGATGACAGCTACGGATGCCTGGCTGGCAACATCCCTGCCCTGGAGCTGATGGCTCTTTATGTAGCTGCAGCCATGCATGATTATGATCACCCAGGAAGGACCAATGCCTTCTTGGTAGCAACGAGTGCTCCTCAGGTAAATAAATCTCAGGCAGCGTTGCTGTACAGTTTGGAAGGTTTTGATGACAGCTTTTCCTTGCTCGTGGTGCCTGTGGCTTCCATTAAGCACAAGTCTGCCAAATATTTTTAAACAGCTTGTCAAAGTGACAGAAATAATCACTTCACTTGGGGATTGCTGGTAAGAGTCTTCTTACACACCTTCAGTTAGCAGAGCTGTTAAGAAAGGTACTGATAAACTGTGTCAGTGAAGGAGAAGCTAAAGCTCTGCTGACTGATAAGAGAATCTGTAACTGTGAAATAATGGAAGAATTATTCTACCAAGTAAGGCACAGAAAGATTAAAATAAAATTTAAAATCCCACTTGTGTAGTTGACTATGCTTTGAAAGTTAATTGTGCATGATCGTAACACATTTTCTGTTGTTTCCATAGAATATGAGCAGCTGCAGTCTTTTTAGGAAAGTATTTGGAGGCAGGGAGTGGAAAATAATCTCAGTTTTATAAAAGTAAAATTGAGGCTTGCCTAAGGTTACACAGAAGTTGCTGCCAGTCCTGAGAGTTGAATTCAGCAATTCTGAGTCACTCTCTATTGGCTTAATTCTGTGATCATCTTTCATTGCTTTACATAGCTGACCCACATGGCTTCAGCACACTGTGATGAAAAATACTTCTATGGATGAGGAAATAAAAAAAAGATGTCTTAATGGTGGCAAGTCGGGTAGGGATGCAGAAATTCTAGATTTAATTCCCAACTTGCAGCGAAACTTCCTCTGTCCCCAAGAGCAATTCACCTGAACTTGCTCTGGTATCAGTTGCTGTCTGTAAATTGATAGTAATACTTCTCATCCTCACCATGCATTTCTGTGATCAAGAACTTTGATACTCAGGCCAGGTAAATAAATTGGGAGGGGACATGTACCATCTTTAAATCTAATCCTAAGAAACAAGTGCCATAGCTCTGTGGTTGTAAAAATCAGAAAGGGAAGTTAGATGATTAACCTTTATGTATTGCCTCTAGTTTGAAAATAAATTAATAGGAAAAAATGATTTTCCTGTTATTTTCTGGACGGAATTACCATCACTATGAGAGTTATGCATCTGATTTTGGTAAAGATTTCACCAATTTTGGATTTTAGCATTGAGATATCCATCAGGCTGAGTGTGTGTTTTCAGGCTGAAAACTGGACTTCCACTTGTTTCTGTGTTTGGAATCAGTCCTACATGGACGTAACTGCCTGGTGCAATTACCAAAGATAGTAATCCATTAAGTGAGGGTAATTCTGAGATTCAGGGAAGCGCACACCTATGTTCTATTAGCCGTTAACCTGTGGCCTGAAACAGAATAATCTGTTGCTGTGATTTTGCTAAGAGGTCCCTCAGCGTCCCCTGCCCTTCCACAGGCAGTGCTGTACAACGACCGCTCCGTGCTGGAGAACCACCACGCTGCTGCTGCCTGGAACCTCTTCATGTCCAGGCCAGAGTACAACTTCCTGGTCAACCTGGACCACGTGGAGTTCAAGCATTTCCGCTTCCTCGTCATTGAGGCGATTTTGGCTACTGACCTGAAGAAACACTTTGATTTTGTTGCCAAATTCAACGCCAAGGTGAGATTAGTTTGTGTTTCTGGGGGATGGTCAGAAAAGATTGTGGGCCTTGGTAGCATCCAGAAAAAAGGGTTTCTGTTTCCTCTGAATGTCCTTTTGGCTGCTGTAAAATGTTGAATAATAATCTGGCCTTTCCGTTGGCTTTTACTCCTTTAAAGTTAGAGGCACAGCTTCTCTTCTTATACATACATACTCTTTTCAGAAAGTGGTTTAAGGCTAAAAATATTACGGACTATTTTTACATTCTACTTTTCAGCATTGCTTTCTTGCTCACTGGCACTTTAGACCTGTTAGCAAAGCACTTGGGGGGAAAAAATCAAAGGTGTTATTACCAAGTTTCCGTAATGGCTACTTTAGGTGAATTTTCACTGATTTTGTCATACTGTTGTATTATCAAAGCACAGCTATCACAACAGTTTTGACATTCTAACTTCAAATGCAGTGAAAGCATGGTCTTCCTTTCCTTTCTCTTTCCAGAGAAAGGCCACTAAAGATCTTTCCTGCGTGCTCCATTCAGTGAGCATAAAATCACAACCCCGAGAAACCATTCTTAAAAATCATTTACAGTTTCAACCTAACTTACTGGAAGTCGCCTCCTATACAGATATTTTAATAAACTCCATCACCCGTCAGAGCTGTTGGCATGTTAACTGGATAGCTGCCTTTGGAGCTGGTACTGCCTTCTTGTTCCTTGCGAGAAACCCCCAGGAAGAGTGTGTTGTGTATCTAGGACCTCCTAGCTGTTCTGGTGACAGAGATAAAAGGTTTTCCTGTGGTACTACTTAGGACGGATCTGTACGCTGACACTTTGAAGCCTCCAGATGTACGACTGGTTTTGTTTTCCATTTCCCTGTGACATCTCTCTTTGTTACGATTTAAGAAGCTGTAGAGAAAGGCCCTAGATGTGGTCCAGGATAGACAGAACTGATGTGTAGATCCCTAAAAGTCTGAGCTCCTTCTGCGCCCCTGCTAGGCAGGTCCCTTCCAACCTTAACCTTTCTGCTTTTATTTTAGAGCAGTTGATAATATGTATCACTTTTTTTTGTGAGAGGCATGGGAAAAATAGAGAAAAGGAAAAAGGGAGGAAATAGTTTCAGCCACACTTAGATCAAACAGGGAAAAAACCTCATGGCACACATCTTCATGCTGCAATTAAACCAGCATTGTAGCTTACAGTAATTTATACACCAATAGGTATTAACTTCTTGAAAAATGTCATGGAAAGATTGCATTTGTTTGTTTTCCCAGTAAGTGCTTTCAAATAGGTGTGTAATGTGCTAAATATTGATTTCTCATTATTCATCTCAATGTTTTTTGGTTTTCACTTATTTTCCATATTGTTAATTCCAGCCTGGGGTTCGCTTACCTGCTTACGCTAGTGATTTTGTTAAATAGCTAAATATATTGCACAATATCTCAGGTCAGAATTCCTCTGTGGAGACATCCTTTTGCCTGGGATTACTGTCATGGTTTCGTTTTTCCTGTCTCCTAGGTGAACGATGATGTTGGAATTGACTGGACCAATGAGAACGACCGCTTGCTGGTTTGCCAGATGTGCATCAAGCTGGCTGACATCAATGGGCCTGCAAAATGCAAAGACTTGCATCTGCAGTGGACAGAAGGCATCGTCAATGAGTTTTACGAACAGGTAGATGCATTCCAAAGCTGCATGACTGGTGTTAAACAGTCCTGGAGCATGATAGTGCTCGTGATGGGTGAAAGTCACAGAGTATAGAGGTGAAGAGGTTGGCTAGAGTTAATTAATCCATTCTTTTGCTGGACCAGTGAAAGTCCATTTGTCACTGAAGTTTCTGATGTGTCCTCAGAGACCTCTGATGATGATGTTTCTACAGGCTGAACTGTTCAAGTCCGGCACTGTGGACAAGCACTGGCGTGGTGAACAAGTGTTCCTTTCCTCTTTTTCGTTCCTGTTGTCAGTCATCATGGTTGTCATTTCACTCTTCTTTAGTTCAAACCGTGTTTTCATCCTTCCTTCTGTGTTCTTTCAAGACATCAGCTGGTTCTCGTGGGTCTCCTCTGCAGTCTCACACTTTTATTGATATGTAGTCTCCAAAAGTGGACGCAAGATCCTTGTTCAGATGATGTAAACAGAACAGTGGGATTATTTTAGCTTCCCTGCAGGCCCCATCTCTGTTCACACCACCAGAACCTCTATGTGCTGAGCAGAACAGTAACACTGGCTTTCAGTTCATCACAGGCCAGCCACATCTGCTCCCTACACACTGATCCTGACCCATGCTTTATTTTTCAAGACAACACTTCCAGCTCTCAGAGGTCTGTCAGTACAGCTGCACTAACTATGCAAGGCCGTGCTGGTGGCACAAGGAAGCCACAGATTGATTTACAAAGACCTGGGAATGCAGCCAGGCACTGGTCCTCTCTTTCTAGGTGTAAGGGAGCCCTTAATTGAACCTTTTCTCATTATAACCTATTTAGCCCTGCTGAGTGCAAGGGTCAGGGCTGTTCCCACACTATTCCTCTGTTTCCTGAGTGGGAACATTTTGAATGTTCTGGTCAGATTAAACTCCACATCCTGTCTTTTCCAGATGAAGCAAACAGGCTAAATCACTGAACCAGACAACCCACAGACTTCTCGGGGAGGCTGTGCAGTAACTTGGAGTCACAGACTAATCCCTTTTAAAGCCTTTTCAACTTCCTTTAAATTTACTGCACTTACAGTTTGGAAAAAAAATCCAGCCAGGATTTGCTGCTGCCTTCTGGAGTATGTAAAAAGACAGGAAAAGGGACAAAATTCAGAAACTGACCTGAAGCTGCTTCATTTCGTTTAAATCTCCCAAGAAAAAGAAAGTACAATGAACCTTACCTATATTATGAATATAGGTGGTTCCATTTTTGTTTTCATTTTTTTTCTTAAACAAAGACAGTATGTCCCAAAACAACCTTCATATCCCAAATTTTATTTCAGGAAATGCTTCTCTTCTTCATTACAACTGTCCCAACAAACTGTACTTCACAGTTCTGGTGATGATCATAGCTTATGTAGGTGACTCATGCATGCTGACAAAAGCAGTTAATCATATCTATTATATGATTTTCCTTTGTTCCCATATAAGTTATAGCAGAGGAAAGTGTCCCAAAACATTAATATCATTGAAGTGCTGGACAGTGAATCAAGCTTGGGAGGATACAGATGTGGGAAGATACTGTGTTATCTGTTCCACAGTGAGCATCTGTGTTATTTTCCATCGTTCAGAAACTGGATTCAAAACAGAGAACATTTTCTTTCTTGGGCTTACTTTTGGCATTAAGAAAGATAAGCTAGATTCTCAGTTTATTTTACCTCTATTAAAAACTGGTTTTCTTTAACGTAATATGCTACAAGATGTTTATCAAACCATGTTCACCATGCTTTTGAGCATTAGATTTTTTCTGCGACTGGAAAAGTCTTCATATTCTCATTTCTAAAAAGGAGGATTTTATGGGAAGTTTGAATTTCCCTGGAAGTATTATCAAAAAGCACACATACGTGAATTCAACTTATGCTGTGAAAATAATGAAATATCTCTGTTACAATAAACACCAATTCCTTTGAAGAATTTCACTCCTATATAAATAAAAACTGCTTATTAAAAATGTGTTGTATAGAAATACTCAGATCCTGTGTCATATTGTTACAGGATGTTTCCTTCTTTTCACATGCTCAGCATAATTATTTGAAGACAGGTTAGACATATTAGAATAAAAAAAAAAAAAACCACTGCAAGATGTTTCACACAATAAATCATGTTTTAACAGAACAATAAAAAAGAACTTGTAAACATTTCAACAGTCAGCATTTTTCTCAGCTCATAACTCGGAAATCTCAGATATATTTCTGTAAAGAAGAGCAAGCTGTCACCTCTTAATTTGCTTGCTGTTTCAAGAATGGATGTTTTGTCAACACAAATATTTTGCTTTTAATGATTGAACGTAACATGTCAGGCTTGGTTATTATAAGAGTAACAGGCAAAACACAAGGAAATGAGATATTTGCTCCAAAGTTTTGCTCTAATTTTTTGGCCTTCACCAAACACAGATACAGAAGGGGTATTGGTCAGATATGAAGATGCTTTTGAAAAATTTACATTACAAGGAGGTAAATATGAGCAGTATATAACATAATGAAAACTGAAAATTTATCTCCAAATACTAATCTATATCCTAAAATATAGAACTCTGTATGGTATTAAAGCATTAATTTACATATCAGACTTGATTAGGGAGGTTAGATATTTTTTGGGGCGGAGATGGCATCTGGTCTTGTCATGTCTGCTCAGCTGAAAGCTCACTGATATCACCAGAAGCTTTTCTGTGATAGGGAATTGAGTATATCAGATTTTAAGTTAAGTTTTACCTTCTTTTACATCATGAGAGGAGAGAGAAAAAACTCTTCTTACACCTCCCTCTGTCCCCAAGAAAAGCTAACAAAAAGCTTCCTGGGAATGATTTACTGCTTTTAAGCAATGCCTGCTTTCATTGGGATGATTTTAACAGTCGCAGGAAACAAATTTTTTGGACCCAAACCCAAGAGGACATCTCCAGGTTACTTCTAATAGGGATGAAATTCATAAGAAAACTAGTTCGGTGAGATAGCGCCGTCTTGTAGAAGTTGTCTTGTTCCCTCTGAACAAGGTTGGTGTGAACTAACAATCACACCGTCAGAAGGGATTTTTTTGAAATAATGTGAAGAAAGAAATGAAATAACAATTTTCAAGTTTCAAAGTTCAGGACAAGGGCTAGGGGCATCCTTCTGCAGTCCTTTACGTCCTTGTTAAATTCACGTTATCAGCAGTGGGTTGGTATCAGCTCCTACAGGAAAAGAGCTGTCTGTTTGTCCATTTGGCACCATGGCACTGTAGCAGTGTCATGCTGGAAGTGCCACTGGCGTTTAGTTCTTGTTCTTTCAGCATTTTTAATTGGTGGGATGTGCTTCACTCCTTTTTGTGATGTAGTTTTGTTTCATTTAGTTCAGAGAAATTACGGCTGTTTTCCATTTCCAGGGTGATGAAGAGGCCAGCCTGGGCCTGCCAATCAGCCCGTTCATGGACCGCTCTGCTCCTCAGCTGGCACACCTCCAGGAATCCTTCATCACTCACATCGTGGGACCACTCTGTAACTCCTATGACTCAGCGGGGCTGATGCCAGGAAAGTGGATAGAAGATAGTGATGAATCAGGAGACACTGATGAGCAAGAAGAGGAAGAAACAGCAGAAATGGAAACTTGTGAAAATGCCGAATCCAGTAAGTTGTTGACGCTTGTATTTTCCAACAAAACAAGTTCCATGTTGTGACCAAAACACTAAGCAGAGGCTGTGAGCTGGCCAGGTTCAACATGGGCCTCCTCCAGAGTGACAGTGAGTCAGGGCTGTCCTTGGCCAAGCTGTCGCCACTTACATTGTTAATGGAGGTGCTCCATGGTTTCAGGACCAATGTGGTTCATATCTACCACTTATTCCTACCTTAGCTGAGGTTTAAGGTGGTGGATCACCTGTCTGTGCAGGAGGGTTCTTTCAGGACTGGTGTTAATAGACTGCAAGAATTTCATTTGAAAAAGGGATGTTTGGGAGAAGATTTTCCAAGGAAAGCACTCATCATTTCCACAAGTCGGTATGACGTACAGGAATAATAGAATGAGGGTCTGAAATGCTGATGCAGTAAAAGGGTTTTTAACAATGGAATAATTTTAATGCAAATCTCTTCAAGGTAACATGGAGAAGAGTGGGAAGAGAATTGGCACTGAGCATTGCTGTGTTGTGTGCTGGGAGCTGCATCACTTGGTTAATCTGTAACTAAAGCTCATATTCTCTTGCCTCTCCTCTAGAAAGGCAACATTGCTAATAATTGCTGTACTGAGATGAAAACTTTTTACCTTGAAAGGAGATTTCAGGCACTTGTGGGAAGTGATTTTTAAGAGAAAATACTGCAACTGTAGACTTCTTTCTTTTATCAGTTTAATCCTGCATGTTTTAGCTTTTCCTTTCTTTCATGTTCTTTCTCCCTCTGAGTTTTCTACACCTGTTCTTTTATTTTCCTCTTGAGCCACTTTTCTCTCTCTCCCCTATATCTAGAACTTTTAGGAAACACCAGCTTTAAGTGCACTCATGGAATGCCAATACATAGCTTTTTCCCTCAACAGCCTCGCTTTTTCTGTTCTTTCCCCCACACTTTCATGCCCTACCTGGGTATCATCCCTGTTTTCTGTTGGGAAAGCTGAGAAAGATCTGATGAGTGCAGTAAGTTACATATGGATGTGGAACTAAAATCTGTGTCTCCTGATGTGCAGAATTAACCTTTTATCTCTAGCAAGATCCAGAGATAAACAGTTTGTATGTAAGAAGTCATCGCTGTTGTTCCTGTTGTACACACACACACACACACACTTACACATGTTTTAAGTTTAGCACGTTCACGTGCACAAAAAAATCTCGTAGAGAACAGTAAACATCAAGTAATGTAACACATGGGTTAATTTAGCACCTCGTGATCTGTCAGTTCAGTGATAGGCAGAGCCACATGTTTGTGGCAGAGTGGCCTCCCTGGAAGTGCCTGCTAGGAGGAAGTGTATGCAATTGCTAATTAACATAGACCCCAAAGCCTGAAACTGATAACTGCTGTAAAAAAAAAAAAAAAAAAAAAGATGAAGGATGTTCTCATATATCCATGAAGTGTCTAATTTTACTCTGAAATCCCTGGTTTCCTTTCATCTTATATCTATTCACTTATCTCCTGTATCACCATTAGTGGACCTAAATAATGCTGTTTTCAGGATAAAAGCACTGATCATTATTAACCCTTTTCACACTGCAAACAGACCAATTTTAGTGGTCTAAATCGTTTTCTTTCTCACATTCTACCCTGTTATAGTACCTTACTATTCAGCTTGGTGTTTTCAGACTATGAAATATCTGACAAAATCTTTCTACTTCCTTCATACCAAATGGGGGATGTTCATCTTCTCAATCATACCTATGTGTGGCAAATTGTTTTCTTCATGTTCCCTAAATTCTCTGTGACTGCGTGGCTCTTAATCAGGAATCTGTGGCACCTTTTGTGTCAGTATAGGGGCCTTATAGCTCCTTAGAAATGTATACCTGTGATCAACACAATTTTGGATGTTCTAAACTTTCTCAGTGAAACAATAAAAGGTTGATATGTCAGATGCACAGATTTTAAGACTTGTATAGATGCTTGCAAAGATCTTCTTGATGAAAATGCCTTTTAGGCAGATAGAAATATAACTTACATGAATGCAGAACACACTTCACCTAGGTCCTGATAATTCACTGAAGCAGTTGAGATAAATTTAAGAGTAACCTTAAAGTAGCTTGAAATAATTTTTTTACTATACAGTAGCGTGTACTTTCCCTGAAGGTCTTATGCAAGTATAAGAATTAAACAGACTTGGTGTTTAGTGATGCAGACAAATTTTAACACCACAGCAAGTGTCTGTAGAGAGCAACAAGATGTGGGGTCACCTGGGAAACCCAGGAGAGAATGTCCTGCTGTGGCATTGGCAGGGTAGGGCCTTCCTATTAGTGCTAAACCTGAAGGTTTCCTACAGGGAACCAAGGGCTTTCTAATGAAGGATTGAATTGGATTTGGTCTGTGCTCAGTGAAAAGCTCTTTGTTTCCAGTTCAAAAGCTTCAAGGGCTAAACGTTTTGGATTCTGACACAGACATAATTGAGGCAACCTGCAAATACTAATCCACACAAATTTATTTGGTACAAAACATTCCTCTACGTCACCTTCTTTAAAGAAAAATCAGCAGTTGTCTTTGGAGGAGTGATTATTTCATATCCGTGATTGCCGTTGTCACTGTTAATGACCAGGAAAATTTTTCAAACTTTGTACTGTTAAGGAGTTAACAATCTGTGTTGGACAGGAAAAAAACCACCCTTCAGACAGCAAAACACTTGTAGTGCAGCTGTGTCAGGAGCCCTGGGAACCACCAGGGACAAAAACACTTCATGGGCTAAGAGCAGGGAACTGGTGCTTCAAAACCAAAGAGAAGCAAGCTCCCTGATAGTATTTGGCTATTCGAGTACTTCTTTAGTTCTTAGAGTGGTGCCAAAGCAATGTTATGCTAAAGCTTTAAGGTCACCTCCACTGCGATGGTGGAGCGATAGGTGACTTTGAAAATGGGACACAGGAATGGCTTCCCTCCTTTGATTGCTAATGCTTCATTAGTAATCATTCATTATCCTCCTACAGCTCTTCTGAGATGTAAAATGTAGAGAAAACAAAATCAGGATTCTTTTTCCCAGGACAATCAGCAGGGATCTATTGGGGGTGGGGAGGGCACAGAATTTAACGTGTGTTGATCAGAGTCTTTGTCTTCTGCTGAGCAGAACCAGCTCAGCAACATGTTTTATGCATAATCGTTCAAAGACTAGATGCAGCTGTGAGCAGCAGAGTCAAGCACAACATGCAGCCTTGGGATAGGATGAAGCTGGGGCTCAAACTGTGCAGGAAACCAGTTTGCTTTCCCCAAGGCCTGGAGAGACACAGCTTTCTGAATTTTAACACTGTTTAAATTTGTGGGTAAAAATCTGTCACAGTACACTCTGTCTGCTTCCTATACCTTCAGTCTCTTTTCCTTCTCCCATAGAAACCAGTGCATTAATGTCACATGGGTGTTTTACAGGAAAGAAGAAGTTCAAGAGGAGGAAAATCTACTGTCAGATCACCCAGCACCTACTTCAGAACCATAAGATGTGGCAGAAAGTGATTGAGGATGAGGAGAGGTTAGCTGGGTCAGAGAAGCAAGGCACGGAGCAATCCACACTGCACCAATCTTCAGAACAAATCCAGGCCATCAGGGAAGAGGAGGAGGAGAAAGGAAAGGCCAAGAAGGATGAAGAGGAGAACACAACTGTAGAACCAAACCAATGACAATATTTACAGCAGTATTTTAAGACAGATTGACTCGTGCACAGACTCTTTCTCAAGCCAGCACAGCATTTAGACACAACACTGTAGAAGTATGGGATAATGCGCCTACAGCTGTTTAATTTGTTTCTCTTTCCTTTTTATGGTGAGGTACAACATTGTTTAAACTCCTATGCTCAAGGGAAGCTTTCACACTGCAACACCGGCTTTACAGACTTTCTTTGAAGAGATTTTGGGGGTGGGTGGAATTATATAAATATATATNNNNATATATATATATATATATATAGCCAGGGTTATTGGCCGCACACTTCAGCAAAATACATTTAATGATATATTATGGTCACTGTGATATTTACAGAAGAAAGTTATCTAAGGAAATGCTGCTTCTGAAGCACATTTGCAGTTAACAGTAAGGTACCAGTTAAGTAGCTTTTGCTCTTAATGCTGAGGGATAAAAGTTCCAAAGCTTTATATGAATGCTGATATATCCTGCCAACACATATGTGTGAGTGAGGGGGTGTTTGCAAGTGTGAGTGGATGTGAGGAGATATAGCATAGTCTGAGTTCTTATCACACTAGCTGTAGCACATGTCCCAGTATACCACAACAAACAGAAGGCCAGAATTTTAGAGAATTTGTGCCTGCAAGGGAACAGTTTTGAGGAGCTTTGATTTCCCACAGCCCTCCAATCCCCGTTTGCACTCCAGCTGCAGGCAGCAGCCATTCCGCAGTGGCCCAGGCACCACCTCCTCCTCCTCCTCCTCGGCACTTCCCGGACTGCTGGCGAAAGGGCTGTGCCAGGAGGGCTGTTTCCAGAGGGGGAACGGCGTGGCACAGCAGTCTGTTCCCCTGGAGCTGGCCTGGCCCCCCCTGTCCTGCTGCAGGCGTGAGCGGCTGCGTGGGGCCAGCGCGAGTGTTGGGGCAGGAGCAAACGGGAGCAGGTACGTGCCTGGAAGCTGCAGGCACAGGGTCCTCCTCTGCCCTCACCCTCTGCCTCCGGGCATCAATGACCAAATGTAACCTTGAAGAACAAAGCTAAACTGTTGTGGGAGAGAAGAAGGGGAGGATGGAGGCCATGGCCTTCCCCAGAGAAGCGCAAAGGGTGCATCAGGAGCTGCATGGGGGACAGGTGCCAGCCCTGCGTGGGCCGGACACTTGGGTGCCCCAGCGACCACTCACATGAGCTTCAGAGAACTCGGGTTTTCAGTGTGAGGTGCTGGATGGGAGCAGTTTGTTGCTGGCGTTCTGCTTAGAAGCAGCATGTTTGATCCCACCAATATACTTTTTCTCTTCTTTCTTTTTTTTTTTAAGAGAAAGAAAAAGATCAGGCCTGTGAGAACAGCAGATCTTTTGTTGTTGTTGTTGTTCTGTTCATTTGTTTTCTCTGTTGTTTATGCTGTGAGCCAAATGTCTATTTAAAAGGTTGGATATTCACTTTCAATATTTTATTTCACGATATATTTGTCAATGATTAGCTATCTAGATGTAAATATGGAAAAATTTTTATGGGTTCCTGTAGATAATGGTATCTTTAAGAAAAGAAAAAAAAGAAAAAAAGGGAAAAGCTGTTTTGTAAAGATAATTTTTTAAAAAATAAATACAAAAACATTTTTATACAGTGTAGCCATTTCCAAATCCCACAAATAAAGTCTTGAGTAATTTCTATAGATCCTTCTGGGAAGCCAGTGGTCTACATGATCAAGGCTTTAATATTAATGCTCTTGGATACTGGCAGCACCGACCAGTACCACACAATTTAGAGATTTGTTCCCACAGAAAGAATTATATATATAAACTTCAGTATCTCTCAAAAATCATTTGACTATGTATGCTTTTTCTACTTTGATTCTGCAGCCCATTTCCAAGAAGAGGGTTGCTTGTGAGAGTAAGATTCCTTGTGAAAGGCAGAGTTTGTAGAAGTGCTTTCTGTATTAAGTTTCTGACATTACACTTATCACTTTTTGCTATTATTACACATTCACCAAATTTCATGATCCTATTGACACCTCCCCAAAATGTTGGAAAACATTCTCTATCAAAGCCAATCACATTTGTGTTATCACTTCAGAGTTCCTTCTTGCTTTGCATTTATGTCAGAATGAGGTTTTGCTTAAAAGAGGATTTGGGGTTTTTAACTGGTTGCATTTGCCTGATACTGTCTCGTCCTACTCTTACCAATAGAAAATGTTTCACATCTCTTCAGTCACTTTGATCATTTTGTTTGGGTTTTTCTTGTACAAGTGATATGCATAGCTTATAGTATGAGAAGGATTTATTATGCCTCATTCTGTCCTTTAAAAATTAAACTTACAGAGATGTTTTAAAATGTCACCCTTCCAAGCACTTCTTTTTTTAATTTTCAGTACATAATCACTGCAACTGGATTTTAATATTGCATTTTATATTACCTGGAAGATGAAAAAATTCTATTGCAGCAAGTGTTAGTGGGTTCCCAGTTGGTAAAATTACAAAGAGGCATTCAAGAATGAGGCAAAATCCTGTAAGTAGAATTTCACATGTTCCTCTAAACTGGCATATACGGGGTTGAACTAAGAAAAATTATCTAAAAATGTGCTGAAATGGAACCATTATATTTTTCTAGTCATCATTTTTGGTTGCCATTAAGTAAAATTAGTGTCAGCTTCTAATCTGTTTTTCGACATTGCCAATGCAGCTGTTAGAAATTGATACACCATTGCTACCCAAGCCTGTTGGTGGGAACAGTCATTAAACTGGATCCTTACAGTGAAAAAATTGCTGACAGGCTTAAAATCAAAATGATTGTTGTTTTTATCTAAACTAGAAAGAAATTCCAGTGAAGAAGCTGAAGTAGCTGCAAATGCTCAGCTTGGTAAGAGGTGACTTTTTTTTTTCCCCCTTCAAATAGTAATCAAATCCAATTTCTGCAGGTGGCCACTCCTCATGAATCTGATTCTCAGTCTCTGAAGTGCATGTCTGGCAGGCAATCAGGAAATCTCCAGGTTGGCTTAGATATAACACAAAAGAAATACCAGAGAGATTTTATGTCAAGAATGTGAAAATCTTCCCTTTTTTGTGCTTTGGGGTTCACAGATAATGAAGCAGGTAATTTAGGCTTTATAAATTTTCTTGTCCAAAGGAGGCAAAGCTTTTCACCTGCAGTTACGGCAGCCTTTTGAAGGCCAAATCTTGAAGGTCTTCCACTTCGCATAGTCCTTTGGTGTTGCAAGCACCAAATAAACCACAGCCTATGAAATATTTTAGGAAGAAAAAGTAAATAAAAGAAAACTAATTGAATCCAATCAACAAAATGCTCTTGTTTTAGGTGGGATGTTTACAGTGTTGATATGCATTTCTGGTACATAACCATATGTAAAGCAGTATGTTAGATACTAGAGAAAGCAACCCCCATTTAAACAGTGTTTTGCAGTGAGAAAAAACCCCAAAGTATATTAGTTTTCTGTTCTTTAAAAACAGGAAGAGAAAGACTAGATGATTTTTTTCCACTTGGATATTTTGTTTTCCCCCCTTTAATATCACTTGGTGTTTGGTCCTGTTCTCTTCTAGTCTAGAAGTTTGTTGTTGCCTGAATTATGGGGCTTTCACAGTCCTTGCAGCTCCCAGTGCAGTGACAAAATCACTCTGTCTGTCACATAGCAATTGCTTGTGAATACTTTTGTCCCTATATTGACACGTTCCTTGGTAGCCACATGCTGTTTGCTGTGGCATATAACTTCTCTCAGTACGCTTGTGTTGCAGATGGAGCATGTGGAAGTAGAGTGTGTGAAAGCCCCAAACTATTTAATTACCTTTTCTTTTAGGAGGAGTGTAAGACATTAGCTTCTAAAATGCTGTGTCTAAAAACATTTGTTTCCACCATGCTCAAAGGGCCATAGTTTACTGTGCTCTGTATTTATGTTTAATTCTAAAATCTTGGTTGGTTTTTAGCTAACGTGCAGAGCATTTTGACACTCGTCTCTGAAAATCATCTACCTCCTCCAGTAGGAAAGATGGTATTTGGTGAGATGTAGCAGGCTGTGCATCAGAAGTGAGTTGAAACAATCTAGGGAAAAGCGATTTTACTGTGCTCTTGGCAGGATTTTAGATGGCCTTCATCTTGTGAATGAAATCTTTTACACAAAGCTGTGTGTCATCAAAGGCCTCCCCTGTGACCTCGTGCAGGGTGCTGGTTCTCATAGCAAACATGGTCATATTATGGCAGGAAATTATTCCCAGGGTAGATGTAATTTGAGAATGCTTTTGTTACTAATGCAAGGATAGGTTTCAGCAGTTTTTATCCTGACATCGTGTGTGAACTTCTCTCTGCATCATTATCACCCTAAAGTACAAGATGCATTTGCGTCTCTTACCATCAATGTACCACTGTTAGAATTTCTTAAGATCCTGGTGGTCTGAATCTGGAAGGAAGTTAAGGCTGTAGAGGTTCAAAAAGATGCTTTTAAAAGTACTATTTGGCATCTAAGCAAATTCCATTCCCAAGTCCCTTTCTATGCATTCCATGCTGGACATTAAGTTCATTTGTTTTCTTTAAAAATTCTAAATTTCTGTCTGGTTTTTTGCTGAGTTTTTTTTTTCTGCAATTCTGGCCCCATCTTTCTTCAGAAATGCCCTGGAAAGTAGAATGCCGTGTGAAGAAGCCAAGGATCTTGCCAAATTGAGCATCAGTCAGTGGTAGAGCCTATAAGGACTCTGTGGGCATCAAGTGCTGTGCCCATGCTGCTGATCTGTGAGCTGTGTAGGGGTGGGGTAGCTGTCAGCAACCTGAGCCTAGCTGGACTTGGAATCCTTGAGAATTTTGTCAGTTTTCAGCATGAACCGTAAGCATTTTTGAAAACTTAGCCATAAGTCTAATGCAGCAAAAGGTTTGTGGCTGGTCATGGTTGTTTAAGTACTTGTGCAAAGTCTGAATTATCCTGCTCAGTCTGTGTGGTGTGATCCTGTGAGGGCTTTGCTGTTGACGGAGATAGGCACAGGTCTGAGTTCACCCTCTCACCAACCCAGATGCACCAGTCAGTGTGAGTCTGGGAGCCCAGCAAACCCAGCTGTGCTGGCACTGGGATCCAGGGAAGACACGAGGGGCTTGACCAACAAATACCCCAGGCAGGGCACCAGATGATTTGAGGGTGGGAGAGGCAGTGCAGATGCACTGTGGCCCGTGCCAGGGCTGATCCATCCCACACACACCATGCTCAGTGGGTTGAGAGGACAACAGCCACAGTCTTGGCTTTCCATTCTCTGCAGAAGAGGTTTTTGACTGTTGGAAAACCTGCATAAAAACAACATGAAATACTTGCTATTACTTACGCAAGTCCTGTCATGATTGAGATGTTCCAACATCACACGTTTAAGGAAGGAAGGTTCCAATTTAAGGATGAGTATGAGAAGTTGCTGAGCATCCCACGGCTTCATGGGCAGAAGATTAGGCAGAAGCACGTTCCCAGAGTGAGGAACCCACGTCTCTGCAGGCACAAAGGGTTGCCTCCTCTTCCCAGCCTCAGCCCTGGACACTGGCCTTAGAACTTGGGTATTCCTCAGCTGGGAGCTCAGAGCTGGTGTAATCAGTCCTCGAGTTGACGGGGTTGTACCCATTCAGGAAGGAAGTCAAACTAGCATTTTGTGAGAAGGAGAAAAGGAAACCGTAGTCCAGTATAAAACAGATTTTATAAAACAAAATTTATTTTCCTTTTCTTTCAGAATCAAATGTAATCCTGCTGAAATGGAGTAAACAAAGTTTCTGGGAGTTTAATTGCTGTTTGATGTTGCAGTATTAGTCAAAATGATAGCAGTGTTAAAGAAAAGATAATTATTCCCACTAATTAGAGTAGCAGAATCTTTTTTTCCCCTATTTTTTGGTGAGTCAAATAATAAGTTTGTCCAGGGATCTTGGTGAAAAATACATGTTAAGTGATTTTGAACAGATGAAAGAATAATTGAAATTAGATGACAGCTGTCTTAAGAAACATTGGAGGAGCTTGCAAAATTATTGATTATTGGAGTCAAACTTCGATTTAGAGCAAAATAGCACCAGTCCTTTCAAAATTAATTTAGTATGATAAATCCTTCTTTGAAATTCATCACTTTCTTTTAGCAAAACAACATTCCTCTGCAGGTAAATCAAAGCAGGGTTTAGCCTCTGCTGTGGTAAGTTATTGAGTCCCAGTGTTGGAGGGAGCAGTGTGAGAGTTATTCTCCATTTACAACCTAATTATGATTTATTCACAGGCCATTAGTGGGATTGTCCTGGCAGGCGGGTGTTCTTTTGATGAAAAATGCATCGCACCACCTCAGTAGGATGCAGATGTCACCTCAGTGAGCACCTGCCTGAGCTCTTAGGACGATACAAGCTCCTTGGGAGCCTGGGGGCAGAACAGTGCTGGTGTATTTCTGGAGAGCTCATTTTCACAATCACAAAAGGAGGCAAAAGCTCGAGCTAGTTAACGATACTTCTCTGATAAAACTGAAACGATAAGCATGGTGCAGGCTGAAACCTTGCCAGTGTCACTTGAGGTGTATGCAGACATTCCCCCAAGTGCTTGCTCGTGTAAAACTGCTGATGAGTTCAGGTAAAACCAACTGGCCTTGGCTGTGGTCTGCCAAGCTGCACGATGTAGTAAATCAAGAAGTATTCTTGGCTGAAGTTGTTTAATTCTCCTGCATTAAGGAAAACTTTGCTCGGTGCAAGAGGAGGGGAAAAAAAAAAAAAATTTCATTTGAGCTTTTCAGGTCACTGCTCTGTGCCAGTGGTTTCTCACTTCCAAAGCTGTGCGTGTAGTATGTCCGAGGTGTGGGAACGGGGCAACAGATGAGAATTGTTCTGCCCTGGATGCCATATGGAATCTGGGTGCTCCAGGGAGCACCACGGAACTCTGCAGGGGTGGAAAGGGGTGTATCCCAGCAGTGAATTAGTTGGGGAAACCCAAATATTTCTGTTTTCTGTGTGGAAGCATAAGAGCAGGTATACAGGACTTTGCCACAGCTGCAGGCCATGTGTCCTTTTATGACTGAATTCTCTTGTCCTGAGGCAAAACCATGGAAATCAGATCAAATGATAGCTCCAGTTTTCAATGCTGTCTTCCTTTACTGCAGCAAACGCTTAAAAACAGTTGATGTGAATTAGCACTTGTTCTTATCGTTCTTTGCTTTTAACTATTTATTTAAAGAAGTTGGGAGTTTTTGGTGTTGGGTTTCCTTTTCCTCCTCTGACCCTAGTCATGTGTCCCCCATGCTTTCCTAAAAAAAAAATATATAAAAATCAGTGTGATCTGGTCAGAGAGAGAACAGTGAGGGGTTTGCCATGTGTGTACATACTGCTTTAGGTAGAGAGCCTGCTAAAGTCTGTTAAAGCTGACTTTCCTTTTCAAAATTCCTGCCTGATCCTGAAACACAACGAAAACCTGTATTTGAATGCAAAATGTTGATTTGTAGGTGTTTGTAAACCTTGGTACAGTACTGCAGATGGTGTCCCAAAAGATCAAAGACAACGTTAATAACTGCTATGTGATGTTGATGATACCTTTACTATTTCAACCATGTCAGCGTACTTTTGGTCATTACTTTTCTGAAGTTAAGTCTTCTTTTCTTGAGTAATCAATATAAGATGTTTGCATGATGGAAAGTAATTTAAGTTCACTTTTAGAAAAGCAGTGATTCATACTGTGAGTTACGTTTGTTTAACAGATTAACATTTTCACTGATGGGTGGCAGTTTTTTTTTCTTTTTAGTGCTTTTGATAGAGGAACAGCTATGACATTTTCCAACAAAACCACATTTTTTTCACCTTTGCCTCCAGTTGTGGAAGAAATACCTTCCAAAAATAATTATTTTCCAATACAGTTAGGCCTGTCTGGGTAACAATATGCAAGTATGTATATCATGTAGAAGATGTGATTAAAAAAATTAAAAATCCCATTTTGGTAAAGTAATCAAGAAATTCACCTAGCAAGATCACAACCCTTTCTGAATTAAAATCTTGGGTGTGCCAGTATAATTGAAGCACTTGACCCCCACCAGATTTTAGGGCCAAATTATACAAATTTTGTATTTTAAAATTGACAACAGGCCAGACAAAGTTTTTTTACTTCAGGAAACACTGAGGAATTTGGTCATCTTGCATCCTATCCTGTGAGGTTTGACTCCTGGCCTGAGACCTTGGGGCAAAATTATTTTGATGATGCTTATTCAGACTCAGCAAGTTTCCACAAATCACTCGTGTACTACAAATTTAATCCCTCCTTGATTTTTTTTCACTTCAAAAGGTGAGAAAAAAGGTGGGGGGAGTGTCATTTTATACGGCTCCATTTGAAAAGGGTTTTGTGTACCTTTATAATTCTTTTGAAGCAATATTTTAAAAAACAACTGCCAGCCAAAGTGGCAATGCAGAAAAGTGCCATCTTGTTTAGGATTTGTACACGCCAGTTTTTAACACAGTGTTCTTTTCACTAAGTACTACATATGTTAATTTATATTTATATATTGTCAATATTGTTGTAACCAAGCTTCTCCTTTCTAAACACTTCAGGAACAAGGCCTTGTATTTTTAGGTGATTTTCATAAACAGAATAATTCTTTTCCTTTCACTAGTATCTTGCACTCGATACATGTAGCAATACTTAATATATTCTCTTCACAAGTATTTGTTAAGTGATTTAGTTAATGGCTGATAAATGTTTTGTACAAAATAGAATCTGTACAGGAAAAAAATCTTTTAGATAAACATTATTTATTTTTACTGTTTTGTAAGTTAGACACTATAATGAAGCTCCTTTTGGCCAGAATTACTGGAAGTGCCTCTTGGTAAAATGTATTATACAGTAAATATGTATTCAAAATTATTAGAAATACTTGTCACAAAATGAACAATGTGGATGTTGCAATGTGAAGACAAATGTACAACATAAATATAATTCTGTGGTATCCTGTTGGCTGTGTTTCTTTTTCCTTTACTGAACAAATTTGCTTTTGGTGCCCAGCTTTCAGTTTAAGTGTCAGACTACAAATGACCTAAGTAGTTTGTAGGACGTAAGTACCTTCTTTAGACTCTGATTCAAATCAGTAAAAGCTTGTATATACCGAATTACCATTTTAGCTGCCAGCCCTGCTTGGTGTGTTAGTGACCCAGGCTCCTGTTTAGTGGTATCCGATCTCCTGAGACTTTCACCTGCAGAATTCTGCACTTTGGTTCCGATTATTAATAAATCCCATGTCAAATAGTTTGTGGCTCAACCAATCTGTGGAAAGCCTCATTATAACCATTTCTCTTTACTGATGACCAGTATTTCAGCATCCATTATCTGTGTACTACTCAATCCAGTTAATATGGGCTATGCGGGTTGACTGTGGTCAGTATTACATGGCAGCATTCAGCGGTAGCAATGCAGAGTGACTAATGCTTCCAGAGAAAATGGAATGTGTTACCTTAACAGTTTCCCATATTAATCATAAAAGTGATCTGTTAAAGTGGGACATCAGTGAGTGAAATCAATTTTCTTCCCATTATATTGGTAAGTATGCTGTCAGTTTTCAGTGAAAAATTTTACTAGTCTTTTATGTGGGCTACAATTGACATCTAGCTACTGTCTTTGCTCACTGTTTATAATTTCAAAAAAGTATCTCACAGCTGTCAAAAATTTTACCCATTTTTAAAGTTTTATTATCTACTTTCATCAAAGACCTGGAGATCTCTTCAGCTAATTGATTTGAAATGGCTGCATAAAAATTACCTAGATCAGCCATGCGTTCAAAGCCTCTCATCCCATAACTTAAAATTAACTGATTTCAAAATCCACAAGAGTATCAGCCATATATCTGGCTGTCAGTTTTCAAATCTCATCAGTTTATTTGTCCTCTGGCTAAAATTCTGAACGGAAAAAATGTAAGGAAATTTGCACCAGGCAGTGACTAGGAAGATAGAAGTCAGGATCATTTGCCAGTAGGACACTAAGATATGTTTATACCTATTCCAAGGGAGCTCCTTCTAAGCCAGCAGCTGGTCTGTCCCAAACACTTAATAACTCAATAGCACGTAATTATTTGATGATAAAATTCACAGAAAAGGAATGCAACTGGAGTAGCAAAGAAAAACTTTGCCCTCACTACTTCTCACCACAAAGAGTAGCGGGTACCGAAGTAAAGAATACACTTGTCTGAAAACCACCAAACTCTCTCTGGAGCTCTTCAAACAGCAAGAGGTTCCCATGGGAAGAGATGAGCAGTAAAATACAGGGCAGAAGCAGTGAATCTGCTAATGAGACCACACATGAGCCTGCCTCTCCTGGGGTTCTGGTAAAGCATAAAGGAGGCCATGATGCACAGTCCATAGCGGCTCAATTAAATGTTGCATTTTCCAGGTGTTCAAATTGCTCTCAATTGCTTGGGCAAATCCACTTGCCTAAAAGCACTTGAAGTGTTTCACTAAAAACATAATTCTCAGAGAACTCTTGGCGCTTTGTCTAGCAATGCTTTCTTTTAGTGTTTCTTCAATTATCTCACCAAAATCCTGTGGAAATCAACCTCATGTGACCACGGACTCCCCAGATATTGTCAGTGCTTAATGTAGGGATGGAAAAGCAAACAGCTTTGACAGGTGAGTTACTTGCAGGTGCTGCCCTGGCTGATGGGGTCTGCAGCTCTGGGGCTGCCATCTCACAGCATCCCAGGGAGATTTGTAACCACTCCACACTGGATTCCCAAAGACCTGGCATGCTGCGGTGGAAGTTGTCAAAACTAACTACTTTGTTGAACAGCTTCACTGCCAAGAGGTGATACAAACCTTGCATTAATTAATGACAAAACATGCATGTTTCAAGTTTAACTGAAGGTTTCGATGGCTTGTGTCACACGCAATGTGGATTGCTAGTTATAATCACTAAACAACCTGGGATAGACACAGGCATAATGGTTTGGAAGTCTGATACAGATAAAAGGTTGCTGCAGCACCTGCTTGTCTTCAGCCAGGAAATACAAAGCAGAGGGTTCCCGTTTGATCTGCAAAAAGGCTTCATTTAATGTGCCTGTTGTTGTTGTTGTTGTTGTTGTTGCTGCTGATAAATTACTTCCCTTCACAATCCTTTGCACATGGTGATTGTTTATTGCTGTTCTTGCCAAAGGCATCATATTCTACAAATTCAATGCCTTCTGTGTAATCAGCTCTTCTGCTCAATTCTTTGCACCTTCTCTTCCCACATTTCTAGCCAAAATCTTTGGGTTTAAACCCACTTCAAAGAACTTATCTTCATTAATGAAAGTGCTGCGGGACTTTTTTTAAGATTAATGGTATTAATCTCTAGTCCCTAGACAAGTTCCAGTTTCACTTATTACATCTTTATACACAGAAATTCTCCCCAAAGGGTGCAAATGCTTCCTGCCCTGAAGAATGTCACATCACTGGATTTCTCATTCATCCTGTTTGTTATACTCCCTCAGAAATAGATTTCACAGAGCCCTCTGGGATTTTTGCAAAGTGCTGTAAAAAAATACATAGCACTTCTTTTCAAAATTCTCATTAAAACCTCTCTGACTCTGTCATTTGAGTTGGAGTGGGTGGTGGGGGGAGGGGTTGGTTGGGGGCTTTGTTTGGTTCTTTTTTACTAATCATTCAGAAAGGAAAAACTCTGAGCCATTTTACCTGATCAGTCACCTTCTGCAAGTGCTTTCAAGGTACAGTACAGACATTGATCACACTCCCAACCATTGCCTCAGGCACCCAGCATGGAGAGCGTACACAGAAGAGGTGACACTGTTCCAGGGTCAGGGTAGAGTAAAGGTTTTTACTGCCACTCCTACTTTTGAAAATTTTTCTTCCTTATGTCTCATGCAAGGGGCTGAAAATGTAAATATCAGGAATAATTTGATGAGCACCTCCGAGTAAAGAGACTATTCAGTAGGACCTTTGCATATCCTAATAAGAAGTTAGACAGTCCAAAATATAATTTGAACAATTTGCTATTGCTTTGCTGTCCTTTGGTAAGAAAACTGTTTTTTGAGGATAGACCTGGAAGTCCTTCGTTGGACAAGAAAGTCCCCAAGGCTGAAATTCTCACAGCAATCCCCAAGAGCTTCTAACAGCCAAAGTGTATTATTTGTCTCTGGTTCTTTGATGTGGAATGGGTACCCAAGGTTTGTTCTGGCAGTGAGTTTCCTATTCATTTATGTTCTTACCAAGCCTGTTCCTAGAACTGGCAACAAAAAGAAGAGGAAAATTAATGTCAAGAAATGAATAATCCATAGCAGTAGAGTAGCATAGCTAAAGCAATTAAAATTTTATAGGCAGTGAAACTGGGATGCCTTATTAGTTAACTGCAGATGTCTTCCTTCTTCCTACCTGTCAGTGACTGCAAGCTACACATTTACAGTAATTGCTGCTGTGACTGGCTCTCCTCTGAGTCAATCCAGGAACAAGTGGCCTAGCGTTGGAGCATTTACAGTAGCATAAATAAAATATTAAAGGAGCATTTGGCCAAGTCTCAGTGAGAGTAGTCGAGGACTTGTTCCACCAAGAGCTTTTAAGTAACTTTGCTTTGCAGCACAATATTAAGGGTTGCAAATGTATTCTCTGTCAGACTGCAAGAATCATTTAAATTCAGATTTTAAGGTGATATGGTATATCCTAATCCTATTTATACATTTTGTTTTGCTTTTTTAAACAGTATTTTCCTTTTAGCAGATGAAAATGCATTCTGTTGGAATGTATTTTTTAAAAATGTCTTTTAGAAAGGAACATTTCATGCTTCTAAATATGGGGGGAGGGGGCCTGTTTGTATGGGGTTTTGGGTGGCTTTGGGTTTTTTTGAGACTTAACAAGGTTAGCATTTGCTCATGAAATGTGCTTGAAGAGGCAGCAGCAGCTGGTTTCCTGGAGCCGCAGCTCAGAGATCTGTGGTTGTTGGATGGTTTAAAGACTGGCCCACAAACCTGCCGTGCTGTCAGTGTGAAGGTGGGCCTGTGTGCAAAGGTTACTCTTGTCACAGCTGTTCCCTCTGGCCAGACAAGGCTTTGCAAGTGTAATCCATTTAACCTGTGCTTTAGAAATGAAGGTGGTCTGGCTTCTAATTTCCTGTAACCAATACAAAGTAGGAATGTAAAGAAAGCAGACCTCAAGGAACGAACTTCAGTCTGGTTCTTTGTCCTGTAGCTGCTTTAAAGGCTTTGTTTCAATTACAGAAGTAGGCAATTGCTTTTAGGACTATAGGAAAACAAAACCTTTCTTGTCTGGTTGATTGTCTAGCAAGCTTCCAATGGGTTTTGTGTCATTGTGCTGTGGGAGGCACTGGAAAGTGACAAGCAAGAGGTGTCGTGTCCTGTATTGGAATTGGTACTGATTTGTTTCTCATATCTCAGTTCTTGGTAGTGAATTTTGGTAGGTGATGTACTGCATTGCCTTTCCATGTGATATCCATGGCCTGCAAGGCCTAGAAGACTAACAAATTCCTACCTCAATTAGACTTTCTTTTCTGTCAGATTAACTTACTGAATTTTAGAGAGGGTCTCGTATTTGTTTACTCTGAGCATCTTGAAAAGTATTGTAGCGGACATAAGTACAATAATTTCTGAGGGACTGCTTTAATTCCTTCATAAAGGAATTGTGACACTCTTCTGGAGGTGTAAGAAAACTTTCCGTAATGGAAAATACCTCCCCCAGGGTGGTTTTGGGGAAGTTCCAGTTAAGATATCAACATCTATAAAGAAGTAAGAGAAGGTTCTATAAAGAAATTTCAGTAAAAGCCCAACTGTGGTAAAAACCTGCTACTGAGGTTTTACAATGAACCAAAAATCCAGGAAGGATGAGAGGCTTACACTAAATCTTGTAGGCCTTGTTCTTCAAAACACTTCTGCTTTCTGAACTACATAAAACCAGTCCGTAGGTATTTTTCTCTAAGTGTGGAGGGCAATGCTCTGGTGTTCATCAGTACAATTTGTAGCATAATGGGGTCTTGGAAGATTGTGGTATTAAGGGATTTTTATAACAAATTTAAGGATATGATAATGCAGCTTCACTTATTTTAAAGGACAGTGGCAGAATAACTGGAATCTGTATCAGAAATCTTTGAAAGCAACAAGGTCAGCAATGAAAATTAAAGGTCATGCAAAACTAGTACAGATCCTGTATTGTGTAAACTCAGTTTTCCTAATAATCGAAGGAAATGGCCTGGAAGCTGTTCTCTTAAAGAGGCTGAAAGAGCTCATAATCACTAAGTCTCCTAATCACTAATTACTGGGGACTATTAGGCACCCTGATATCTCTTAGAAAAGGGGAAAGCAGAGTTCCAAGTTTCCAAACCAAAGAAGGATATAAGACACTTTAAAGTTCAAAATGTGAATTAAGTGTAGTGTAATCAAATTCCAGCCGCATTAAGAACCCAAAATGGAGAAATAACGAAGGAAAGAATAATTTGTATTAAATCTAGGAAAGCAGAGGCCTACTCTGTGTTTGGCTGTGTGAGTGAGAGTTTAGCTGCCATGGGAACCTGCTGTACTGCAGAGGGTGGGAGACAACAAGAAGGGAAAAGGAAGAAAAACTTCTAGCTTTAATACCTCTTCTGTTTATATAATCAAAGCCTACAGGGTAGCAGAAGACGGAGTTTACAGCCTCTCTCTGCTCAAGAAACTACAGGGGGAGCTAGTCACATTCTTCACCTTTACCCAAACTTGAAAATAAGTGTTTCAGTAGCTGTGACCTTGTGGCAGGAAAAAGTCAGGGTGGGAATAAAGATGCAAAATTTTCCTTTCCTTTCCTTGTGGCAAAAGACTTGACTGACTCTCCCTTGCAATTCTGTCCTCTTCCTTAATGGATCTTTTCACTCTGGTTTTTATCATGTTGATAGTGACTTTGCCCTGTGGGTTTTGGGGAACAGGGCGTACTGGGCATAAGGACCAGGGACTGGATAAGAAGTCTTTGTGAATCACCTGCTCACCCTCCAGTCTGTCTTCTTTCACGCACTCTCCATTTTCTTTTTTTTTTTTTCCCCAAGTCCATTGCCCCTTGAATTCTTTTGTTTCCTGGGATTGAGCAATTAAGAAGATCAGAGTTTTCGTTTTTTTCCTCTCCACAAAGCTTTGTCACGTGCCTCGTCAAACTTACAGCAACTTGCAAAGAAAAATACCCCCTGGGAGCTGTTTAGATGTTCTTCATGATTCCCATCTAGGGCACCCGGCATCTTTGCTGTGCTGGTGTGCCCAGTGTCCTGGAATTGATAGGAGGGGACAGACGAAGAAAAACCTGAGGAGGTGGGGGAGGAGGATGGGGGGCAGACAAATAGCAAATGCTCAGGCAAAACAAAAGACAAAACAAGTTCCTCCACCCCTCTTCTGTTTCTCTCTCTACCTCCAGTATAAGACATACATCCCCAGACAGGGTAATTTCTAAGAGGAGGTTTCCCCCCTCCAATTTTCCCCCCTTCTAATCTGGGACCAGTGCCTGTGCTTGCAAGTGTGGGTATGCATAAGCAGTAGAAGAAGCTTACCTATGAAAACTAGTAGGCATCTTCTCTGGGGATTCCTGCTGCCAGGTAAGATTTGGATTTTCTTCTTCTCTTTGTTGCTTCAGTTTTCAGAGAGGATGTCCTTTAGCTGGGTTCTTGGATGAACAGTCTTCTGTGTCCCCCCAGTCCAGCAAGTGCAGCCCCTGTGCTTGTGGGCTGACACACGGCAAAGGCATGTCTAAGGAGGCTTACTGCAGAGTGGAGGAGTTTCCAGAGCGGGGAAGGAGGTTTGTTCATTGCCTGGAATTTGGATGAGTGAAGGGGCACTTCGGGAACTGCCTGGAGGTGTCTTAGCCTGCTGAATGCATGCTCAGGGACAGGTCTGTCCCTGGACCTGACCATCAGGCAGGGTCCACCTGCCAAGCCTGGGGAGGGTGAGTGTCACTGCCACCCGAGCTGTGTCACAGGTGAGTTACCGGGCGTGCTTTTGGTGGGATGGAATGCAATGCACAGCCACCAGAGAGGGCTCCACATCCCAGGCAGCTGGAGCCAGGGATGGAAGGAGGGGTCCGAGCCCCAGCTGTGAGCCCAGGGGACAGTCAGGGACAAGGTGTGAGCAGCTGTCCTTCAGGAAAAGTGTCACCCATTTGGACTTACTCAGGTGTTATAGGTGGTGAACAACACAACTGTGTGTTGCAGTGGATGATCATAAACTCTTCAGAAGGGACAGGCACATAGGGAGAGGCAGTGGGGTAACCCCTTACATTAGGGAGTGTTTTGATTTCTAGAGCTTAATGACGGTGACAATAGGGACAAGTGTTTATGGGTAGGAGTCGGTGGAAAGGCCAGCAAGGCAGATGTCATGGTGGGAGTCTGCTAGAAATACAGCACAGCAGAGAGGAACTGAGGACTAGGAGGTCCACACAGTCCAGGAGGTTCCTGCAGTGTGTGGAAGAAAACTGCCTGACACACGTGGTGACAGAGACAAGGAGGGCAGGTGTCCCACTGGACCTGTTTGTGAACTGAGAACGGCTGGCAGGTGATGTGGCATTTGCAGGCTGTCTAGGGCACAGTGATCATGAAATGAAAGTGATTTAATCCTTGGAGAAGTAAGGAGGGGAGCTCAGCAAACTGCCACTTTGGACTCTGGAGGGAAGACTTTGGCCTGTTTAGGAAACTGGTTGACAGAGTTCCTTGGGAGGCAGTTCTGAGGGGAAAGGAGGTCAAGGAAGGCTGGACACTCTTCAGAAAGAAATCTTAAAGGTGCAGGAGCAGGCCAATGGCATCATGGCCTATATCAGCAACAGTGTGGCCAGCAGGACCAAGGCAGTGATTGCCCCCTTGTAGTGAAGCCACTGGTGAAGCCACACCTCAAATCCTGTGTTCAGTTCTGGGCCCCTCACAGCAAGGACACTGAGGTGTTGCAGTGTGTCCAGAGAAGGGCAGTGGAGCTGGGGAAGGCTCTGGAGCACAAGTCCTGTGAGGAGCAGCTGAGGGAGCTGGGGGTTTTTACCATGGAGAAAAAGAGGCTCAGGGGGGACCCTGAAAGGAGGCTGTAAGTGAGGGCGGGTCAGGCTCTTCTCCTGAGTAACAAGTGATAGAACAAGAGAGAACAGGCTCAAGTTGCACCAGGGAGGTTTAGAGTGGATACCAGGAAAATCTTTCCTGAAAGGGTTGTCAAGCTCTGGAATGAGTTGCTCAGCTGAAGAGGTTGAGTCACCACCCTTGGAGGTATTTAAAAGATGGATGGGTGTGCCACTTAGGGACAGAGTTTAGTGGTGGACCTCTCAGTGCTGGGTCTACAGTTGGGCTTTATGATCTTAGAGCTCTTTTCCAACCTAAACAATTCTATGATTCTATGATTACATTTTTCTGACATTCTTGCCATGTTTAGAAAGGAAATGCTTACACAGTCTCTGTCACTAGAGAAATATGGTATCCCAGATATGGTAAAAACCTGAGGCTGTCACTATACCCAGTTCAGTTAGAGACCACCCTTACCAGCCAGATATTTCCTTGGATAAAACCAGAGATGTCCCTCACCTCCCACAGGAATTGACAGTGTATTAGGAATACTCCCAGTATAACACTGATGGGTGCCAAAAGTATTTGGGTGGCAAATTTGTGATTACAGTGAAACAGCACTGTGTATTCTGGTTTCATTAGAGAGGAGAGATCAAAACTAATAATGCAGTTGGCAGTGGTTCCACTGGGTACATTTCTCTGCGCTCTGTCTTGTGTCAAAAGTTTCCATCAGAGGCATTGTCAGGGCAACCAAGCTGATGCTCTGAGATACGTGGTGGCAGGTGACTCTGAAAACTTACCAACCTCCTTAAAGGCATGCCACAAGAGCAGCTGGCGATATATTAAACCCTGTAGAACCTGTAGGAATATCAGACCTTCTTTGCACTCTTCAATTTGACATCCAGAGTCAGATGATAAATGTTAATAATCTTTATACTGTAATAATTTGTATACTGCTGAGCATAAATTTTGTTTAAGCTCTGCTGTCCATTTGAGATTTGTACCAACTCAGTGGGGCACAAACGTGCATGCTGCTGTCAAGCATAAGAACATCATATTCCACCCCGAAACCACCACAGCAATTTCTTTTTGTTCTTACCAATCCTGTGTATGGGGTGCAGTGGAGGAGACCCTCAACACCTCTACCAGACCTTCTCTAGTTGGATGTTGCTTTGCTCAGAGGTGAGGACAATTCATTTAGCTGTGGTGCATATGTTTTCCTTTTCCAGGTTTTGGGGGGGTTTTATTCCAAAATTGCTGTAAATATGCAGAGCATTTCAAACCTTACAGTAAAGGCTAGTTGATGTGGTAACGTGGCAGCACACCTTATCTGACTGTCATAAAGGAATTTATCCTCATGCAAGTGCTGTGAGGTACACGCTGTCTTTCCCCACTGTACAGGTTCAGAAGTGGGGTAGAGAGAGACTTTTCCCAAGACATCAAGAAAGTCAGAAGCAGAGCAGGAATAGGTGCAATAAGTGTTCAGCAGGCACAAAAAAAAAAAATTATTTTTTTATTGCAAAAAAGTCTCTATACTCCTTAGTGCTGATAAGGAAATACATTAGTGTTCCTGTCAGGACTGTGTCAAATGTAAATGTTTCTCTTATATGTAGCCATAGCTCTTTTTTTAAATTATGGAGAGATCTCGGTGAAAAAATTTTGGTACCACAATCGAAGTCCTTTTGTCTTGTTCACATATGAACAGAGCCTATGAGCAAATCTTAGCATCTAAAAATATACTTTTGTAATTTTCACTTGTATTTCTGGTTAAACAAGTGCCTATTTGGGAAGCCATGAAAACACACGTGTCCAGAAATATATACATGTACATAAAACCATACATATTTTTAATTTATGTAAGATCTGTGTCTTCAGACAAACAGAAAAGAACAGGAGCTTTTCCTATTCATATTTTCAGGCAGCAGTTTTATAAAACATAGGACTGCCTGAAAGTGAACACAGAAGCTGATTTCATAAATATTTTCAGATCTGATTTAGAGATTGAAATTAAGAACGAAGTACTGCAGTATGTAACTAGAGATTTGAGAATTACTGATATCTTTTGTTTTCAAAGTGCGGTATTTAGGTTTTCTTTACTTCTTTGTATTTACCTGCAAAGAAGCAAATTCACATTTTTCCTAAAACAATTGGCCACTGAGCCCTAAGACTCTATGTAAAATGGTAAAGGGAACTAAACCTCTTTATTCTTGTGTAACTCATTAGCTAAAATCAGACGATTAGAGCTAATGTTTCCATCTAAAACAATTCAAGTACCTCATTAACAGGGATAGATTTCCTTTGATCTAATTACTTAATGTCCCAGATATATGGGAAATTCAGAGATCAGTGCTGAGAAATCCCTGCAGACCTGGTCACATCTAGAAATGTGAATTTACATGTAGACTTCAGAAATGTTGTTTGAAATGATAACGAGCCTTGCTTAGTCTGCTGGCAGTGCTTGGTCAAATGTTTAATGAAATCACATTGATGATAGCTAGAGAATGAAGATGATGGCTGTTTGCTGAGTATGATTTAATCTCCATTATTATAGGCAAGTGGATTGCAAATTTCCATAATTAAACATCCAGTGCACTGGTCAGATTCTGTTGTTAAGTCTGGTAATTGCTGTTGTTGGGAAAACAGTCCAGCGGGGTGTTGCTGTCACATGATGAGCTTTTGAGGCTGAGCTAATAGGATGCCCTTTTAAAATGTTCTCCATGTTTTCTGCTTTAGAGGCAGGGGATACCATAATGGAGATTTCATCAAAAGAAAATACTCACTTTTTCTCAAACAACACAATCTTGCCTGTGGACCGATCTTCATTTAAATCCGAATCATCCTCATCCAAGGAAAACCAGTCGTGTTGTGGTGGTATAAAGGTAGAGTAAGAGTTTTTGGATATTCCAGTAGAGACTTAGAAAATCTCTCTCTCTCTCTTTTTTTTTTTTTTTTTTAATGAATGATCCCTTTTAAAGTTCTGATTATGTCTTGCTGAGTCAGTAGGAGATTATTAGAGATATTTCTAAGTCACAAGAAAATATTTTTCAGGTCTGTATTTGCCTAACATTTGGCAGTCATCAAATATAATTTGTTGGTTGAGGCTTGCATATTATGAGATCTTCAAGAGCCTTCCTGAGAAGTCCCTTTGTCTTCCTTATTGCACCACCTGGAGTTAAGAACAGAGCAGACAGATACCACAGGCAGCTACCAGTACAGATGGCTTTTTTAAGACTGTAGTTGTGGTAGTCTCCTGGGCTCTCCAAAGTAATATTTGTATTATGGTCTGTGTGTTTTCAGTGCTATATTATTAAAGCACTGTTGTAATATTCCTTATTCAAGAGAACTCTGCATGAGGTGACTGAAATGAAACTGCAGGAGCATCACCACTGTGTCTGCGTTTCTCTCAGCCACAAGAAGTTTTTCCTAGCGGTAACGGGAGGTCCCTGCTTTGAGCCTCACGACGTCGCTGTGCCTCCCCGCTGGTGGGAGCCGCACCTCGGAGGAGCCTTGCTCCCTGCTCGGGACATGGGGGCACAGCAGGCAGCTCAAAGCTTTGCCCGTTGCCTCTACCTGATTTCCAAAATGCTGACGCTCTCTTGGGTGAGGTCTCAAAAATCACCATACAATGGTGAGATGGTTTGAGTTACGTGGGAAAAGAGTTTTTGGCCTTGCCCCGTTCTTTTCATCGTGCACCGTCTTTATTTCTTTATTTCTATTGTTTTTTCCCCTCACTCACACACACATCTACTTTCAGATATTAATCCAGCTCCCAGTACAGCAGACATCTGCAACAGTTGCCCTGAAGTCTATAAATTTTGAATTTTTTTGTTTTGAAATAGATGATGAGTTGTATTAATTAAATTTTGTACCATAATCTAATTCTATCATTGCTCCTCCATTTGTTACAACAATAATCCAATCTCCTCAATGAATAAAACTTCAGTCACAGATTAGCCAGTCAGGAATCAGCTTATTAACTCCAGAAATAGAAAAGGAATAATATTTCATCTCTGTTTCTTTCTCTTTAAAGAAGTTGTGTCTTCTGGGAACCCAAACTGATACAACTAATATATTTCTGTAGGAACTTAGAAAACCTCTCTTTTTTTGTGAACTAACCCTTTTCAAGTTCTGGTTAGGTCTTGCTGAGTCAGAATGAAATTATTAAAGATATCTTTAAATCAAGAAAAGATCTGCTTCAGGTTTTGCTTAACATGTTGAGAAAATGTTATGCAGATCCAACAGGTTGTTTCTACCAATTATCATCCTTCATTATCAACCTTCCTGTGTCTTAAAATTGCCTTTATTAACCAGAAAGATGTGGTGAAATATCTACGTACAACCACTGACAAACCAGAGCAGACTGGGAAATCATCTGTACCTTTCTGTCCCAGCCCTAGGTCAGGAGTGTCTTTCCATCACTGCACACCTGGGACAGTTGCAAACCCAGTAAAAAAACTTGTGCCAAAGACAGACAGAAGCTTTTGAGGTTGTAGTTTACCTATACAACTTTCCTGTAAAAAAACATACGTGCTTTCACATTGTTATTTAAAATCCAAAGGCATAAAACATACAAGAAACATAAAATGTTATGGCAATATTTGTACTGGAGAGCTCTTTGAGAGCTGCTATTGTAGGAAAAAAGAACCAGGGAGGGGTTGTAAATGTTTATTTACCCACAACTGTTGCTGAAGGAGGGATAACCAGCACTGGATAAAGTGTATTGAACATGACAGAGAGATATATTTGAATCTTAATACAAGAATTTGCATTCAGCAGTGATGTTATCACCACTGTGCCTTGTCACACGAGGTGGTGTAAGGAGTTTTGCACTGGAGGTGAGTACATTGCTCAGAGCACCTGCGTATTGGGAGTGTGATTGTCAGAGAGGATTAAGGAGCAGCACAAGGTCCTAGACCTCTATTCATATGAAACCTTACTGTGTCTCTTAATTTCTGGGACTGGGCTTTACAGAAAGCATCCATATTCATATTTATATTCATATTGAGTCAACACCACCTGTACCTGAAGGTAGAAAGCAAGGTTGTGGTTTCCATGACCAATTGCACTGTGCATGAGTATCCCTGGAGCTCAAAAACTCAGTAGGGCTGCATTCAGTGAGGGCAGCTTTAGGCAACAGCTCTGCAGGAGCAAACAGCTGGTGCTAAGGACCCTGCACTCCCACTATATGCATTTCAGACCAGCCCTCATCTTCCAGTTTAATTTTGTGGGAAAGGGGCTCAGTCTGCACCTTTGAAGTATATACCTGTGCTGGTTTAGCCAAATTTAGAAATATATGTATTCCGAGAGAAGGCAGGTAACAAATTACCCCTCCTCCACCAGGTTTGGGAAAAATAAACTTTTTTCCTCAAAGGAAAATGAAAGAGATAAAACTAAAAGTCACCCCAAGACAGTACCAAAGCACTGTGAGGGAAGATGGGGTTTAATTTCCAAAGCCCACTCCTGATTCAGAAGAACACACCAAAACAGGTACAGTGATAACCAACAGAAAACTGTCTCTGCATAACAAAAGGGTGGGAG
This sequence comes from Platysteira castanea, assembly GCA_013397175.1. Taxonomy (NCBI): domain Eukaryota; kingdom Metazoa; phylum Chordata; class Aves; order Passeriformes; genus Platysteira; species Platysteira castanea. Next base: position 51,437 of record VYXC01011439.1, read on the forward strand.
AAGGTTGTCCCCAGCAAAATGCAGGGTTCACACCAAAGAAAATGCAAGAGATCTTGGAGGGGAAAGACGAGCCTAGAAGAGAGTCTCCTGGCAGGTCACTGTTCATCTCATGAAGCATGTAACATTTCAAAATGTCCAAAAACTCACCTCCCCACCAAGCCACATTTAGCATTTACCTTTATGGTTACTGTGTAAGATGCTCCCTCCTTAGAAAATCACAGATTTCTGCCTTTCAATAGAGCAGTAGCTTTGGCATCTACCTGAAATTAGCAGTGGTTGAGAGTCAATTCAGTTTTTATCAACATTGCCCGTAAGAGATGAACAAATTAGCAATCTAGCATTTAATAAGATGTAGGAGAAATACTGATGTGGTTATTTGGCAAAAGAAGAAGTAGGAATGCAAAGCGTGTTTAAAAATAATTCGTAATATCTTCTGTACTGCCTGATTTTAATCACTGTCTTTTTTTCACAGATATTTCTTGGTGCATTGTCTTTTGTTTATTTTGCTAAAGCACTGTCAGGAAGTTATCTAAAAAGTACTATCACACAAATAGAAAGAAGATTTGACATCCCTTCCTCTTTGGTTGGTGTCATTGATGGAAGTTTTGAAATTGGTATGTGCTGTAGAAACCCATTTTTATTTTCAGAAAAAAAGAGCAATGCAATTTGTTGTGAAGAACGATTGTATGAATCTACCTGAAGCATAAAACTGAGCTGTATTCACCTAGTAAAAATAAGTGGCACTATCAGTATGATTACATTCAGTAGGATAGGGTTGCTGATACAAGCAATTCAGCATAGCCATAAAAAATTTGTGATTTTATGAACTTAGCATGTGGCTAGCTCATACTAATAGAAATTTTGAGTGTTGAATGAGAATTTGCCTGCACAGATTTCTGCAGGCAGAAATCCACCCCCCCACACAAGTGTTTGTCCTTTGTGATTTATTAAGCAGCAGAAGGACAAACCTCTAACTGTAATCTGCATTTCTTGCCTGGTCCCTCTCCTTCCCTCTCACACTAAGGTTTCCAGCATGTCATCATCTCTTACAGTTTCAGATTACTGAATTTATCTCATGGGTGTTCAGTGGACTGTGGCACTCATAGGAATGAAATCTTAGCCTAAGTGTATAAAACTCCCTTTGATCCCCCCTTTTCTTGCTTTTCTGGTTATTTGCTCTCTTCAGCTGGCACAGTCTTTCTCCTCTTTTCCAGCTGTTTATCCAAAGCTTTATGGTTTTCCTATCATATAGAAGGCATTGGGCTCCTGTAGAATGCCTGGAAAGAGGGAGAAATACCAACCCCATCAACCCAAAGCCTCCCTGAAATCAGTGCCTTTACTACATACTAGGAATTGTTATTTTAGGGGATCTCTTATCAACAAGCCGTAAAACTCAGTTTTCCTTTTGTGCTCTCAAAGGGAACCTCCTAATCATAATTCTTGTGAGCTACTTTGGAGCAAAGCTTCACAGGCCAAGAATAATTGGAGCAGGCTGCTTAATTATGTCAGCTGGAACATTCCTAATTGCAATGCCCCAGTTCTTCATGGGACGGTAAGTGCAAAGTGATCGGTGTTTTCCAGCTGGGCTCTGCACACTGAATAGCAGGTCACTGAAATATTTAGGTATTGGTTATGAAGATAGAAATAGGCATAAGGGGACGTGGTTACTTAATGTAATTTTTTTGGTGAAAAGATTTATTACTGAGGAGCAAGTAATTTAACATGTATACTATTTTCAGTTGTAATCAACTTATTTTTTTATTAGTCTGTGATCTTGGTTGGCCACGTTTTGATATGGTTTAGGAATTGTTGAAATGTCAGTGAAGAAGTGATGACTAAACCCAGGAAGACAACCTGAGTACCAATCACAAGCCGCAGGATACACCAGTGTCTGATAATCTCAGTCCAAATTCATGTATTACAGTAGAACAAAGTGCCTGTTAAACTGAAATGAATCACTGATGCAAAAAAACCCAATGGGACAATTGTCATGTACTGCTACAGTATAAATAGGGTTCTGTTCATCCCCTGTAAACAGTTTTTGGCAATGGATCCAGATGGATTCATATGGATGCAGATGAAATTTATGTTTAAGTGCTATAGGCCTATCTGGTAGTAACAGACCTGATTGCTTTTTCTTATCAGTACTTATGAATAAATACAACTCTGCTTTCTAAACAGATACAGGTACGAAAGATTCCCTTCCACCATCAATTCGACTGTTAGCATCTCTCCATGTCTGCAGGACAAAAGCCAGACTCCACTCTCAGCCCTGGAAAAGTCTCAAGCAAAAATAAATGCAGGTGAGAATGATCTCTGCTAAATATTGGGGCTGGTAGTGCTCACTATCATCAATGTTTGCCAAATCCTTCTGTCAGGAGATCCCAGTTTTGGTTAGAAGGATGTGAAAGAGTTTTCTAAAAAGGGACGTGGTGACAGATTTATAAAACCAGCAATATTATAGTATCTTTGAGACAGCTCATGCTAAAAATTTTGTCTACCTTAAGCAGTTTCACAGTTTTCCTACTGTTTCTCCCACAACAGAAGTATTTCAGGAGCCCTGAGCTTTCAGTGTCAAACTGTTGTTATAAACACATCGTTGTTGTCTCTTGTTATGTACACAGGATGTGAAAAGGAAGCAGGCTCTTCCATGTGGATCTATGTTTTACTGGGAAATCTTTTGCGTGGAATAGGTGAAACCCCTATCCAGCCCCTGGGAATTACATACATCGATGATTACGCTGTTGAAGAGAATGCTGCCTTATATATTGGTAAAACAAATATTGGGTTTTTTCCCAATGGATTTTTGCCCAGAGGAAACTGAGTCATTCTGAATAATGGAATGAATGTTATTGAATTTACTTGCCCTGATTGTTTTGTTTGCATAATTTCCAATATTAAAGTTTATTTAACAGTCATGTACACACTCAAGGGACCAAGTTACCATTTAATTATACCAGCACAGTTCCTTTATCTTAATTTGGTGAAAGAATTTGACCTTGGGTTCCTGCTGTTACCCTAATCTTCCTAATTCTTCTGGATGTGGACTGCTGAGCCTCTGTGCACATTCAGTTCTCTGAAAAGTGATAAAAACATGCACTCTTTTAAGCACTTTAAATAGAATTTCAGTGAGCACTCAAAACATTCCCTCCAGACTCATGTCAAATTATCAGCAATAGTGCTGAAACTTTAGGAAGCTGGTATCACTGTTTTCTTTTGTTCATTGTCTGACCACTGCACATTCACCTGAAATATTACCAAAAAGTCCTATCTCATCAGCATCTGCTCTTGACAAGTTTCCAGCCAGGCAAAAGGCAAAAAATCAGGTTCTCTCTGTAAAAGCTTCAGTCTTCCCAGATTTCCAGGGGAATTTTGCAAATTCAAAGTATTCAGAAAGTTTGGCTGAGAGTGTATTGAAACATACTAACATTGGACACCAAACCAAAGTGGTTTCTCAGCCTATTCAGGGCCTACCTCAACTTAAAGGGATCAGTTAACTTTTAAAAATGACATTTGCTTTCCAGTTACTTTAATCTTGTCAACTAAAGCATTTCTAGCAATTATAGTTTGGTGCTGCTGTTGAGTTTAGGCCATTCAGTTTCCTGATATTTTTCCTTCAGGCTGAATTTAACTCCTTAATTGGATAACAATAAAAAGCCTCATTGTCATGGGGACAATTTTATTGATGCCTTTTTTTCTTCTTGAAAATATTTCAGTTTGTGTAACTGTATCACTTGTTACCCATCGCATGCCATAGTCTGCTGTAAGAACCAGTGCCCTTTTTAGCTCAGGAGTGTAACAGTCCCCTGTTTTCTGTTCCAGGCTGCGTACAGACAGTCGCGATTATAGGGCCAATATTTGGCTTTCTCCTGGGATCCCTGTGTGCCAAACTTTACGTTGACATTGGCTTTGTAGATCTGGGTAAGTCAGAACACTCAGGCTTTAAGAATCCAGTCAGGCTACAAAATGCCTCTTTTAGGCCAAGGATTATCTGGTTATCTTCTAGGCATGAGGGGTAGAGTAGGCACTTCATGAAATGAAAAGGATGACAGCAGTGTGGTGGTCCATGCACAATAGACTGCCAAGAAGGATGGGTGTAGAGGAAGAAGAAGGTCTGACTCTTCCTCAGCCCCAGCAGATCTGCAGCGGGTGCCTCCAAGAGATGCTCTGGTGAGGAGGCTCTGAGGAGATAGTGGAAGCCAGGAGGAAGCAGGACTGAGGCTCAGGATCCTGTGTGGGCATTTTTAATATCCTGTTGTTGCCTAGAAAAGTGTTTTGGCAGAGGGTACCGAGTCTCCTGATTACCCTCCTTCTGAGAAAACAGGAAGAAAAAAAAAACAGGAGGAAAACAGATTTTCCCCAGGTCTTTTGTGCAGAACAGCCTGACTGGGAGGAAGTGAGTGGTCGCCTGGACTGCTTCATTTGCTGGTCCTTGCAGCATCTCTGGGGATGTGCAAGTGGCACAGCAGTGTCAGGGCTAGGCCGCTGCTGCCCCCCAGCAATCAGCAAATCCTCACTGTGTCCCCACAGCTGCTGCTGTAAAACGCCCATAGTGACACACAGCACAGCTGAACCTATTTTAAACCATTTGGCCATGTAAAGTCCCTGCAAAACCACCTTCCTTATTATCAGCAAATATTCTCAAAATGAATTTATTTGTTTCTTCTTTTCCACTTTCTCCAGACAGTGTCACAATAAGTCCCAAGGACGTGCAGTGGGTGGGAGCGTGGTGGCTGGGGTACCTGATAGCCGGGGTGATCAGCGTCCTGGCTGGCATCCCCTTCTGGTTCCTGCCCAAGCACCTCCCAAAACCGGAGAGCAGGAAGGACTCCAGCACCTCTTCCGAGCAGTCAAAGTTCATCGTTGAGGAGAACAAGGACCAACACACATCCTATCTGCAACAAGTGAAGTTTGCTGAGATGGCAAAAGGCAAATCACTGGAGTTTTCTTCCTGATTGTTGAGTTTTTCTCTCAAAGGCTTTTAGACTTCAAAAATTTTATACTTTCTGAGGCCCTATTTTAATTAGAATTACAAGCTTTACCTCAGGTTTCACTCTCCAGTGCATACAGTGACTTGCAGAAGTGGTGGTCAAAAAAAAAACCCCACAACTCTCAGTTTTTTGCTGATTTTTTTTCCTCTAAGTTCATGCATTAGAAAAACATTTACAGTATCTGATCAGAATATAGATGGGCACAGGCCAGCTACAGTATTAGAAGAGGCTGTCTGGATTTAGACAGGAGCTGGTTTGCACAATTGCATTTCCTTGGCCCTGCTTTCCCAAAAGTGTTTTCCCTCAGTACTTGAATCTGTGCCTCAATAAGTTTGTGCTTCCTGTCAGCTGTGCCGAGCTGACTCTTTGCCCCAGATTAAGCTAAATGATGCTGCAGCTGTTGAGGACACATAGAAACCAAATCATTCCTGGTTTATGATGGAAAGAAGGTATATAAAACAAGGTATCTCTTCCGGGAAATTGACGCTTAGTGTTTTGCTCCACTGTTCCCCCATCCAGAAATGGGGGAGCTGTTAGGAGCATCATGGAACTTCACAGATTCCCTGTGAAATGTTCTGCAGTTCTGGGGTCTTTTGGAAGGTGCACACATGTCACAAAGCATTACTCACTGGTCTGCTTGTTATTTCTGATGTTTTGTCTTGCAGACTTCTTGCCATCACTGAAGAACCTCTTTGGGAATCCAGTTTACATTCTGTATTTGTGTGCAAGTATCATTCAGTTCAATTCTTTAATTGGCATGGTGACATATAAGCCAAAGTATATTGAGCAACAGTATGGGCAGACATCTTCAAAAACTAACTTTGTTATAGGTAATGCTATATCTGCTTCTTGATATCTTTAAAATGGGCATTTTAGGAGTGGCATGTACTTAAATGTAGGAAAAATTGTAAATTTTTTAGGGTATGTTTATTTCTTCTCATTCTTTGTCTGACTTTAAGTAATAGTTTATAGAAAGTAAGTTATTTTTGCTTCAGCACTAGTTAACCCTGAGTGTATCTATGAAGGGGGTACTGTAAAAGTTTACACGATTTGATACCTTAATTCTCATTTAACTGAAAATTTGAAAAGTAATATATGGACAACACAAGAAAATAACTGAGAAATAATTTTAAAATAGTTTTCATAAATTTATCATCAGACAGATCTGCTGCCTTAATGGCTTCCCATTTGTTTCAATGTTCAGTGAGTGCTAAAGGTGACTCTCTGAAGACATAGGTGTTAAAAAAGGAAGTCAAGTCATGTCCCAAGCTGTCCCATACAGCACAAAAGGGAGAAGCTGCTTCAGCCTTTGGGTACTGAGATGGACATTTTTGTAGCTGACTTCAGGAAGGTGCACTTGACTGCCCAGTTGTTGAACCTGCTTGTGAGGTTCAGCTCCAGAGGTCCAGGGCTTCAACAGCATTAAACAGCAAAGAGGTTTACATCCACCCAACACAGAGGGAACTGCCTTGTTTCAGAGCAGCATTAGTTGCACAGCAACAGAGGTATATATATGCAGAAAAGCTGTAATGATCCATTGTGCTATGTTAATTCCTTAAAGATACAAGCTGGAATTTCCTGGCACGAAACTCCTCAAAGCAAAGAGAAATCTTCGAGTGTAGTTGATGGCCAAAGAAAGTCCAGAAAACAATCCCTACATTCAGTATAGTACTTCTCATTGTATTTAAAGATTTTCTGGAGCTAAGCTTTCAGGTATGTGGAAACTGAGTGAGAATTAGGAACCATTTGGTTTCTCTGAGCATAGGGACTATATCCAACAGAGAGTGTGTGATGGCTTGGTTAGGGAAGGATCCTGCTGAGTGGCTATCCCTGCAATAAGGTGGTTTTTCTTCCTCCTTTTCCTTTCTCTCCAAATTCACCCTTCCTAAGAAACCTGAGAGCTGACTCAAACTCACCGTGTTTATTTCTCTTTCACTACCTCTTTTACTCTTTCTTCTTATTTTTTAGAAAACAGTTTCTATCGCAATCTCTGATATATATCAAAATTGTCAGAGCAATTTGAAGCACTAAAAAAAAAAAAAAGCATGTCTGGCTCCAGATTTCATAACATTAGATAAAACTAGATTTGTCCTCTAGGAATCAGTAGATGACTCTACTGACAAACTAATTGTGGAAAAAATAACCTGGCCTAAGAAATTGGAAGAGCATTATCTAAACTTTATCCATAATCTCTCTGTCAAAGAACCAGCAAAGAAGCATGTCCTTGGGAGCAATTTTTTCAAAGCTGTCCCAGCACCTCTGTAACACTCCAAGGATCAGTCTAATTCTGAACAAAATAAAATGCCCTGACTGCAGATCTTTTACGTTTTGTTCCTTCATCTCATTGCTGCAGCTGACAAGGTTAGTCCATTGAGCTGGGGTTTTTATTAATACACATTTTTCTGTTTGATTTCAGGTCTTATTAACATTCCTGCTGTGGCCTTTGGCATATTCTCTGGAGGACTGATCATGAAAAAATTCAGAATCGGTGTTTTAGGGGCTGCAAAACTTTCCTTGGGATCATCTTTCTTTGGTTACCTTTTGCTCCTCTCGTTGTTTGCCATGGGCTGTGAGAACTCGGACGTGGCCGGACTGACTGTGTCGTACCACGGGTATGCTGGGAAGGCCGTGCTTCAGCAGAAAGGGCCACTGCAAACCAAAGTCCTTCCTCATTTTATTTCACAAAGAATATGTTGTTGAAAAGAGAGTGACTGACCTGAATATGCTTCCCAGAAATTTGATTCAAGTCAGTGGAAACCACTCCATTCCAGCGGGCATTGTGTCATGACCCTCTCATGATTATGGCATAAACCAGAGGGGTTTATGTCACAAGTGCAGATTATTTTTTCTGATTACTTTTTAATTATTATTGCCATGGGACCCATCCTTTGAGCCCAGTGATTCCTGGAAATGTGAGGAGCTCAGTAGGGGGGATGAGATTCAATTAATTGTTTCTTGCCTCTGTGCGCTGCTGAATAATGAATGGCATTTAATAGCCTTTGAACTCAAACTTCAGGATTCATGGATTAACCATGATGTTAACCATGGGGTACACCTGAAGCTAACATTTCTGCCCATGCTGTTACTCTGTAAAATTAACTTTTTGGGAGGAGTTTCCAGCACTAACTCACAGCAGCCCCAGTAGCTGCTTCACTGGTGTCTGATGACTGAATTTGGCAGAGAGCTGTCCTGCAAGGTATCAGACACTCAGTTTGGATGAACCCCACCCTGATAAATTCCTCACTAACTTCTGCAGAGACCATTTCCCATGAGTAACTCAATCCCTTCTTTGCCACTTGCCTAGTTGTGTTAAAACTGCAGCAAGCTTCAGATAACTAAAACCTTAGAAAATCTGAGAAAATACATGAATATAAATTGTTACCTGTCCCCCCCAGTGAAATAAATACTATCTCACAGTAGGTGGTGTGGTATTGTGAAAACCTTTGGATAACAGAGAAATAAGGATTTACACTGCTGTGTGGATGTGAAGAGATAACCTTTAAGGGGCTACAGAGGGAAGGCTTGGCCCGGTGCACCTGGCAGAGAGCATGACCCGTGAGGTGATCATGATTTCCTCCACAACACCTTTGCAAGTTCTCTTTTTCCACAGAACTAAAGCGATGGCTGATTACGAGCAAGCCCTGTTTTCAGAGTGCAACTCAGGCTGCTCATGTTCCAAGAACGACTGGGACCCCATCTGTGGGGAAAATGGAATTACCTATGTTTCCGCCTGCCTCGCTGGCTGCCAGGCGTCCAACGGCAGCGGGAAAAACACCGTAAGACAATCTTTCATTGCCGTATGAGATGTGATAATTTTTTCTGATACGACCAGGTCTCTCAGAGCAAGTGGATTAAAATTGAGCATGGCACATCCTCTTCAGCCCTGAACTCCTCAGGGTTTTTTAGCAAACTACCACCCACATTTAAAATTTTCTCACTTGCTGTTGCCAGCAGAAATCACAAGCAGAGAATGTTGGAGGCTTTTTTTTTTGAGCTGTTGAAGACTGTTGAAAAAAACCTAATAGCTACATTCATCAGCAGCAGATACTTTATGATTTTGTCCTTCCCTGAGTAAGCCTTTTCCTTTTGTAAAACATTTCCCGCTTTGGATTTAAACTTTCAACCACCCAGAAAAGCATGATGTGATATTCCTAAACATCCACTTCTCCACTGTTTAGGTTATCACACACTTTTGCCTGCTCTCTTCCAGGTATTTTTTAACTGCAGCTGCGTGGGAACCTTTGAATCTTCACAGAGCTCCTCAGCTGTGGTGGGACCATGCCAAAAAGGAAATGAGTGTCCCAAAATGTTTCTGTATTTTCTAGTAATATCAGTTATCACTTCATACACTTTGTCAGTAGGTGGCACACCTGGATACATACTGCTTCTGAGGTAAGAAATTCTGCTAGCACTGCCAAATGTTTTCAAAGTGTTTTGACATGTGACTGGTACTCCCACCCCTCCTGATATTCCTAATATTTTTCTCCTTGTTTTAGAGATTGGTTTAGCATTAGATTTTTTTTTCCTATTGCAATAATCACAGATTTACTGCATGCCTGTCCCAGTGCATATTTAACTGCTGGAACTATTTGTCCATCACTGACTGTAAGGTTTGAAGCTAATTTTAGAAAGTGAAAAAGGTATTTAATACTACCAGTGCTTAATCTGGATTTTTGTCAGCTTCTTGCAATTTTTGGATTCCAAGTCCTGTTCTGCTTGGTTTTGGAAAGCTTTCTTTTTCACTTTCTTTTTCCAAGTTATTTCCAGATGGGCACATTCTACTTCTCAAACAAAACAACAGTAAATCCAGCCTAACTAATCTTTAGTATTATAACTGTGTTTTCTTACCCCCAAATTCTCTTTGTTTTTGAATTAAATTTTCTGGGCCAGGCCCTGTCTCATTGCTGGTATCTTTATACCACATGGACAATGCCAGTGTTAGAACTGGCTGAACACAGACCATATGGAAAAACCTAAATAAAGAAATGTGACTTCAGCTGCGATTCCATCACAATCCTTGAACCAGAAAAAATATTCACGCAAAGACTTTTAGAAATGGTTGAGGTGGGGATCCTTCTCCGCTGCCGTGCACAAACACTGCCAGTGAGGTGTATACAAGCTGCACAGCTTTCCTCACACACCTTGCAGGGTTACCACTGAGTGCTGGAAAACCACACAGCATCTCTCTCTCCCCAAGGGCTCACTCCAAGAACAATGGTGCTATAATCTATTTTAGACAATTTTTACTGAAGCTTCTGCACAACTGAACTGTCCACACGCCAAGATGAGGATGATTCATGGGTGGAGAGCTTGCAGCAAAGCCGTCAGGATTTTATGCCAGATTGCTCTCTGTGATTGCTTCTGACACACTGGATAAATATGGGCACAGAGCTATGCAGGGATGCAGTTCCCTTCCCCTTTCCCTCTACATGATGTCTTCCTTCTATCCATAAGACATATGGTGGAAAATGTACAGACCTGGTACCACACAGGGCCTCAAAGTCGTGGTAGCCATGCTCAACCTCCTGCTTTTCTTCTTGTCTCCACTGCATAAAAAATTAAGTGTTTAGGAGGAGATGTGCATAGCTGAACACGTACAACCTTAAATCACACGGAGCTGCCTGCCCTTCTCAGCCCTAAGAACTTGCTCTTGGGGGTCTTACTGCTTAATCGATTTAGTCAGAAAAGCTTAGAAAGGTTTTCAATTACAATACTAAACCACTTTGTTATATGAAATCAGCAAAACAGTTTTATTGGTTCTGCTCCAAAGCTTTTATTGCTGTTGAAAATCATTTTACTTTGAGAGACATTTAACTGAAACTGAGAAGTTATGTGTTTTCCTTCTGGACTGAAGGCATCCACCTTTGATGTGCAGCTAAGTAAAACATGTTTCAGTAAGTTCAATCCTTTTTTTGGTTTGTTTTTTTTTTTTTTTTTTGCACTGAAAATGACCTGTGGGCACAATTCCACTTCAAGCTCACGCTAACTTTTCTCTTTTTTGAAATCCATCCCTGACTGACTTTCTCCAAAATCTGGCTGAATTGAAAGTGTGCTTCTGTTACCAGAAGGAAAATAAATTTTCCTTGAGCACAAATAGTCCCAAGGTCAAGTTGCGGATTTCATTATGTATTTTTTTCCAGTGATCTGTTTTAAAAATTATTCCGTATTCAGTAATCTCTGTTAAGATTCCAGCACTTAAGCAAGCTGATGTTTTCAGATGAGCAGATATGGTTGCACCTGCCATGGAGCACAGATAACAGCTAATCCCTAAAAGCCCGTAAGATGTAGTGACATTTACTTTGATGGTTTGCTCACTGAAGTCATTGAAATATGCTTACAGCTGGTGAGCAGGTCATTTGCTGAAATGCCATTTTGGTGGTACTAGTCTAATTACAGTAGCCAAGGACCTTGGGACAGCCGTGAAGTTTTGGAGAAAAAAGCTCTGCAGTTCAGATAGCTTTTGTTCAAGCACCAGCTATTAATAGCAGGTGATTAGGCAGTGAAAAGGAAGTCTCAGATCTCCCTAAGAGGTCTGGCTATCACTCAGGATCACAAAGGACTCCTGTTTCCGTGCAAAGACAATACAAAGAATAAAACAATTTTTTTTCATCTGAAAGAGAATATTTTTTTGCAGGATACAAATCCTATGAAACACATATTAAATATCCAGATTCTGGTTTTATTTTCCACTTTTTGTTTTCTCTGCCCTCAGATTTGTTTAGGAGGACTCTATGCTGAGGCATGCTTATGTAGCAAGTGTCTGGCAGGAGAGCAAAACACTGTTCTTCCAACTTAAAATAATTTTACAGTCATGCCCTTGTAGATGGCAGTGCTTGTATAAGCCCCAATCAACAGATTGTGTGATGATAATCCATGACCAGGGCATTAGAGAATGAAGTGTTGAAAACTATCACTGATGGGGAACAATAGAGTTCATTCTGAAATGTCTTTATTATTTTTTAAAGCATATTCCCAATTACATTAATTTCTGCAGAAGCAGGGGCCATTCTGGTTCAGAGCACACAGACTGTACCTCCAGAGTGCTATGTTCATCCATAGTGACAACTGAATTTCAGCCCACTTTATTTTTTCTGATTTACGTTGAATAGAATGACTGTGACAAAAGTTTTATTAATTACCATATTGATATGCATGTTACCCAACATACCAAAAATGTCCCTGTTTAAATCATGTGGCTGGTACTACTCACTTGCCAAAATCAAACACATACCCAGATTTGTGCTGGATTAGGGATTGTAATAGTCAGTCTGGTACGTGCTGGGAGAAACAGCACATTTGAGTAGCTGGTGGGGGAGCAGGTGATTCCTGCTAATCTGCGAGGCTGCATACACACACTGCTGATAGCATGGATGGGAAAGGCAGGTGTTCTCCTGCCCACCACCTCCCCCTCCCTCAGGGAGCCAGGATGATGATCTAAGGCTGGAGCAGGGCTCATCTGGAGCCAGAAGAACTGGATGTGTGTGTTGGACTCACCCTGCAGTCTTAGAAGAGTCCAAATGCAAAGGTCTGTTCTGTCAGAGAATGGCTTGGAGAATTTACCTGTACAGGAGTTGTGATCCTGATCCGAGATAGAGTGCAATGAAAAGTGAGTGCCTAAATACCTTGTACTGGCCTGGGATTCAATCCTGAATTTCACAGAGTGCCTAACTGAATAACACCATCCAATGGATGCATGATTCACTATCAATTTTCTTACCCCGTGTCCATAACACCTAAGTGCTGATATCATCTGAAAGTCCACAACCATCTTGAAATGTGATGTTGAATATAGATGTTCAGAATTCCTAGATGCTATTCTGATTTTATCACCTTTTTTACATATTTCTGCAATTTGGTTAAAGTTCATGACATTAAGGAGGAAAAAGTCACATTTCTTTCCTTTCACTTGCTTTCCATTTGTGTTCTAATTATATACGCCTGATGCTTTATTTCTATTTAACACCCTTTTTATTATTATTATTTTTAGATGTATTAAACCCCACTTGAAATCCTTTGCACTTGGTATCTATACCCTGGCAATAAGAGTACTTGGTAAGTCTGGTTGTACTCCTGAGTTGGTTTTAATACACTCCTCACTAATCATTTCTCTTAGAATTAAGCTTTAATTGTTGGAAAGAACAATATTTATCTGCAAATAAATATCACATGATTTAAAAAAAAAAGATTGGAAAAAGGAAATTGCTTTGTACTTCATAAATCACATAACTATGTCCGGTATATTTAAAATACCCAAGGCCAATATTTATAGAGAAGTGATCCTTTAGACTATGAAGCTAAGGTCAAAATTACATCTTGTCCCCTTACTCAACAAGAAGCATAATAGAACAGCTATGGCTGAGAATTTGTGATTGCTTTTCAGGCATATATTCACTAGTTTCTAAGGCAATTAATCTGACTACAGGTGTGCCTGAGGGTGGAGTTCACTGCAGCCTTGTGGTAGAGCCACTTGAAATCAAGGGTAACACGAGATGCCAGTGAACTGGAAATTCTAAAATCCTCTAGGTCTTCATGAAAAAAGTTATCAAGAAGCAAGTCACCTATTTAAATGAGCAGAGTTAGATGAACTGGATGAAATTACATCAAAACAAGCTGTTGGCTTCTTTCTTACACCTTTGCAGGCCAGAATTTTCTCTCCAGGCTTACTTTCTTCTCCAGCAACCATGGGTGGCTCTGCAGGGGACAGAGAGTCCAGGATGTCCCCATCAGCACATGAAAAAAGGCTTTTCCTTTCCATCGGCCCCAAGAGCTGCAGTAGGTTTGCCCCTGCCACAGTAGGATCTCAAGCTACTTGGAGGACTCCTGCAGCCCCACTGCAGGCTCCCAGCCCCACTGTCCCTGCCCCTTCTCATCCCCCACCCAACACATAGGACACCCCTACACCCTGAACAGTCCATTGCTCTCAAGAGAGGAGAAGTATCTCCTATTTTTTTTCCCCAGGGTGAGGAAACCAAACCGTGGCCAACACTCCTTCCACTGACTTCCACAGGCTTTTTGATGTTTTGTCATGTTTTCCTGGCTTCCCACAGGGAGGAAAGGGCGGTGTGTGCCTGGGCAGCACAAGGCACGTCGTCTCGAACCAGCAAACAGGGTGGAAGTGTCATTGCTGTTAGAATATATTATTTAATGTTCTGCGTGAACGTGCCTCTAGATCAGAACTGATCACCCTGGAAAGTAAATTTCTTACCTCTATTTATTTGTTAAATACACCCAGCGGGGATTCCAGCCCCAGTGTATTTCGGAGTAGCCATAGATACCACTTGCCTGAAATGGGGAAGCAAAAGATGTGGGGGAAGAGGAGCGTGCAGACTCTATGACTCCAGTGCACTCAGGTAACACCTCTTCTCCATTCGTTCTTTAACTTTCATTCTTAAAGTACATCTACACCTGGCACTGGTAGAAGAATTTCTATTAGAAAATTTGAGTGAAAGATTTGAAACTGAATGAAAGACTCTGATTCACAATATTAACAATAATGCTCACATTTCACCGCTCTTTTTTGATTCAATCTCTTTTTTGGGGGGAAAGGGCAGATATCTTGTTTCGATATCAGCTGGAAATAGTTGTCGCTAAATAATTCACCAAAAAAAGGTTGTGTTGAAACCTCAGTTTTATGGTAAAGCTTCCCTCACCTTTCAATGTCTCTGCTGTCATAGTGTGTGTTTGTAAATAAGTTATTAAACCTCACTTTTCTCCATGTTGGAGCGGGATCAAAAAGTGGAAGGCAAAGGTGCCACAAAACATTCTTGGCTTATCTAGAGGCTTAAGTGCAGAGTTGTCTTTATCAACTTATTGCTAGAGGACAGTAATTGGCTGAACTGCATTTGTGAAAGGCTTCACCAGAAATGAAGAATGGAATAACAATGGTAAGAGGAGAATGGGAGAACAGGTTGTCCCATCTCCTACCCCAAGGAAAATAAACATGAGAGGAGGGTACATCCTGTTTCGAAAACTTGAAGGAAAGAGCAAAATCTCAGCTGGGACTCTTTTTGCTAATAAAACATTATGATGTTATTGTTGCTGCTGTTGTTGCTGTCATTATGCCTGTAAAGCAAAAATGCCATCAAATGGTCTTGATGTCACTGGGACTGTTTATGAGACAAGCAAAAAATAGAGAAATTGCCCTAAAAATATTAGTGCTATTCTTACTGAAGCACATTGAGGTGGAGATTAGTCAATGTCTGAGATGCTTTCTTGACCACAGACCACACTATGCCTGACCTGGGTGAGCTGACAAACTCCCCTCCCCAGGGCCATCCCCTAGATTGAAGTGTCCTCATGCAGCTTTACCTCATGAAAATATGAATGTGTCCTTGATGCCTTCTAGTCGTGTGCTGCCTTTGACATAGGCTCTGATCAATCATTTCTCTCTCAGGTATGTGTACCTGGGGCTGACTTTGGTCTTGGGCACGGTGTCCATTTTCTTCAGTGTTGCTGTCCTTTGGGTTCTTCGGAAAAGGTCTTCTCCACAAGATGAGACCCTCTCAGCCAACGGGGAGAGAGGCGCCTGTGGAACAAAGAGCAGAAAAGATCATTTTGTCAATAGTGACCAGTTAATTCAGTCAACTTACTGGCCAGAAAAGGAGACCAGACTTTAGGAAAACTGAGATCTCCACTGTGATTCTACCCAGTGAGTGGTGTTTGAGGCAAAAATCCATCATCAGTGAAGCACTATCTTAGTATCCACCCTGAAAATGTTCACCTCCTTGCAATTTTAACTGTAAACCCCAAAAGCAAAGACCACCAATTTTTAGCACGTGAACAGCCCTAAAAACACCGCTCACCATTTTTTCTGCCAAGTGAGGGGATTTCCTATGGCTGGGGAGGTGCAGTTTTTCCCTCACCGAGACGCTGGTTTTGCAGCTGCCCCTCAGCTCCCTCCCTCCTCGTGAAGCTGCAAGAGCTGCTGCTGCTCTTCAGTTTCCTCCTGGGTGTGAGGGGTAGTGGGGAGGCTGCCATGCAGCTCCCTCTGCCATGGGACCAGCCAAGAGGAGCCAAGAGGAGCCAGGACACAAAACCTGACTCGGCAGCCTGGAAGGTGGAGGGATCCACAGCACGTAGCCCGTCCTTGCGAGCAGTGAGGCACGGGGCAGGAGGAAGGTGGTCTGCTGGAAGGACAAATCAGCCACAGGCTCTGGGCATCTCATGAATTCAATCCATAGCACTTAGGACATCGAATGTTGTGGTTAGGAATCTGTTTTCCAGTAGCTTTGTCCGGTAGCACGACAATAGAAGTTGACATTACAGTCAAAGAGAACACAAGAGTGTCATCCAAAGGAAACTGGAATGAAAATAGAGCTTTTTTAGATTTCTAGCAGTTTCTTGCTACTTGCTAGTACTCAGTGTACTAAATGATTCCATGCACTTTATGATGTAATAACAAAATGATACAAGATACATATGATTTATATTTTTAAAAGCTATGACAAGACAGCTTGGGAAAATAAAATTAATTAAAATTAAAAGACCAGGTGACTTGGGGCTTTTCCTTTTAATTTATTGTATTTTCTACCTGAAATGAAGACATTTCTGGACTTTGCCAATATTTGATATTCATTTTATTTGGGGTGGAGAGTGCAAAGGAGAGCTGTTTAATAAGAAAAAACATCTCAAGAAAGCTTGCACTGGAAAAGATAGTGGCAGCACCACAGGGATAGCCTTTAAAGAGCTGGACTTTTTGAGCACATGATGAAAGGTAGGCTTCATCCTTCCCCACAATATTGGCAAAACAAGCCCATAACACATCATTTGTGTCCCAGCAGTGACTGGAGGTACCCTGCTGCCTCTCATGTGGGGTGCACAAGGAGGGGCACATGCATAAGAGTTGGATTCACTGGCCTTTATCAATGATCAGTGTTTACACTGTGCCCTTAGGGAACTACCTAATCCACTCAATAGCAACACCAAGAAGGATGGTGCTTAGGCACCAAATATCTGCAGAAGGTCAGGCTTTAAACCCATTACTGGGGAAAATGCATTTGTCAGAGGAAGAACCAATGTCACCCACATTTGCCACACGATTGAGTTTTTAGACAGTGGCCTGGAATGTGGGAGACCCAGTCTCCTGTCCCAGATCTTTGTCCTCCCAGGTGAGTGTCAGAGGCTATGGGCAGTGAGGTCCTGGACAGCTGTGGCTGTTCACTTGACCTTGTATAAACTGGCTGTTGAACTAAACAAATATAATTAAAATAATCTGAAGGTTTATGAATATGGGACTAAGTCAAGGGTTGTGGTTGGGGTGAATCACAAAGATTGGCATTCCTGTCTCAGGTCTCATGATATTACATCATCATAAAAACAGCAAAAAATGTCAAACTGCACCAGCATCCAGAAGTAGGAACAGTGCTTGGAGCCTTCCTTATCCTCCTGGGGAGGGCACTTCCCATAGAAATGAGCTGTCAGATCCAATGAAAGGAAGAACCCAACTTAAGTACACACTGGGATGAAAAAATAAGAGAGATCTGCATTTCACTCAGTGCTTGGTGTTGTATGTGTGTCAAAGCAATGGAGATAATTCCTACTTTGTGAATCAGTTGTGGTGAGGACACTGCTACTCACCAACTACGAAGTTGTCACCGTGGCAGTTCTGCACATGCCTGGCAGCAAGATGATCAGGAAAATTCGCTGATTTCACCTGGGAGAGAGAAAATTTTCTTCTTAGTAGCTGGAAGAGTGCTGTGTTTAGGATTTAGTATGAGAATGATGTCGATAACACGCTGGTGTTTCAGTTTTTGCGGAGTTGTGTTTACCCCAAGCCAAGGACTTTCCTGCTTCCCATACTCTGCCAGTGAGAAGCTGCACAAGAAGCTGGGAGGGAGCATGGCCAGGACAGCTGACCCAAACTAGCCAAAGGGATATTGCCTACCCTGGAATGCTATTTCCAGGATATAAACTGGAGGGAATTGGCCTGGAGGAACCAGTGATTGTTAAGGAGCAGTCTGGATATCAGTCAGCAACTGTACCGTGCATCAAAAAGTTGTCTTTCTTGGGTTTTGTTTCTCTCTCTCTTTTTCCCCACCCTTTTCATTGCAATTATTATTATTCTATTATTATTCTATTTTATTTATTCTGATTATTAAACTGTTCTCAACCCTTACCTTTCTTTCTTTTTTTTTTCAATTTTCCGTCCCATTCCTCTGTGGGGGCAGGGGGAGCAAGCAGCTGCATGGCATTTACTTGTTGGCTGGGGTTAAACCACAACAGACAAATAAAGAAATTAGGAGAAATAAACATATCCTACTCTAGTTCAGACAGAAAGAGGGACAGAAAAAATCAACTTCATGAGTTATGATTATATAGTTATATATTAAGCCTGTACTTAGTGAATAATTCTTTCAAACACGGGCTTTCCTTCCATACCCCATTTCCTTTACACATAGAATACTAGGAAAGAATTTGTTTCAGTAAGTCTTATTTTCATTATGTTTTGAAAATGACCACTTTTCTCCTCCCAGCCTTCAGCAATGATAAGACTGGAAGTTAGCAAGCAGATATAAACTGTTCCTACATTGAACTATTTTCAAGTCTGCTACTTTATTTTAGTACTTTAGGTAGGAACATGGATGCATTGATGAGTGTCTGACTAGAGATACATATTCTGGACTTGTTATAATACCTGAAAAAATTATCTCAGCACCAGGGTATTTGGATCTGTCAGCATCTTCCTATCAGAATTCTTCATCTTAAACTATTTCTGCAGCAGGTGCTGTCTCACAAAGGTCAACAAATCTGGATCTTTTCCTTTCTTTTTAGAGTTAGAGATACTAAACCTCAAGCTAGAGACGGCAAAGAAGCAAACGCCTTTCATTGTCAAAGGTGAGATTGTTAAAAGAATTAGCTGAGGTGATTTCCCAAACTTTGCTTTCAGCCTTTAGAGACCAGAGTGGGACTCACAGCCTTGTTAAGGAGTCCCCACGGGCTGTATGCCGTGTAAAAAGTGGGATATTGTAGCAAGGTCCCCTGCTGTCACATGCAGGGTGAGGCTGGGGTAACCAGGCTCTGCCACATAATGGGATGTGCAACCAGGCCTGGGGCACATAGCCAACATTTCCTCTTCTACCTCCCAGCAAAAAATGCAACTCTCAAATGACATTGCATGTCTTAGTTATAGGCACACCATTTTTAGTCATGTCAGGAGGGAGTCATCAAGAACTTCTAGCAAGTAAAGGAGGCAAAAAGGCAAGGTCAAAAGACTGAGGGACAATGTGTTTTATCTATAGCTCATGCCATTCCAGTATCTGAGGGAATTACTGAAAAACAGGGAGAAAACGGTGTGAATGTCTCAAAAAGAGACTGAATAATTATAGATTGCCTCCTCGAAGTGCTCAAAATAATGAGTAAGACTGATATATGAAACCACTACTGTAATATTTTGAAATAACAGCACAATTGGTATAGTCTGAGAGGAAACACTTGACATCACCACTTTGGCTGGTTTGACTGATGATGACACAACATGCAGCTTAATTCTGCATAACATTAGAAGAAAAACAAGTTACTAAAACTTACTTCTAGAAGCTATGAGGTGCATAGATTTGCAAGTATAGGTCATAAAGGTATTTTAAAAGCATTTGCAAATAGAGAAAGATTATTAATAATTATTAATAATCCAGCCCAAAGGCTGTTATCTAGAGGGATCATAGATCTGACACAGGCTGGTTGTCTTTTTTTGTGCCCTGGACTATCACTAGGCAAGTGCTGCACGAGGCACTTCTTCATCCAGTGCTAATCAACCTCTAGAACACAAGTCCATAACTGCTGTAAAAATTCTGACAGCATTTGAATGTGGGTCCCTTTAATGGTGATTTAAAGTGCTCATTGAAAGGACCTTACTTAAGCAACATGTGGCTAATATCAGGAGGTTAGTTAACCAACAGCTCATCCCAGATTAATACAGTTCATTGAATTTTGAAGAGAGTAAATAAGGAAAGGATTTAGTGGAGAGCACGTGGAGCACATTCTCACAGCTGGATGGTGACCAGGCCAGGAAGCTCTCTCTCATGGCTGTTGAGCGTGGTAAGTTTGAAAGGTTGTTGTGCACAGTGGTATCCAGAACCCTTTTTTTGATCCTGTGATGTTGGCACTTCTAAAACAAGATGTGGAAAAACACAAACTTGTTTAAGTAAAAACCAACCTGTGATAATGATATACAGTCAGCAAAAACCTGTTTATTTAACTCTGCAGAGAGTTTTCCAGTGTCTGTAAGTAAAACAGAATAAAACTACAATAGAAATAAGATACCTTTGTTTTCCTCTAGAACAACAGTCCTTGGGGTGTTTCTGACATCTGATGGATTTTTCTGTGAGGTGTAGTCCGTAAAACAAGACTCACCCATTCTTGTAAAAGATCTGCTCTAGTGTAACAAGGCAGATGAACAGTTTGTTGAAGTGGTGTTGTATATAGTGCCAGGTATTCAATTACGTGAGCCATATTAATTTTCTCAGTCATGTTACATCAGTAATATCCCAGACCGTGTGAAGGGGATGGGGGGCTTGCCCTGGGATTTCACCTGAAGTCTGTGTGGGTTTTGTTGTTCTGTGATGCAGCACACATTTGGATTGGCTCCTACAAAGGTCTAAGCACTCTCACCTGCTGATGACTTGCACTCAGTTCCGTGTCTGTAACAACGACTCCAATCCGAGCTGCTGGTTAGGACTGAATGTAAAGAGAAGCTGTAACCAGCATTAATATCTATCCTTTGTATTTTAAGTGGGAAAAAAAAAGGTAAGAAATATCATTAAACCAGCACATCATGGTCTACTTTTCCCCAGATAGATGCATGATGCAAATCAGTGACAAAATTATCAAGTTGTTATGAAAGACAAATGCTCCACTGGGCAGTGGAAGGATAAATTTCCAGACACCTGCTAAGATGGAAACAACAGGTCAGCCTCTCAGCATGCTTTTCTCTCTTATTAGCTCTACAGCACCAAATTGAAACTAGACACTCTGGGACAGGAGCAGCAAAGAAGCTTTTTCCATTATGGTAAAGGCTTTTTTCACCTTCTCAGGATTCCTGTGGCATCTTAACATTTGCTTAGCTGTACACTATCCCTTTCACTTAGTTTGTTAACAAAGAGTTAAATCTTAAAATAAATTGATTTTCTGTATCTAGGGATTAGTGTCTTGAGAATAAGAAGGGCTCTAATCAAAGCTGCCTACTACAGTTGGGCTCTGCCTGGCCAGCAGCTCTCTGCTACTGCTGCCTGCCCCCTGCGAGCTGTGCCTTGGCAGCCTCTTCTCCTGGTGGGATCTGCTGCCACCCTCTGCCTGGAGGAGCCTGCAACCAGCTCCAGTGCTAAAGGTGACTCACTGAGGCTTTTGTAAGGACTGCTTTTAATCTCAGCAGGAATCAGAAATGTTCTTATTAAGGGGACTTTTACTATCATAATTCATTTTTTTCCCTCACAGTGTAAATAATATGGGGGGGGAGTTGGAGGTGGGCCTTGGATGGAAAAAGAGATACATCTTTTTTTTCAGGTGTGTGAGACCAGCTCTTCAATTTGTCTTTGCTAGTTTCCCATTCTGGTAGTTTTAATCAACAGTTCTTGGTCCAAGAAGTCAGCTTTCATCGTGAATGCTTCCACAGACAGTTTGGACAGCAGCAGTCTGAAGACAGAAAAATTCTTCTCAGCCATCCTGAAAGCAAAGTACAAAAGATATTTTAATTCCTGGAAAGTTATAGATTAATGGTATATACAGGACTAGGAAAAAATAGGGAGAAACTGATGTGTATTCACTTGTCAGAATGATGACAACAAAGAAAAACTGTTTCCCTTATATGAAAAAGAAAGTAGCACCTTTTTCTACAGGTTCTACGACTCCCACGTAACAGAGTAAATTTAGCTCCATCCCTTTCCAGATGTTTAGGATTAAAAGGCCAAAAACCTGCTTGGGTAGGTCTGCTAACACACCTGAAGACAACCTGAAAATGAAACCTTGGGAATGCAAAGCTCCACCATGAAACTTTGTAAAACAACAGCGAATACCTATCTTGACATAGTCAGAGCCTAACAGAGGAGCTTGTGACACACCTTTGAAGAAGGACGAGGACACAGGTGGTTGTGTGTCTGTGCCCTTGGTGGAACACCGGCAACCACAGAGACCAGCAGCATGGTATGGTAGCCTGCAATAAAGAGCATTAAACAGGGGCCAAGATGCTTGTCTTGTGACTAGAAAATGTCAGTCATGGTATAAGAAACCTGCTGGTAGTGGGTGGTTGGTGCTTTATGCCACAACAGGACTTGAAGAATCACTAACGCTGAAAAAAAGAGGCCCACATCGGTTATAGGACCATGAATTCCCATTTCTTGTGTGTACTTAATGCCAAGTCTGTGAGGAATAACTCTTTTAGAAAAATTGCAGTGATGGCAGTGGTGACTGTTTGGGATTTTTCCATTCAGACTTAAATATAATGGATGCAATCATAATGTAACACCATAGGTTTTCTCTGAAATGATGAATCACTCAGTCATGGAAAACTAAAACTTGCTCTGCACAAAATGTTACAACCAAAATGAATCAATAAAATAGCAGCAGAGGTTTATGGAAGATTATAGACCAAGTTAAGCTTGAAGCCATTATTGGACACAAAGGACTGGTGATTTGAAACAGCCAGCATGGATTTATCAAGGGTAAATCAAGGTCTGACTAAGCCGGTTGATTTCTATGATGAAATGATTGATGATGTGGTGAAAGTGATGGCAGGGAAGGGAGCAGGAGCTACCAGGAATGGAATATTTTGGTGTAACATCCAGGCAGACAGTAGTTACATCTCACCTGCCTCAAGAATAACTTATCTTTTAAGTACAGTTACTCTCGGGAATCAGGCAGAATGCACAGCAGGGCCACAATCAAATTCATTATCTCTCAGGAAACCAGTTCCGGTTTCCTTGAACTAGGGTTGTAAGTAGATAAAGGGCTGCTCCAAAGTACACACAGCCCTAATGAACTTTAATATTTCGCCTGCCTGTGTTGTTAATAGCACTAAACTATAAATATGAACAGTCTTCTGAGCATGAATTATTCTTGAACACCCGCTTTGTTCCATACATCCAAAGCAATATATTTTCTCTTCCTGCAAGTCCTTGGCTGGCTCTAGAGGAGCTGAGCTGAATGGACTTTAGGCATAGACTATAAATATAAAACTTCATAACAAAACGCATTGGAAACAGGAATATTTCTAAAGTTGGGACACCACATTTTTAAACATCAGGAAGGTGTGAAACATTACAATCTAGACACGGTAAGGAAAAAAAAAACGATGCTTCACAAGAATGTACAAAAGGAACACACTTGCTCGTCTTCTTCCTAATTAACTTTTGACCGCTGTGGACAAACATGGATTTTGGGACCTTTAACAGAGGGCAGAACTGGGAGGAGACAAGATATAAACATTGGTTTGTATTGGAAGTTAATGATTCTTCTACCAAGTACCAGCAGAGCTTTGCTTAAGGAGCGAATACTCTGACTTTTGAGCATTTATGTGGTAGTATAACTGCTGTTGTTGTGGATGCAGAACCTAGGTAGGAACCTCTTTAATATTCTTTTTGTTTGTCTCAACTTTAAAATGTTGCCATTGGTGTTTGCAGCTATTGAACATGACCTGTGTAGTACCAGTTGCATTTGCTGTAATTGGTAACACCAGTGACAGTCCTGGTGTCATTGCTTTAATGATGGCATCATGCACTGTATGTGTGTCTCTGAACTGTAAGCATTTTATGTCTTGAACAGTGCAAGCAGCATTGAGGTCTGCATAGCCCTGTGATACTCATTTTTCATATTAGGTGAACTTAAAAGGTCTTGCTGTGATTGCTTTTTAAAATCAGTGAGACGATTGGATTATCACTGCAATTATCGTAAATCATTACAGTTCCATAAATTACTGGAGGAAATCTAGCTCTTGATTTGTGATTTGCTCTTCTTCTGCGAGATGTCTCAGTCCCTGAGAGTGTAACTCTGGTGACAATCAGCCCCATGACTTAGACTGTCATTGCTGGATTCTTAAAGGTCCTCAAACATCTCTATATTTTTCTTTTATAAGAGTCTACAAAACCTGTAGTAAACTGGTGTCTTGACCTTTGTAAGCTTATCTTATCCACACTGAGTTTTTTTAACTGACGTTCTTACTCATTATAATTTGCATATGATTAGGGGGTATAAAACAAAGCTGAAAAATTTTTTATATCCAGTAAGGAATAGATCTACTGAACAGGCCCAGAGTTAGGCACCCCTATAAGGTCATGTCCCCTGAAGCACTGAATAAATCTGCACCTGTCCTTTGCAAGGCTGGTTGTATTCTCCCTGCAATTGAACTGCAAGTTGCTGCATGATTTCCCATGATGTCGTGGAATCTGTCAGCTCCCAGCAACACAAATGATCCAAACTGATTATCAGTTAAGACGCTTGATTTTCCCCCACCCAAAGTGGTTCTCAGAAGAGACTGTACTGAGCATAAAATCAAGTGAATTTGTCAAATGTTCCAGAAATTGAACTGTTAAAATTCATCTGTCTGTACCGCTTAGAATTTTTCAGTGGATGTTTTTCCTTTTTTGCTTGTTTTTTGGGAAGAGGTTTGTTTTCTTCCCCTAGGAAGAAAGACAGGTTAATTTTTGTTTAGGTTGATTGACTAATCTTGTCTTTCTGCAAACGCAACTCTCTCAGATCACTATTACAGAAGACTGGCTTGTGGAGGCAAAGAATCGTAGTTTTAGAGAACTCATATTAGTGAATGGGCACATTTGGTGCAGAAAGCTTCAAAGATTTGCTTTCATACTTCATACTTTTAACCAGAGCCTTGATTTATTAAACATGGAGAAAATGCTAATGAAAAAAATCTAAAATAGCAACTTTATCAATACTTAAAATTTTCAGGCTCAGCAGCTACTGTATATTTACATCAATTTTGACTTGACTTTTTGTCTTTTTTTTCTAATGCTGTTGTGGCCTGGAATTTCCCCAGCCCTCATCTCTTCCATCTCCAGCTGATATCAGCATAGGTCAGGGTCATCTGAGGGTGGAAGGAGACACTGCCAGCAGATTCTAAGTCATGTTGTACCTTTAAACACTCAAAAAGAAGCCACTTCCCCAGTCCTGTGACCTGTAATTACATGGTCCCCCAGCACATTATTGTAGTCATCGGTGTATCATAATTACAAGAAGTTTATATCTTCAGATTGCACAAAAACAGGTGAATTTCAGAGGACCAGGTGTTCAAAAGTATTTCTGTACTAACTTTCCCTGAGCACCAGTAATTTTATTTCATAACATTTTTTGTTCGTAGCTGTGCAGACTTGGAGAAATCCTTTCTCTACTTCTTGTTCCTTTCTGTCTGAGTGGCCAAGGGGAAGGAGAAGCTAATTTTTTTTTGTCCTGATGCTTGTGTTGACCCAGACTTATAGCATGGCCACAAAAGAGTTTGGGAAGTAGATATTAGCTGTGGGGAAGCAGATGGACCTTTTCCAGCATTGCAAAAGTTCATCCAACTTTTTTCAGCTGCATTCAAGCATGTAACCCTCTCTTTGTGTGATTTGTTCCCCCTCTCTCTCTTTTTCACCCTTTTCTCAAATGAGGAGAGTATTGTGAAAGGTGAAACAAATCAGATCTTGTGAGCTGTGATTTCTGAGTTCTGACTTGAGGGCATTAATTTCAATTTTCTAATAGAATATGCAATACTCCTCTCTGCAGATCTGAAGATGGCTTGTTTCAAGTGACCCATTTTTTTCCGAGGGGCTCTGCAGTGGCTTCTGGATCGTCCCTGAGAAATCTGTTCTGTTTGTAGTGGGAGTTACACAAACAGGCAAGTGTTTTCATTCTTTAAATAAACTTTGCAAACAGATATATAGACTTCTTTTACAGCTTTTCCCTGAAGTGTCTTTTTTAGTTGTTATCCATCACTCAGATACAGAGTTTTAAAAAGCTGCGGAAAAAACTCCAATGAAATATTGAACTATTCACTGCAATAAACCAAAATACAGCTAAATAACAAAACAAGGCTTTCAACACTAAAACATTATAATGTATCAAAGGATATATCATTATCTATGGCTACAGGAAGTTCCTGAGGGAACTGGAGCAGTTCTGCTGAACTGCTGAGTTGCAGATCATTTCATGCATCTGGGGATATAGACAGTGTTCTGCAAACAGAGAGAGATCAAGGATACCCTGTGTATGATTACAGGAAGAAAAAAAATGTAATATTCTTACAGGAAATCAGTTAACTGAAACAATAAATTGTTTTGTCACTAAGAGCTGTTTCCAACTAGCCAGTGAAAAGGAATAAATTGGATGGCACAGTGTTGCTACGGATTTTACCAAATTGACGACTGAGTCCTTAGCCACATGGCCTGCAAATTTAGAGCTTCCTAGGACTCCCTGTGCTTCAGCACTGATGCTTTGTTGACCCTTGTAGTTTATTTTTGGACAGAGACTTTTTCCTCTTACTCCTCTGTCAAAATTGCCTTTTTAGCATCAAAAGACAAGGTAGAAAGGGGGTGCTCTTGTCTCTTAAAGAAAAGATGTCAAAAGTAGATACTTCAGAATTTGAATAAATACACACTTTGAAACATGCAAGTCGTTGAGCTAAATCATTTTCAGTAGAAAGGTTCAGCTTCGATATCTCAGCATTTTCCTGTAATTAGTTTCACCAGATCCATCAGAGAGATCCTTAAGCAACTCTATTTTGCCATATGTGCTTTTGTATTTATTCCTCTTTTCTCTTGAGTTTAGATCGCCGAAGAAATCAGTCATGACAGTGGAAACCAAACCCAGCAACGGCAATGACTCAAATCAGGAAGCAGAACCTGACCAGCTTTTGGATGATGAAGGAAACAAAAACCCACCAGTCAAAAAGACTTCTTCTTGCACTGGATTGAAGGTTTGGTGCCTTAGCAATGAATTACCATGAATTACCATTGTTATCTCTTAGGAAATGTTGTTCAAGATGTGACATGCCAAATTCCTTCACTCCTGTTCCCCCTATCTTTTGTGGAAATGGATACACACTAGAGGTACAGGGGATAGTCAGATCTTGTATTTTTTTTAAAGACAGTAAGAATTCATGATCTACCGCGTATTTACTCACTAGTTACTTTTAGGTGGATCCTCTTCTTGGTCATTAGAGAGAGGCAGCAACTTCAAGTGGAAGACTTGAACCAGCCTCAATTAGGTGCCTACAATGCACTTGTCTGGAGGTTGCTGTCACCACCATTCTTGTAGGGTCAGAATAAGGTGAGGTGAACCATATTTCATCAAACGTTTTGTGGTTGACCTGAGGATTGCATTTTAAAACCCAAACTACCCCAGTAATTTTTGTTTGTGTTTTCATGCTTATCAGCAGTTTGTGATTGCAGCCAAACCCTCTGAGAGCACTGCTGGCATAAGGCACCATGGGTGATTCTCAGACTTTTTGCCAGTCAAGCTCAGGAAATACAGAACATGTCAGGACAAACCCCACACTTGGTAGATTTTTCTATTCATTCCTGACAAAAAGAGAGTAAATATACCAATACCAATTTTCAAGTTTTTACTTCCCAGACTGGCTTCGTTGCTTACAGTAGATAGTATTGCAGTGTCTAAACCTATATTTACTTTGTTTATTTACTCAAGTTTCTGTTGCACTGGAACTCCTGCCCAGAGAGCAATAAGTCTATTTGGTTTTCAGACTATGTGGAAATAGTTGGATAATATTTAAACAAACTTAAACATTTTACCAAATGTTTTGCATCTGCAAATCTTTATTTGCAAAAGCCACAGTGTGTGTTGGTGGAGACAACAGTCAAACTACAAAGAGTATTGAGCTTTTCCTTGTGAGATATATGGTAGACAGGCAACATTTCAAAATATATCATATGACATGGAGATGAACTCAGTCAGTACCACATTCCTCATAGTGATGTACCATAAAAACTTGAATAAAGCCTTTATTTTGATGCCATGTGACTGAGTTAGAATCAGTTATGAATCGGCCTAAAATAAGGGACATGGGACCCAAGAAAAAGTTAATTTGGGTTAAAAGATTAACTTTGCCACTCCAATTTGAGTAACAAATATATGTCATGATGGTGATTGTTCTACACAGTTTTAAATATATTTGGTACCTCTGTGACAAGTTTTCCTGCCTGTACCTCCCATTTTCTGTCTGAATCTTTCCCCAGGTATTTCTGGCTGCTCTGTCATTCAGCTACTTCAGTAAAGCCTTGGCTGGCACGATAATGAAAAGCTCCATCACCCAGATTGAGCGAAGGTTTGACCTGACGTCATCTACCGCAGGTTTCATCGACGGGAGCTTTGAGATGGGTAATGGATATTCCCTAGCATGCAGAAAAGTGCTCAGAGAAACATGAGACAACATCTGGCACTAATTCTGGTTCATTACCTTGCAGGTAACTTGCTGGTGATTGCATTTGTGAGCTACTTTGGAGCTAAGCTTCATAGGCCCAAAGTAATAGCTGCGGGATGCTTTACTATGGCTTTGGGATGTTTTTTATCAGCAATGCCTCATTTCTTCATGGGATAGTAAGTACTAATCATGGTTAATTTGGGTAACCTAACACTGGAATTGTACTCAGGTTTCTGGTTTTTAAATGAAACTTGGTATATATTTAACCTTAGATTTCCGAAGGCCTGTAGAACCCCACTTCCATGTGTGAAGAACCACACGTGACGCACAACATCACTATTGTGATGGTGAATGTTCATTTTAAAAATACAGCTCTTCTGAAGTGAAAGTTCAACTCCTCGAAAAAATGGGAAAATCACAATGCTTTAGTTTCCATTCAGACTTGTTCAGAAAGGAGGCAAAGAAGGAAATGATGCTAGAGCCTACAGATGGATCAGTGCTGGTAGAACTCATACCACGTTTTTTCCTGTTCCAAATGCACATGCCCAGTTAAACTGATTTTCTGTATCTGGTTAATTTTTATTCATTTTCTCCAGGCTCAGAAATTACTGCATTATGCTTATATGTAATGCTTCTAGCCATAGCTTGGTCACAGGGATAACAAATAGAGTAAGACATATTTCTGTTGATTTCTTAAAATATATTAGAATAATTTTAGGTATACTACTGCAAAAAGAAAACTGAGGAATGCTTTCTTTCATGTTAGCGGATCTTGCACTAGCAGCAAGCTTTTCATCAGTTTTTCACTCTTTAAGACAGAACATGTATCATACTCCTCTACACTGGGCAGCTCATGAACCTGGGCCTGAACATTTCTAGGGGAACTGTTCTGCACTGTCTCTCCTGATGAGTGCTCTTTGTTTCCACCTGAAAAATAAGCCTGCCTGGTCTGACAGAGCCAGGGCAGTTCCCTGAAGCAGAATGTGTGCTTTACCATGTTGTTCTGCTAAAGCTAATTGTACTTTGCCCCTCAGCAGCACTCACTTCTGGGAAAGGGATCATGTTAAAGCAGCTGAACAGACCAAACCTATATCAAAGATGGACAGGGGAACCTTTGC
The DNA here is from genome assembly GCA_013397175.1 of Platysteira castanea. Taxonomy (NCBI): domain Eukaryota; kingdom Metazoa; phylum Chordata; class Aves; order Passeriformes; genus Platysteira; species Platysteira castanea. Next base: position 80,902 of record VYXC01011439.1, read on the forward strand.
TCAAACTCAAGACATCCTTCTTTTTCTCCTTGGCTGTGGGGTCAACATGGGGAGCTCACTTGGACCTGACCCTAAATTTAGACACCAAAAATTCAGTCCTATCTGAAGTACTTTCACAAACCCTTTTGAATTTTCCAGCTTAAAATGTTATGCCTTCCAGGAAGAGAATTCTAAATTTTATTTGTTCTTCATTTTAGTATTTTGGTTTTCTAAAATGTTCTTAAATAATCTTATTTGCTCCTTCAGTAGCACTTTGAATTGATATTTAATCAAAGATACCTTTCTCTTTAGGGAAGCAACAGCCAAGTGGTTCCAGCTCCTACCACACTGGCATTTCCTCAGTGAGCACTGCTTCTAAACCTACTGTTGTGTGTTTGCAGCTACAAGTATGAGACAACATCACACACAGCTTCTTCAGCCAACTTAACTGCCAGCATGAACCCCTGTTCCCTCCATCAAGATGTGAATGACACTGTCCTGGAAGTCTCACGGTCAGGTAAGGAACTGTGAATGAAAGTACCAATACGGGAGCTTGTTTTATCCATGGTTGCAAGGATTCAGTTACCCAGGACCTGGAGCTGGGAAGAAATAGTGTGACAGGACATGAAACTGCACAGAGTTTAACAGAAATAAATGGAGATTCCTGCTATCCTCCTTACAATATGGAACACAGCTGTTTTATGTGTTGCTTGTATGGGACACAGGTCGAGAATGAGCCAAGCTTTGCACCAGAAACCATCTCAAACTTTTCACATTAAAGATACATTATATATGCCAGGTAATCTATTTATGAAGATATCAATGGGTTATTTTCTTTATGAGCATTTTTTCTGATGGGTGATACTTACCTGTATTTATTTTTAGAAATCAAACGCAATGGAGGTGGAAGAAAGTGTTATTGAAAGATCATGAAAAGTTATAATGGGGTTGACAGCCTTTCATTTATCTTCTATAAGGAAAATGTTCTTAATACCTTGAATTCTAAGCTATAATCATTTCATGTGCTACATTTCCTATGATTTTTCACTGTTTGCCATTGGAATATTTTATTACAAAGGTGTAAACTCTCATCTGCAGGCTGTGAGAAGGAACCATCATCATATATGTGGATATATATCCTACTGGGAAACATGTTACGTGGGATTGGTGAGACACCCATAACACCTCTGGGCATCTCTTATCTCGATGATTTTGCTAAAGAAGAGAATGTTCCCGTGTATGTAGGTAATCTCAACATGAAGTAAACTGAGAGAGTCGTAGTATAAGAGGTTGATCACCCTCTGCAGAAGACAACATCCAGCCATTAGAGGATACTAGCACCTGTTTCATTGTATTTTCAGCCTGTTTGCACACAATAGCCATGATGGGCCCGATGTTTGGTTTCCTGTTGGGATCTCTATGTGCGAAACTGTACGTGGATATTGGATTTGTGGATTTGGGTAAGCAAAACAGAGGAAAAGTGAAAGCAAGCCAATACTTGCTCATAAGAAGTTCCTATAAACAGTTGTATACATTCTCATTATATTAATTATATTAATACATTTTATATATTAATTGTTTTTATTTAATTGTTTTTATTGTATAATTTATTACAATTTTGCTAAATTACTGAAAGCTTTTAGAGTAAAGGCAGAATTAGGCTGGGAGCGTATTTTAGAACTGTGCTTTAAGATTAAAGGATTGTAACACACACTTAACTCTAAGAATTAGTACCAAGAATTCTCACAGAACCAAGATCTTTTTCTAAACAGGAATTTTAACAAAAAAAATTTTGCTAGTACATCAGCTTTACAGTTTGGGGGAATTATCCACCCTTTTCACTGAGTATTTTACATTATTTACATTTCACATCGTTTTTGCAGCACTATACAGTTTTTCCCAGCCCTTGCTTATTCAGATGAAATGAAAACACATGTAAGTATTGACATCTGCACAATGCCAGAGAGGACACAGCAGTCCCTGTAAGTGGTGACTGCAGTCCTTCATCCTGTTGCCTTTCAGTGGTCTTGTGGTTCTAGCAGGACAGAGAAGTTTTCAGATCTTCAGAATCCTGTAGTTAGATAGGTGAACTATTTTGTCTTTGCCCCTTTTTAAGCCAGTATTTGATTTTATTTAACAGTAAAGACAGTGAGCCAATTCCGGTCATGCAGTGAAAAGTCTTATAATATTGGTCCCCCACCAAACATGCCAGAATTAACAATCATAAAAATACGACCAGCTGCTCTCATCTTCCTTGCAATATATTTAAAGCCATGGTTAATTTCACTGACACTACAGGGAATGTCCAACTGCTTATTAGCAACCAACACAGTTCAGGAGAGCAGAGGATGGTCTCAGGAGAAAGGTATCAGCCCAAAAAAGCACACCACACTTGAGGCCTGTCTGCCACCCATTTTGGCTCCCCATGTGTTGAGTAAGGACCTCGGTGTTGCCATGTCTGCCTCAAAACATCAGTCAGTAAAAGCAGTAAAATGGCAGATAACATAGCACCGGACAAACAGGAATGGCTTCAAACCCAAAGTGAGTAAGTTTAGATTAGATGTTAGGAGGAAATTCTTCCCTGTGGGGAATGTAGCGCATGGGAACCAGCTGTCCAGAGAAGCTGTGGATGCCCCATCCCTGGAAGTGTTCAAGGACAGGTTGGATGGGTCTCAGACCAACCTGGTCTACTGGAAGGTGTCCCTGCCCATGGCAGGGTTTTGAAACAAGATGATCTTTAAGGTCCCTTCCAATCCAAAACAATCTGTGATTCTATAACACTGTTCAGGGTGTGATTCCTGATACCTTCACTGCACGGATGGTCCCTCATTAGATGATTATTGTTGGAAGTCACACTATAAAACGTAGCTGTCATAGCAGACAAAGGTTGGGAAGGTTCAGCTTCTTCACTGGGTTAATGTGTGCCTGTTTCCTTCATTTTTAGGGAGCATCACTATCACCCCACAGGATTCCCGCTGGGTGGGTGCATGGTGGCTTGGCTTTTTAATAGGTGGAGCAGCCAGTTTCCTATCTGCTATTCCATTTTGCTTCCTGCCAAAGAGTCTGAAAAAGCCAGAGGAAGCCAATAAAGACAAAACCTCACATGGTCTCTTGGAAAACACGAGTGCCGTGAAGAATAAACTTTCTCCTGAAAAAACTAAGCCAAGGAAGTGGTCAGTAATGCTGAAAGGCAAGTGTTTCTCATGTTGTATAAATGTGAAAAGCAATAGGCACAACACACGTGGGGAATGTAACAGTTCTGCAAAATATTTTGCCTCCCCTGCACTTCCATCCAAGCCAGGCAGCTCTCCCCAGGAAAGGAAAGGTCCACCAAAAGTTACTAGAAGTGAGAGCTTGTTCAGGACTCTGAGGTTCTGCATGCATCACCTGCAGTAGATCATCACCTAAGTGGCACCTACCTCTAAAATTTTGTGCTGGAAGAAATTTGATCAGTGGAAAGTGTTTCTGTATCTGAACTTAAAGGAAATATTCAAAGGCTCCTTTTGCAATATGGAAAGACAAATTGTTCATCTGAGAGAGTTCATGGAGACTCTGAAGCACATTGGTACCTGATGAAAATACATCGGGCTTGAATAGCTCTGGTTGTGCAGTCCTTAGGCCAAAAAATAGTGGTGGAAAGGTGATGGAAAGAGGCGGCTTTGCTTCATTTGTCAAATTTTTTGTTTAGATCCCAGTGGAAGACACTGGACATCTCCCCCAAAGCAGGTCTCACTTAGCCTTGAGCCTGTGATAATATTCATACAAGCTGAACAAAGTCTGTGCAGCATGGAGCCCTTTGGTCTTCATGTGCATATCTCAACAGAGCACCCAGGCCTTAACCCATACTTCTGTCTTCTTTTAGGATTCTCCTCCTGTATCTCAACCTGTGGTGTTTTTCAAGAACCTGATTTTGCTTTCAGATACCCTCATGCAAATGAAGATCAGTACAACTTGCACTTGGACAGATGAGAGCAGGACCTTGCCCTAAGTTTTGCAGGTTACTCACCAGTAATTACGCCATGCATCTTTCAATGCCAACTCATATGTCCCTTTCTTTCAGATTTCTATACCTCCCTGAAAAAAGTATTGGGTAATCGAATGTACTTTACATTTTTGTGTTGCTCACTGTTACAGTTCAGTGGTTTTATTGGTTTCTTGACTTACAAACCAAAGTATATGGAACAGCAGTACGGACAATCTACATCCAAATCCAACTTCCTAATAGGTGAGTTACACCGTGCAAGGACTGCTTGTGCTGTAAGCATGGGGAAAAGTTCTGGTGCACCTTATCTGGAGCTGAATTCCTTGCAGAACAAGTTGAAGTAAATGGTGCTGTGACCTGAACCTGCATTATAAAAAATATACAGAGTGTGTGCCTATGAGACCATAAGAAATTTTTAAATTGTATTACATTACATTGGATTGATACTCTATTTATGGCAAGGGTACCCCAAATATCCAGTGAGTGTGCTGTGGAAGTTTTAGCTGCTGAAGCATCTGCCAAGTTCCTTGCAATTGAAGTGGGTTTGGAGGGTTAGGCACTTCAAGAACAGCATATGCAACCCTGGGGTTGGACTGAACACAAACCTTCCTGAAGTCGTAACAGATCATAAAGCTGCCAGGGACAACAAACTAAGGACAGACTTTGCCTCTTGAGACCATAATGATTCTTTAATTCTAATATTCTCCTTCTATAATCTCTTTCAGGAGTGACATCCTTACCTCCTGTAGGTCTTGGAATTTTCCTAGGAGGTCTTATAATGAAAAAGTACAAAATGGGCATCATTGGTGCAACGAAGTTTTCATTTACCATGTCATTTTTGGCCTATGCCATCAGTCTCTTGCACTTTTTTGTTGGCTGTGATAACTATGTGGTGGCAGGAATGACAGTGTCCTATGAAGGGTGAGTATGAAATAGAAGAGATTGTGTTTTTCTCCAGAGCTCTCAAAAAATGTACTGCGACATCAAGGCTAAAAGAGAAACATGGTTTTGCAATGCTTGCGAGAAAGTGGACACTACCACATGTCAGTGGGGTAGTTTTTGTCGGTCAGCAGAGTGCCAGCCTGACAAAGCCCAGTGCTGGTTAAAGATTAATTAGGAATTGCATCATTAGCGATGTAGGCCGTTTCTCTGGGGGAGGGTGGGGGTATTGCTGTGCAATGTTTTCACTAAGGATGTAAATAGTGGGCCAGGGAATATGCTTAGGGAGCACTGAGATGAAAAAATGGCAAGCATATAAGCAAGCTTAACTTACCTAGAAAGGAGAAGATGAGGGAAGACATCCCTTTTTGCTCAGTACACAAAGGAGGTCTGAAAGCAAAAGAGAATACTGCATTCTTCATATCCTCTATGAAAAGTTAGGCTAGGCTTTAACAGAGGAGTATTTATTTAACTACAGCAATCAGGGGATCTTGTTTCTGTCACTGGTGCATTTTTACCAACAGATAAAGATACACTTGATGAGACTGTGATAACTGTTGCTAGCTCTAAATTCAGTTAACTGACCCCTCCCTCCTTTCTCTTTTCTGTCTGCACCTGCCAGTAAAACCAGTAGCAATGTTTTCATTTGTTTTAAAATTCTCTACAATCTAGTAATCACTTTAATATCAGTGCAAGTAGGATGGAATCTCAAACAGACCAATAGAGATGTAGAAACTCAGCTGTGAAAACATGTCCTGGGCATATGAGGTGGGTTTCAGGACAGCAACACTGTCACACAGAAGGGACTTCACTGACTTCAGCACTGAATTAAAAATTGCTTACACTTGTCTGAACTTACCTTCCAAGCAACCCCGTTCCATACCATGAAAATTCCTTACTCTCTGAATGCAACTCTCACTGCAAATGTGCCTCCAATGTGTGGGATCCTGTGTGTGGAGCCAATGGAATCACCTACGTTTCGGCGTGTCTGGCTGGGTGCGAGACTTCCGTGGGACATGGAAAGAGCACAGTAAGACCCTGCTTTGGTTTCCGAGGTTTTCTACCAGCTTATTTTCCACATAACATCAGGGATTTAGTAGGATAATGCATTTCAGGAAAACCAAAGTCAGTAAGGTATTTTTGATTTCTGGCTGCAAACAGCACAGAAAAGAGAGATTTCTCTGCGTTACTGCACATTAAGCAAAAAGCCCTAGCTCCTTGTTCTAGATATTAACTTTCATCTTCTGTAGGCTGAGGACAAGAGCGGGAAACACACAGATCAAACTGGTTTCATGTTGCCTGAAAGTTCTCCGTGCTTTTCCTTTCATAAGCCTCATTTTGGCTGCTCTGAGGTTTTACCTAACAGTTGAAATACACTAAGATAGAGTAGTACCTTCCCTGATACTGATCATTAATGTTTAAGTATGAAAAATGGGTTAAGGCAGCTCGTTTCCTCCATGTGAGATTCTGGGATGTCGGGATAATGCTTGTTTTTCTGGGTGAGTGATTTTTGCTTGGCATGGAGTGCTGGAGATAATGCCCAGAGTCCCAGAGGCAAAGCTCCAGTCCATGGATGTAAACCTTCATTGGGCTGTGCCATTTGCACGTTTCCTGATGCCCGGTGATCACTCCAGAACATAAATGGTCTGGAGTCGCCTCTTTACTCTGTTTTCTCTCCAACAGAATCCCCATTTTGTCCTACCAAACCTGTTTTGTAACTTCCAGGTCTTCCATAACTGCAGATGTCTTGAAATCAACAGCTCATGGACAGGAAACAATTCTGCCACCTTGGGGCAATGTCCAAAAAGTGATGATTGTTCGATGAAGTTCATTTATTACACAGTAATACAAGTCATAGGTGGCTTTTGTTACGCACTGGGAGCCACTCCTGCATACATGATTATGTTTAGGTGAGTACAGCTGGCTATGCACCAAAGGTGGAGGCTTTCTAGTGAGACTTTCAAAGTTGTGTTTGTTTCTTTAGCTTACGAAAGAAAGAACTTTCTTGCTCATCAGGATTTGTAGTGGGAGGACAAGGAGTAAATGGTTCAAACTGAAAGAGGGGAATTTAGGTTAGAAGAAATTCTTTACTGTGAGGGTGGTGAGGCCCTGGCACAGGTTGCCCAGAGGAGCTGTGACTGCCCCATCCCTGGAAGTGTCCAAGGCCAGGTTGGACAGGGCTCTGAGCAACCTGGGGTAGTGTAAGGTGCCCCTGCCCACAGCATGATTTTGGAACAAGATGACCTTTAAAGTCCCTTCCAAACCAAACCATTCTGTGAGTCAATGGTTCGGCAATCAGGTTTTCCAGAATGTGTCTTTTTTTTCTGCTTGGATTTCAAAAGTGCCATGCATTTGTCAGGATTTCTGGATGTACAAGGGGATGGCAGAGGCTGGATATATAATGAATTGAAGACCAGTGCCCATTTCTGATGCCTGGAGTGCAGTTCCCCACGAAACAGACGAGCATGTTGCCAGGAGGCTTTGTGCTGTACAGGATGTGTCCTTGCACAAAGGAGTTCTATTCAAGCACAGAAGGATGCTGCACTAACCCTGCTACCTGCAACTCCTTTGTGTTAGGGCAATAGGATATTTCCCATTAAGTATTCCACCAAGTGAGGGAAATGCATGCCCAAGAGTGAAGGCAGTTGGAGAGCCTTCAATAAGGTCGGGATAGACTCTGATGACTTTAAAACTTCACTTCCTTAATTATATTTAGTGAATAGACTTGCCAGGAGCTATTTAATGGAAATCAGTAGGTTAATTCACCTTTTTCTTACTGCTTAACACACTCCAGCAGATGAAGGAAGCACTCTTCTTCCAAATTTTGTCTTTCCATGAATAGAAGTATTAAATTCAGGTTATTTAATAGCAGTTTAATAGGCATGTCTAAGCACTACACAGGCCAACACTTCTTACTTATCCCTCTTTTTTTCAGATGTGTTCAGCCAGAGTTCAAAGCTCTCGCAGTTGGTCTATACACACTCGTTATGAGAATGCTGGGTAAGAGAAATCATTGCAGAGTCCAATCCACTTAGTGTTGCTCTTACAGCGTGTAATCGCCGCTAAGAAAATATAAAGCTGATTTCTAAGAAGGTGTCCTTTCCTGTGAAATCCTGCCACATTTTTGCTTGTCTCCTTGCAGCTGGGATTCCAGCACCAGTTTATTTCGGTGCAGTGATCGACAAGACGTGCTTGAAATGGGGAAGCACCAGCTGTGGGAAGCGAGGGGCTTGCAGGCTCTATGACTCCAACGCAAACAGGTAAAGCCAGTTAGGGCACAAAAACCCTCTCTGTGGAAAGAAATGCTTTGTTCTCTGACACTGTAGTGTGTGGTCCACACAGGAACTCTGTGACTAACTCTGGGCTCAGCTTTAAGTCAGTCCAGAATTCCTGAAGTTGGAAAATCTCAAGATCAAATGTTTAGCTCTCAGTTTTCAGTCAGTTTTTATGTTGTGCAAAGAAAGTTTAATATCCATGACAGAGACTTCTGGAATGAATTGTGTATTTTTAATATACTTAAAGCCAATTAAAAATACCTTGGACTTTAGGACTTACCATAAAGAGGAAAGTTACCCAAATTTACCCTGTTTGGAGGTAGTTTGTTCACACTGATGAGAACGCCAGCTTTGTGCATTGGCCACTTTTGAGAGAAAAGTCCATGCAAGAATATTGTACCGAGTAGCTGTAGGTGTTGGTGAAACACAAACACTATCAGTCTCCTGCGGGAATATTCCATATATTTTTCTCGGTTTCACTCAAACTTGGCCACTTCTGATGTGTTTTTTATTTTTACACACAGTAAGAGGACTCTGGTGACCTCAATGTATTTCTAGCCCTACAGAACCTAAAGCCTTAAAGTGATCCAAAAATCTTAAAAAAAAAAAAAAAAAAAAAAAAAAAAAAAAAAAAAAAAAAAAAAAAAAAAAAAAAAAAAAAAAAAAGGGGGTGGGGGAGTGGGGGGAGATGATAGAAATTTCACTTTGCAATTATCTTCATAAGCAAAAAGAATATTGTCAATTCTTTAAGAGAAGTTTCTGCAAGTAAAAATGTCCAGTTTGTGGTATCCTTCACAAAGAATGAGTTTTAATATCTTCCCCTAAGCTTTTTTTGGTATGTACTAGAACCTTAAAAGCCATTAAATTGATTTTCTTCAGTGTTTTTGAAAAATTCAATGGCCCAATCTTCTATGCTCTGTCCCACAGGTATGTCTTCCTTGGTTTAGGAGCAATTTTAAGAGGTCCTTCCTACTTGGTTGGAATAATTTTTTATATCTTGATAAAGAAACACTTTCAAAATAAGAACTCCAGACCTCTAGAGAATGGACAAGAAGATGCTGCTATGAATAAAGAAGACAATTGCAAGATCAAAGAACGTTTGCCAGGTTCTTCTGATGCGGAGAATGAATCCTCTATTTAGAAAGCAATTTAGACCAGTGGCATGTGAATCAGGTCAGCTTCTTTTAGAAACAGTATTCACAATGCTCTGAGTAACTAAATAATAAATAATAACACTGTAAAGAGAGTATACCTAATGGCAAAACTGCAAACAACAGCAATAAACACTAACAAACGAGTATGAAAGTGCCTTATTTGTACCTGACTACCAGTAACAGAACGAGTTACACAAGCTGAATCAAATTCTCAACTAAGAAAAACCTCCCTTGGCAGTTCTGACAGAGCCAGTCTGCTGTTTTTAGTGGGGTCAAAGAGGCTGCCAGAACACCCACATGCCAAAGGCCCACAGAAAGTCATCCTGAATGGAGATCCACCAGTAGACTGACACATGAGAGAGAAGCTCAAGGCTAAGAGCAGCTTTCTGATTCCATCAAATTCAATTAGAATGCACAGTAAGCCAAAGCATTTAAGCCAAACACCTCACAGAATTGCATCATTGCAACTGGTTTTCACCTCAAAACTGGCAAAAGCCGTATTTTTCCAAGAAGCATTTTATCTTACCTCAGCTGAAAAACTTATGCCTGTTTAAAACGAAAAACATTTTTTCATAAAAACAATAATTTATTTTTTTTAAAAAAGTGTTCGAGTGTTGGAGTTTTATTTTAAAAGCTTTTTTTTTTCTAGTCGAGAGATTCTGAGACACAGGAATGGCTCGTGGCTGTGTTGCCATGCCAGGCAGTGTCCGGCAGAGGGCACTCCAGCGACGGCGCTACCCCGGGGACCGTCGCAGCTGCCGATTCGCTTTTCGCACTCGGTTCTGGTTATCCCGGGACAAGTTCATCATCACGCAGGAAAAACACTCATCCGTGTTTCCACACACCTTAAAAGTGTCCCGGCGTGAGCCTTTAGCTCATGCACTCAAAGCTGCTTTTGTGTATTTGTTGGTTTTCTTTCACTCTGCTCGCGTCGCTTGGAGCCTGACAACTCGTTATGACTTTAAAGGCAAAGACGAGCACTTGGGTACCATTTCACAACAGGGCTGCTGATACTTTAAAATAGATGCTCAAGGCTCAGTGGGATATGGTTAATAGACATATTAGATTTTTAAAAGCAACATACATTGAGAAAAATGCTGAATTGTTCTGAAATAAATGTTGTCTGTCATGACAGTCACTTAGCAGTGATTGCAGCAGCTGAAGGGAGAAGAATGGGACTTTTTTTCCAAATGAAGTGATATTTACTGAAGGCAGAGATTCTCCATCCATCAAAACTAGAGAAGTTCTTTATTCTTCTTTAGCCTGGAGAAAATGAGGCTGAGGGGAACCTTGTGGGTCTCTACAACTCCCTGACAGGAGAGTATAGCCAGGGGGGTCAGGCTCTTTTCCCAGTAACCAGCAAGAGGACAGGGGGAAATGGCCTCAAGCTGTGCCAGGGGAGGTCCAGGCTGGACATCAGGAATAATTTCTTCACAGAAATGCTCGGAACAGACTGCCCGGAGAAGTGGTGGAGTCACCACTCCTAAAAGAAACACACCAAAGGTGAGATGCTGTAAACTGCAAAATAAATTCACATTGTTCAATGCTTGCACCATGGGTGAGAGAAAAACGTAGAAAAAGAAGAAAAGTCTTCTCCTATCTCGCTACTTTCTGTGCCTAAAGCAGGCGAGGGAATTATTTTTGTCTTTTCCATTAGTGCACAGGAAAACAACTGTGTGGAATCTTCACCACTCTTTAAGAAGTATCTGATGTCCACAATCAATACAGAAATAATTTTTGAGCTAAACATGCTTTTCTTCAGATGTTTGCCTTTTTTTGAGTATCTACTCTTCAAGACAAAGCTGGAACACATTTAAAAAAAAAAAAAAAACAAACAACGTGGTTTTCCAAGTCTGTGTGCAGTGCCGTGAGCTTTATGTCTGAATCAACACAAAACATGAGAAAGGCTCATTCTTTTTTTATGTAGTGCTACAATCCCATGGATGTTGCCATAGGTTTATTCTGTAGTGTAATCTACAGGCAATAAAATACATCACAGGCATAGGACACAAAGACAAAAAAAATCTGTCAGTTTTGTTTTGGTGACAAGGCATCTCCTGATGCAAATCCATCAGGTGTGAATAATTTGACTTTGTCCAGACTGGGATGTGAACTCATTAGTTGTCACTAAAGCAGTTAAATATTATCACTATCCTTTTTTTTTTAATTTCAGAATTTATCAGAAATTTTATTCAGAAATATTTTTTTTTGCAAAATGCCCATCTGTCAAACATTATATCCAGTGCAGCAGAACAACAGAACTGACTTTCGTTTCAAACAAATATATGCATTTTCCTTTCTAATAAAACTCTTGGAATTTAGAAGATAACATAAATTTAATGCATCAGTGTGGAATATGAAAACATAAGGGACAGCCTAGAGTTCTGTGCAAGCCCACCCTGAGTGCCCTGTGGGATTAGGGTCACAACCTGACCAGGGATGCATGTTGTGTTCAACTCACTTCAAGGGTAAGTGTCTTACATGCAGTCAGATCTCTCAAGTCTTTCAAAATGTCAAATTGTTTGCTGCATTCTCCTGAAATCCTAGCAGTTATAAATTATTTTTTAAAGATACCTGCAGTAATAGCACTAACTCGTTTTCTTAGTGCTCCTTCTCATGCAGGCTTTCTGGAATTCCTTACTTACACTAAGTACCTGCAAGTATTTACTTGCAAAAGCTCCTTAGTTTCCAATTATTTGTACTATTCTTTTTTTTTTTTTCCCCTTCTTGAAAACAGATTTTGAAGGAGAATTCAATAGCTGACTCATTTCTGAATCACCATTAATTTCAGCCTACGAGTCTTTTTTTAATCCTCATTTTAATACACAGGATTTGAAGTTGTTTGTTGTTTTCCTTGACTTCAGGAATGCATTGAGTTGGTTAAAAAGAAGCGTTATGTAGGGTAAGAAATGCTTTTGCCATCCAGGTCCCAAAAAATGCCCTGTTTGACAAATCCTCCAGGGATGTAGGAAATTAAACAGATAGTTCTTAAGGTCATCCAAGCATTAGTAGGTCTGGAGGACCTACAGTCACTGGGTCAGCTGTCATTATCTCTGTATTGATGACACCACTGGAGAGGGGATGCACTTTGCAGTCAATTTGAACTTGCAAAAAATATCAGTATTGGCCTGGAAAGAAACAGCAGGAACTGTACTGAACAAATATGCTCCTATTGATCCTTAAAAGGTTTGAGAGGTCTGTAAATGTAAAACTGCAGAACAAAACTGACATATCAGCAGGTGCTTAAGGAAGGATGGATGGGCCAAACTCAGACTAAAAATGTGTCAAATCAATGTGTTACCTAAATTATTCTATCTCTGAGAACAGATGAATTGATGAAAACAGTTATCAAAACACAGAGAGCACACATGGGCAGTCTCTGCAAGACATCAGCTCTTAGGTTTATACTGAAAGTCAAATTAAGAGAGCAAAGAAAAAGAACGTGGAAATACGAGGAGCAGAATTGATTACAGTAATGAGATTAAATTGGTCCAACATTTGAACCAATTCATTAACAATGAAAATCAATTTATAATCCAGCCCAGCTGATCTAAAAAAGGGGACCTCTGGGTAGGGACTGCACGCAGGGCTAGGATTGTTTGTGTTGATGCTGGAGTGAGTTCCTGCACTGTGCAGCTTGAAAGAGAAAATCCTGTTAAGGAATTACTCCCCTACTTGTAATCACCTCTTTCTAAGTTGCTGCAACTTACCCTCTGCAGTGAGAGCTCAGTGATCAGCACGAACTGCTTTTGTTCCTTTCTGCTCAGTTTTTCTCTCACAAGATGTCTTCTGGGATCTACAGAAACAAATGGAAACCACAGTATTTCCATCAAACTTTCCATTTGTATCTTCAGCTCTTAGGTCAGTCTCCATCAATATTATGGGGTCAGAGAACAGAAAAAACTGAGCTGGAAATAACTATTATATATTACACATAAATATTTGAATGATCTGACATGAGAAGAAGTGTTTTATCTTCCAAAACTTTGCTTGGAGGATCTGTTACCCTCAAGGCAGACGTTTTTTGACACACTGAAGCTGAACAGACTGCCTTGGCATTTCAGATGTTTGCATTCACTTCCTTGCTCTGTTACAGTCTTATTTCTTCAGTCAAGAGTGCAAGCTAGGTAGAATAACATTTTCCAAAGCACTTATAAAGCAGATTTATAAGTCAAACTCCTAAGTCTGATTTCTTTATTTTCTGATTTTCTTTGTAATGGCATCACAATGGATGCAGGTTCCCAAGAGGTTAACTCACATTCAGCAATGAAACAGGACCGTGGCAGTGCTTTGAAAACTTCCATTTGTATGAGTTAGATGACAGTAAATGTACAAGAAAGGAAGTGCTTCAGGAAATATTTCCTACTCTAAAGAGATACAGCTTCCAAAACCAGGATGTTATATTATTTATTAACAGTTATTCCCGCATTCTGGATGAGCTTTGCATGTCTGAAAAATGATATTATATATAGCTTATAAATATTTTGGAAACATTATTTTATCTGAAGTTCCCACCCTTTCATTTCTTGACCCAAGAGTAATTTTTGCCTGGAGATAACAGTTCTGCCATTTCTTTTTCAGCACTTTTAACAGGTGGCAGCTGGATTCAGTAGTTTAAGCTCACTCAGCTGTGATCATACCTTTGACTGCAACATAGATCTCCTTTTGTTTTATATATTCTTTTATAACTTTATGATCTAGCAATTTTTAAAATCAAAATAAGGTCAGGTATTTGCAGGCTAAAGCAAATATGAGATTGGAACTGTCAGGGATTGTTAAACATTCATTATCCTCAGAAAGGTTGAACCTGTTTGTGTGCTGCTCTAAAATGACACTTTAAAAACCCCTGAAAATTAAATGTTAAAATGTTTTTGAGGTGTCCTGATTTTGGTTGTTTTTTTTTTTTTTTTTGTAAAGAAATGTTTTTTCAGTGAGCCTGCTACTATATTTTTTCAGGCTCCTGAGTACTAATGATTTTAAACTCAAAATTGTTACCCAAATACCTAAAATAGGACACCCCAAACTGAAAATTTTTCCTCTAAACTCATTATCATTTTTTTTAATATGAAGAGCCATTCTTAGAAACATTGATGGGAAACTTTTTCACAGGCTCCTAAAGCAAATTTTTCTCTTCATTTGCAATTTTATTCATGTGCTGATGTGTTCCACTCTGCAAACCAGGTATCCTGACGAGCCATTCTCCAAATGATATAATATTGGATTTGGCCATTATAATCTTGTGTGATTCATACCTTCTACTGGCTGTGAAAAATAAAACTCTATGTAGAAGTCTAGCTACCTGTTATGTTTAGGAGATGGTTTTCTGACCCATGCACTTACAGCTTTAAAAAAAAAAATGTTGAAGCAATCAATACAGAAAACCTGGCAGGACCTCTGAGATATTTCAGATCATATTATTGTTACTATTATTAACACTATAACCTGTTATTAGTGCTGGAGTAATATTTCAGGTTTCATTGATCTTGTCACTTAAGCCAGGACTCAGCACAGTCTGTGATTACGTGCCCTAGTGTAATAACTCATTTTAGAGGTAGTAATATGTAACATCAGTGTTCCACTGATAAGATGATATTAAAATAAATATGCATTCAAATGAGATTAAGCCATTTATGAGTTTTGCAGATAACAAGAGCACTCATTCATTTACGTAGCAATATCTCTGACTGAGAAACATGAAACTCTTCTGATGATTTCCCACCCGGTGATTTTAGAGCAAAAAATGCTGCATTTTATATAAATGCCTTATAGCACAACAGATGAGGAGATGAATTATTTCAGTGTGACAGTCACTGACTCAGAATGTATCTGGTTTAAGATGCAGATCTGTAATAAGAATTTTACCAATATTTCCAAGGTTTTTTTTTTTTCCTGCAATCTGTAATTCTTTTTCTGACCGAATCTCAAGGATTCCATCAGAGTATTTTGTTACCACCTGTATTTCTCGTGTAACAATTACTGTATTTTCCCCTCATTTAAGTTCATGCCACTGATCTACAGAAATCTGATGATCTGTTGCTTCCTGATATTTTTAATCACTCAAGACTGACTTAGTTTTTCACTAGAAGTGATAATCACATTACAGCATGTTTAGAACACCTAACTGAAAAAACAGCACTTCAGTCCCACTGGAAAACAATTCCCAATGTGAATTCACTGTGATTTAGTTATGTTTATGTAGTTCAGAATACCTTAATTAATTAGAAAGTGACACTGGAGAAAAACTCCCCATGTAATTCAGAGCTATATTGACAATTTCAGCTAGAAAAAACCTTGACCATATTTCAAACTAGAGAAAGGCAAAATGACAATATCCTCCACCATGAAAACTGGTAGACTAAATCTAATATTACCTCTCTCCTATGTTATAAAAACATTTTGAATACTTTAAATTTAAGTTGACAGCCTGAGGTATTTTCTGTTTGTTCTGTAACAACTAGTACTTTATTCCCAACTTATTTTTGTGCCAGGATAGACGAGAGTTGTTGGTAATGGGGACACAAAAGGAATAGAAGGGCTTGGTTTTTGTAGGGTACGTGATCCTAATGCATACAGAAAACTGTGGGTTTAGGGCTGCTGGGGTTTTTTTTCTATTTCTTTGATAAACAACTAGAAAACATCATAAAAAAAAGGTAGTCATAGGTCACTATGTCTGCTCGACTGTATATCTAAAAGCAAAGAAATGCCAAGTAACTGAGCTGTCTTCTGTCTTCTGTAGTTATTCTGACAGGACTTTGAAAATGCCAATAAAGAGCTTTTTGATATCCTTGAAGAAGAGTTGAGTAAACACAAGGCTCATGCCCTTAAAACTCCCTCAGTCTGATGAAAACTCACTGGTTTTTCTCTTTGTCCATTGATTTCAGTGGAGTTATCACGATTTATGTCCCACGAAGCTGTCTATAATGATCCCCAAACTACGTGGTTTGTTTTTGAAAGCATACCTGGCTTGGTAGAGTTGCAAATTTGCCCCCAAAATGGCATTCCTGGTTAACAACTTCTCCTATGAACTCAGAGGACAACAGGTTTCTCTTCCTTCCTGGAGGATTTTCCCAGTGACTGGGGTCAGAGATGTCACAGCTCTCACACAGGACAAAGATAGCAGTTTTGATCCTGGAGTCAGTAATGTGATTTTGCAACCAAACCGGAGTCCCAGGGGCCCCTCTGCCTCTCAGTCTGGTGAAGCCTTGCCTTTGGAGAGGGAGGAATTAGAAGAGAGAAGGTTTTTACTTCTTCTCTATTGTGAGAAGCAAGGAGATAAAAAGCCTTGGGGAAATGCCACTTAGTTGACCACCTATTTAATTTTTTGCATATTCTCTACTAGCTGGTTTTTGAAGGACAAGTTGTTCCCTTGAAGAAACTTCTACCTTCTGTTCACAGGAGAGTGCTTAGATTTGCACTCAAAAAACAGTATATGTTGGAAACACAAGGAAATGAGACAGCCTTGGAGTTGTCAGAATACTGAGCAAGGGCCTCATTTAATACTACCTGTGGCAGGGCTTGTGCTATTATCAATTTAGGACTGTTATGAAGAATGATGTTAATTCTTATTGGTTTGAAAAACCTCGCTTCACTAAGTTTCATCTGGGGTGAATATCTGGACATGAATCATCAGATCTGACCAGAATCTCATTTCCAGTCTGACATCGATTATCAACGCACCTTTGATAAAACATTACCTCAGTTGAAAAAACCCTATAATGTAAAAAAAACCCCAGTGTACAGGAATAAATACCCAAACAACAGAAGTAAAAGGGAAATGATGTTAGTATGAGTCACCTGACTGACTCTGTGTCTGGCGCAGATCAGGAGTGTTTCTAGAACTGCCAAGGTGTTTATTCAGTGATAAAATACTGCTAGCAGAAGGAGAATGACACACCACGATTTTCTCTGTGTAGAGTTCCTAAGATTTCTGGAACTTGGATGTTTCTTTAATAATTTCCAGACCTGATGCAATATTGATATCTTCTGAGTGCCTTTCATTTCATCTCTTATAACAGACACATCTTGCCCGTATCTGCTGGCAGATTATAATCAGAGCCATGAATGTAAAAAACAATGCCGAAATGTGCTGGTCATTGTCTTTAAGCAATAAAATGCAAACAACTCCAGCCCCAAAGGCCAGGATATGAGGAACTTCCTTTCAGTGAGTATCACACCAACCCTTTTCCCATCCCTGTTCTTGCACTTACACGGGGCAAATGGTAGAAGAAAGGTCAGAAAATCATTTAATATGGAGAATGCCTCTCTTTAGCCTTCTGATCTGCTGCTTTCTCAGATAAAGCGTGGTAGATTTTCTATATGTCTATTATCTCTATTCCATATCCTAATGAAGTTTAAAATTAGGAAAGAAATTTTGTTTCCCGGTTTTAGGTTTCTGCACAGCACTGCAGGGAGAAGAGATACCCTCCAGAAAATAGAGCAAAATGCCTGTGGTGATGGAGACAAAATGTGCAGTGATCTTACTAAGTAGGTGTGGTCCATTGCAAAGGTACATCCTGAGGGCTGTCAACAAAATATCACACTAATAATATTTTTAGAGACTTCTTTCCCCTTTTAAAAACTGTTGGGAGCTTCCTTTAACAAAGCTTCTCTCTGGACAAGGCTGCCTGTGGAAAGCTGTGAATTTTCAAGTGTTCAGTAGTGTATTTCAAGGTTTACTGAAGGTTCCTTAAACAAGGAAAGAAATGTATATGTGTGTGGTACAAATACAGTGGTCCTTAGGATAAAAATACCCTCCCTTCCCTCCACACAAACACCAAAAAAAAAAAAAAATCAAATAAACTTAAACACCTATCACTTTATTGCATCAGTTCAGAGTGATCTTTCTCAAACCCATTACTGAGATGTGCTGCAGAATTAATACACCACTTACTTCATTTGCTTTCCACTTCAACTGTTTAACACTTTCCAGCCAAACCCCAGAGCTGCAGTGCAGTTTGAGTTCAGAGGGTGCTCGCTGACAGCCCTGGGGGTCTCACCTGGCCATGGCACATGGGACCACGTCTGGAACAATGAGCTCTGGCCATGAACCCGGCAGCAAAGGCCATCAGAGAAGCCCAAGTGAAACTTGATTGGCCCTGTACAGCTGTAGGACTAAATACAGAGCAAGAGGACTTGAAATAAACTCAGTGAAAAATGTCAAAGCAGCTAATTGTGGATATCTTCTTCTTAATTTTTCCATCATAATCAAATTTATGACGTTTGCAACATTTTGGCTTGTCCTACTGTTGGTCTACAAAAGGACTGAGAGCAAGAGGATGGGAGAGTTCCCCAAAATTTTGAACACCTTTTCCCCTTATTGTCATTTCAGGTGAGAAAATTAGGAAGATAGGGTAAAGCAAATAAAAAGCCAATGTTTCAAAGATATTTTTTGAACTCCCAAAATGTAAACTAGTTGTTGAAGTCAGTAATTAGACTCCTTTTGTGCTCAGAAAAAGTGAAGCATTGGCAAAATTACAAAAGACCCTGTTTCTTTTTTACATGTAAGTTTCCTCACTCTCCTCTGAGGTTCTTAAACCAGGAAGAATTTCTCTTTTGTTTGCAGTATCTGGTTCTTTGCTGGTTGATCTTCCTGCATTTTTAATATCTGTCACCTCTTTGCCATCTGGTTTGAAGTGTTTCATAATTAACACAGAGAGCACTATGTACAAGAGACAGCATCCTGCCCGTAGTCCCGCAATGAGGCCAAGATAGACATTCCTAGGGGGAAAAAAAGGGAAAAAAATCCATTTATATTAATAAAACTTTCCAATTCGGTATGGAACCAAGTAAGATATAAAGAACAATTTGACAAAACCATCTATTCTCAGCCAGGTATTGCTTCACATTTTAAAATCAGAAATAACAGGGAGAAAGCAAATGACCTCATGATATTTAGCCCCAGACAGGCTCTAATCAGGTCTTAGACTTAGAGCAGAAATGTCTGGAGTGTTCTGCCATTCAGCAGACTCTATTTTAGGGCTGACAAAAGAGGAGCTGCAGCAGCTGGGGCTTTTTGCCTATTGTCCCCGTCCTTCCCCAGCTCCTCCCTGGCACACTGAGTGCTCCTGGCCACAGTTCTCCTGTCATTTGCGTCCTCTCTCCAAGTGGATTTGGTGAGGTGTCTTTTACAATAAGAAGCAAATAAATGAGGGATGAGGGATGAGGGATGAGGGATGAGGGATGAGGGAGAGAACCTGCAGAGCTACACGTACTCCACAGTTTTTCAGCATCCCACAAAGCCAGAGTGTCACAGAGTTACTCAGTGGACTTATTTTATCATTCAGTGCAGGCTACAACAAAAGAACTCATTCTGGTGACTTAAGGCAGTGTCCTGCAATTTTAGATGTCAGATTGAATAAAAATTATTTGGTTTATTTACCTATTAAGATCTAGTCAAAGTCAGGAGTTGTGGTGCTGTTAGTATCCTAATCAGTCTAGAAACAGTTGACATGAGGAAAGTCCACCTTGGTCCTTGCTGCCCACATTCCCAAACCTTAATGAGGGTGCAGCTTACCTGAATTCTTTCGTGTCATACACTCGGCAAGATCCAGATCCCCCACAGCTTTTTGTCCCCCATTTCAAGCAGGTCTTGTCTATCAAGGCACCAAAATAAATAGGGGCTGGGAGTCCTCCTGCAAAGAAATTCTCATTACATGATCTCAGGCAAGGAGATATCATCATTTAATGTCACGTAAAGAAACGAGGAAGTGAATCTCCAGGTTTTTGAATTATGCCTGCATAAAATGGGACTAAACATCCAGTTCCAGCTTTGAAATTCCAAGATTTATGAAACTATTTAAGAAAGTACTTAAAGGGAGTTGAAACAATGGACAATTATAGCTTAATAATATCCAGCAAGGGAAATGTTAGCAATTCCCTTTAATGGTATTTTTATTAGAAGTTTAACTTCTGTTGTTCAAAGAAATAGTAGAGCCAACATTTCTTTTGCAATCCCTGCTGTGGAATTGCATGCCATGACATATGATTATTTATGTATACTGATGTATCTATTTAGGTATTACACAACAATTTGCCATTAAAAGGTGATTAGTGCAGTGCAAAGGGATGAAATTAAGCACTTGCTCCAAAGAAACTGGGTAATAAATGTACTATTTATGTGGTACTGAAAGAGTTTCTTTTAGACAGACAATAATGTTTTAGTATCATCAGTAAGCTGTTTGAGGGAGAGTGTGCAATTTTGTGAATTAAACTCTTACAAAAGCAGAAGATTGATTCTCTGCAGTGTTCAGCTAAAACATGGAGATTGGAAAAGGGAACCAAATGACTACTTGGGCTTGTCTGCAAGGAGGAGATTTCAAAATCAGCAAACAAGGGAAGATGAGGCAAGGTTTGCTTCAGGCAGGGCAGACTATGTGTCTGAATACTTAAATGACTATTTATTGCAGATAAACTCAGGAAACAAAATAATAGGCAAAGTGCATGCGAGCTGTAAGTCAAAAAAAGGGAGCATAGGTGTTAAGGATATGCAGACGGATAAAGCTCAGGTAGCTGTGTCCACAATTTAAAAAAAAAAATGAAACTCAAAAATAAAATGGAATTTCCTTCCTTTCCCCAATTTATGTTCTGTGTAAAAAAATAATCTGAAGAGATTATCATAATATGTAAATACATACCAGGAAATACGTAGCAAGTTCCTCCAAATATTTTGAAATTTATAGTCTGCTTGCAGAGAAAAATTTTGGAAAATTTCTTCTCTTTTTCTCTGGAGCAAGGGCATTGCACTGGCTACCTTTGGTTTAGCTCTTTGGCTTCTTTGACTGCCCACTTGAAAACCACAAAGAAATTAAGTCTTACCTAGTACTCTACCACCCAAAGTTTCTATCCCTACAGCAAAGGATTTCAGGTCTGGCGAAACAGACCTGGAAAGGAAACAAACACAGTGTGTTGAGGAACAGAGTAACGTAGCCACAGCCCTGCTGTGAACATCTGCACATGCCCCACTGCAAGAGTGCTGTGGCTTACCCAGCACAGCCCACTCAAACCCTGACTGAAAACATCCACCAGTTAAAGTTCAGATGTAGAGTCTGCTTCCACAGAAGAACACTCTTTGAAATAAACGGAAGAATCTACAGAAACTCATCTTGAACCAAAGGAAAACAGGTTGCAAATACTTTTGGGAGACGATGCACAAGCACATTAAAGTGAACCAACCAAAACAAGACCGTTCATGCCCATAAATTAAGCTCCAAGAGGCTGTCTCGCTTTATAAGGGGCTGCATTGTGCAGTGATGACCAGAGGGAACACGGGTGTGTAGTCCTTGTTGGGTTAAACCCACCTCTGCCTCTAGCATTTTACAGAGAGACAGCCAGCGTGAGTTACCTGGCCATAAAAGCCCCTCATTCCTGCCAGGGGAAAGCAGCCTGTGTCCATCAGGTCAGCTGGAAGAATTGACCAAAAGCAGGGGAGAGTACTGAGCTGGCACAGGGGCAGGAGGGAACCTTGCTGTGCCCAGCCTGCTCCCTGGGCTGGAGTTTATACACCAGTATGTTTTCTCTTCAGCATCAGCATCAAAGGCTTCTCATTATACGTGTTAGGGTTCTGAAAACTGGCCAGCAAAGTGGGCCTTGTCCATAACCCAGGCAGGCACTACACTTGGAAATGCTGTGGGAACTCTGCAGCTTAGCCAAGTTATTCAGTCACGTGCACTGACCATTGGGATTGTGATTCACCTGTGAGCAGGAGGGGAAAGACACTTGCACGTGACAGGCACAGAACATTGTCTTTTCTTCTGGACTTGAAATAATGCTGCTACTTTCCAACTGAAGCAATGAAAATTTAAAAAATATTCCTGCTACAACTCTGCTCCTATCAGCTGACCAAAATAATGGGAGTATCAGACTTCTCCCAACACAGAAGATATTGTGAGGCCACAAGGCTTAATAAAGGTACCTGTTTTTCTCTGAATACTGTGAACAGCATTGGCTATGGCTTAGCACCGCATCTTATTTCAAGATCTTATTTAGCAGTCTCTGGTAAAAACATCCCTATCACTGGAAATGAAACCCAGCATTCAGGATCAGCATAATGCCCACCCCTTTCATCACCAACCTATCTACTCAGCATCAAATTAGAATTAAATTTCTGGACAGATATTTTGCTCTGCCTCTGAAAAGAGCTGGATTTCAGAGTACAGGCAAATCCTCAGGGGTACAATTTGATCCAGATGCCATTCCTCACAGCAGGAATGAAATAGTAGATACCATTTTCTGTTTCTCTTTCCCCAAGCTTTATGGTCAAGGTAAGGTAAAGTATTTCACCTAAACATAATCATGTATGTAGGAGTGCCTCCTAAGGCTAAAATAAATGCACATGCAGTCTGTAATGCTAAAAAATAGGGAAAGGCTTTGGTACAGCTTTCTCTTTGGCATTGTCCCAAAACTGCAGATGAATTTCCAGGCCCGAGCCCTTGTCCTTCCACACAACTGCAATTGTGAAACACCTGAAAGGAGAAGATGAGAAAAAGAATTTATTTATTCAGAATTCAGTGGCACTAAACAACTATTTCAGCAGCTAGATTTTTCACTCCCCATACCAGCCAGGCTGTTGTTGATGCTGAAAAAGTTCTGTAATCATTTCTGCACACTGATGGCCAGGTTCATTGATATGCTCCAGCCTCTCTGAGCTGCTCCAGACACACAAAGCGACTGGAATTCTAGTTTCAGCCATGCCATTGCTAGAACAGAAGGTGCTCTGTGTGTGTTTAAAATGGGTCAAAGCTAATAAAATCAGATGTGAGCTGCTATCCAGCCATTCTGCTCAGGTATCCCATGAAGGAGATGAGTAACAACAGAAAAAAAATAGAGGTGTGGACCCAAATATGCAATCATGCATATCTATCATTATATGCTTAAACACTAGTTGGTGCTGGATTGAGAGTGGGCTTTGAAGTTATCAGGAGACATGGGTTTGAAGGCAAATTTTCCTGAAGCCAGACAATATTGATGGCATGTGTAAATACAAGCCTGCTTAAGTTGCTTGTCTTTTTCAGTATTGTTACATGAAGACAATTCTGCTTCTGCCAGAAGATAGAACCATTGGCACGCCCTTCTGCAAATGTAGTGTTTTGAATGGTCTTGCTCAGGCAGGATTATTTGAAGTCCTGGAAATGGCTTTTCTGCTGATAAAACATCTTCCCAACATCTAGTCTAAAGCTACCCTCTTTTAAATCAAAACCATTGCTCCTTGTCCTATTGCACAGCCATCTACCCCCGCTCCGGATGTTTACCATGTTCCTTCCTGTCCCAGATGATGATTTACATCCCGCAAAGCAGGCTGTCATGTATGTGATCCCATTATCCCCACAGACAGGGTCCCACTGGTCCACCTTGCAGCCGCACTCAGCATTGCAGCTGGCCACGTAGATGTGCTTGCTGGAGGAAAGGTGCTTCGTTCTGGAGGCCAACAGAAAGAAATTAAGGAATTATTTAGTGGAATTATGTAGTTTAAAGAAATATTAGGGAGTAGGCAGGAAAAACATGGAGAAAGTGAAGCAATCAAAATGGACAGGTATCTGCTGCCACGCAATGCACTGTGAAGTTGTCATATGGACACTAAAGTGGCTTCAGCTAAAACAAAGTTCTCTTGGGATTTTTCATCAAGCATTAACATTTTTATGGATTGTTACTGAAAAGGCATGGAACTGAAAAAGCTGGGTGGGAATATCTGTTATTTTGCATTTGAAAGCTCACCCCAAGAGAAAGAAAATCATGCCTAAAATCTCTTATCACAGAGACACGGCCTAAGAAAAGACCATACTTTTCCCCAGCAGAGGATATCATACCATATCTGGGTGATAGAGGTAGGGATCAAAAGATTACCTAGGTTACCAAAATTTTGGTAATCAAAAGATTACCAAAAAGAATACCTAGAGGTAGGTACATAAAACCAAAACAGCAAGATGTACTTGACATTTTTTTCCCTGGATTCGGGTCATTGTATCAGGGCACTCTGAGCCATGTTAGCAGTGCTCAGTTTCCAGAAACTGTTTGGAGGCCTCCAGCTGCAAACCATCCTCGCTGTGAGGTCAATCACAATGTAAGGTAAAAATGTTCAAAATTTGCCTTTTCTTCCTCCTTCTTCCTTCTCTCAACCACAAGCACACATTAAGTGGGCTACATTTCCCCTTAGTCTCTTAGAAGGGAAGATAACTGAGGGATTTAGCCCTCATTAGGCTGTTGCCTAATATAAATTGTTAAATAGGTAAAACATGAAACCAGCCGCTAAACAACCCTAGCATGTGCTGAATTCTCCAGATTCAGTTCTCCTGGAGAAACTGTAATACAGTAAATGCTCTCTTGTTGTTTATGCTTATTTTTAATTCGCTCTGCAGTATCAGATGTTGCACTCTGGTTGATTTATCTCCACTGCACAAACCTCTGACATATTTTTATGTCAAAAACTAAGCTCAAAGTTGAACTGGACATCAGGTTCACCAAGGTAACTTAGATATTTCCCCGAGCATAGGCTCGGTTTCAAAAAACACAGGGCTGTTTCTGAACTGAAAATGTAGCAAGTCCTGCTGGATTCAGTTTAATCCTTTAAAATCCCTTGAAATTTGGACCAGACTGAGGTAAATTTAAACAGTAGGCAATTGTGGCGGGCTGCTAGAGTCTGGAAAGTGTTCTCAAGGCAGCGTGACCCATGGTCCTGGTAAGGGAGGGGGAACCTGTGTTTGCAGCACACAGTCCATGACCGCTTTCCACCTCCCAGGTGAGAAGCGGGTCAGAGGCCACTCCAGGTACCACAGGGGGGTTGGCAATCCCCCGTGTGGGTTCACAGCTACTGATCTAGTGATGGCATTTCTGGAGGCAGTGCCTGTGGGGAAGCCATTTCCAACACGTCTTTTGTTTAAATTAAAGCTTTGAAACAGAATATAGAAATTTAATTTGCCTGTAATAAATGCCACCTTTTTTAGCAGTTTGCCAAAATATACAGGTATGTTGTCAGTAACAGAAAATTTAGGAAAAAGAAATAGAGAATTTAGGAAAAACGAAATGTCCAGTTTAAACAAAATTCAAAAAACAAAATTGGTATATTTTTCCCATCCCCAGCATTAGGTATGATTTCAGACTGACAAATCCGTCTCAAAACCTAGGATTTTCTTCTGTGCATGACTCCCAAAGCAGCAGCTGTGACAAATGACACAGCACCCCAAACACGAGGGGGTACACACCCAGAGTAGGGCGCTGTCAGACCGGCCACCTGGAGCACCTCACAGCTGCACGTGAAGTACAGGAGGTTCAGCAAATACGCCACTACAAAGGTGATGCATGCAAACTTGGCCATTTCAGTTATGTGAAGCTTGAATTTCTTGATCAGGAAGCCTCCTAGAAACATCCCCAGGATTGTGATGGGTAAAAGTATCACACCTGCAAATAGAAGGTAAGAAAAATGTTAACTGCTCTCACTTGCACTGACCCTTTTAGAATAAATATCTGGTTCTAGTATTTTCAAAATATCAGATACCTATTTTGGGGCTGATTCTTTGAGGTTCTAAGATTTATATTACCCTCTAGTAATTTTATTTCCCCATTTTCTTTTTCAAATCATATTGACTAAAAGCTCAATTCCTCAATATTCTCTGCATTTTTACTATTTTGTTGTTTGTATGTATATATAATAAAACCTATACAGGTGCCTGGTAGAAACTTGAATAAAGCATAATGATTTAGCTCATAAGCACTTCATATTAAATAAAACATAAAACTTTATGAAAGCTACAAAAAAGTCTCCAAAACGGAATATAAAAGGAAGCTGCATCTGGTTCTTCACTGGATTCCATTTTGACCTGAGAGTGAATAACGAGATGGTTTGCATTTAGATTTAATCTGCTCAGTATTTCACAAGCACCAGCCCTTACGTTTACTTGCTGAACAGAGGTTTTACAAGGTGTTGTTGGGAGGGGTTTGCCTTTCTCTGGTTTTTCGGTTGGTTGGTTTTCTTGGTCGTTTCTGTAAAATTTTCTCAGAAAAAAAAGATAGGAAAAAGAAAGTTCTTCCCACATTTGTACCTGACCAAGGCATCTTGTCTTCTGATTAAAGTAATGCAATATCAGTTCTGCAATGACCTCGCATAGCCTGGTTTTCCTGCCAGATTATGAGACCATATTAATCACTGTAAGATTAATATAATTTTAGCATTCTTTTTTTGTAGAACACTACAAAGAACTTATTTTTGAAGGAACTGGTAAATAGAAAAAGAGCTTTGAAATTAATAAAGTGACTCAAAATTTTATATTTTGGTTTCTTATTGCTTATAAAATTTGTACTTGTAATCAAAATTAAAGAATATTTATGCCAATATGTTATTCTGAAAAGAAAAAAGTCACACGTTTCATTAAACATTTAAATTTTTTTTCTAGTAGTTTTTGCTTAGTTGCAGCTCATGTGTGGTTTTTACTCGTGAAAACAGACACATAACCCAAATCTCACCATGAAAAAGCTTCCACCAGTTTTAATAATTCTCTAGCTCACTGAATTAGGAGCACTAGGAAAATTAACACTGAAATTAACATCCATTTTCAAAATACAGAAAGAAAACTTAGAAACCACTACCTGCTTTCTTTTTAACCACAAAAAGTTCACACAACCTCCTTCTAAAAAGGAAGGCAAAATAACAAATGAAAGCTTACTTTTTGACACTGGAATTTGAAAAGAAGTCAGGTACCTACCAATTAGAAAGATGGCTTTTGCCACTGATACATTAAATTGCTGCTCCATAAACTTTGTCTCATAGGTTATTATCCCAACAAGGGAATTGTACTGCAGAATAGTGAGGAAGATGAACACCACGAAAATTGAATTTCCAAACAGCTTCCTGAGTGCTGGCAAGAAATCTGCAATGGAGAGGTATATGCTGTACACCCTGCTAAACACAGAGAAGAGTTGTTTTGGCATCCTTTAGATAGTAAAATTAACTTTGATTTAATTACTGGCTGCGTTGCAGGTTATAATTCCGCGCCTATCAAAACACATGCTTGCTCAAGTGAGAGTTTTCCTCATTGCCAACACGTGCCTTACAGGGGAAGCAAGGCCAAATGGCACAGTGTATGCTGAGCTGGGAATCAGGGATCCCAGATTATCTCGTTATGGCACAGGGCTCCTCTCCAGGGCTGCTCAGGCTTGCAACACACCTTCTCAATGTCTGTACAGAGCATTTAGACCCTCCACCAAGTGAAAAATTTGATTCCTAAAGCAGGAGCTTTCACCAGCCACACAAGAACCCCACATGAGGGTGATATTCAGAGAACAGAAGCACCCAGCCCAGAAAAAGGCTGGAATAATTTCTGGGACCCTTGATTAGAATATTGAAGTCCATTAAAATAAAGTGAACATAAACAGCTGCATTTAGACTGTGGTCTGGCTCTTGGCAGAGCTGCCTAAAAGATGAGAGCTCAAAACACATCTCCTGTAGGGGTGCACATACATACAAACAAAACCTTAGGTCTAATAATAAAAATATAAGAATAAAAGCAATGGCTGGTTGGATCTGGTATTGCCTATATGAAATTAATTCAGCATCCCTGAGCTTATACACAAATCCAGTGAAGTCCCTCCAACATCTAATGTAGTCATAATGAGCTCCATGCTTCCTTCCCCAACATTTGCCTCTGTGAAAGAGTAGCCTGCCAGCTATGGATTGGTCATTGGTGAGGGATGGGATGTTTTCCCCACTCTCTCTTCATAGTCACAGGATTGTAGCTGTAATACATCATCTCACAACTAGGAGCTGAGGATCCCTGGTGCTCAGAGAAACAGCACGAGTTTTTTCCAGCTGTCTGACATCAGGAGAGGACTGAAACTCGCCCTTGGCCTCTAATTATAATAGCACAAGTGAAAAGCATTTTTGTCCTTCATTTGCACTGCAGAAACATGCATTTTGCTGAAGGTTGTGTGAGTCCCTGCTCACCTCAGAATGTATAGTAATGAGACAGAATTCGTATGCCAACATTTGGGCAATAATTTTCACCTTTTACTGCCTCTGAGAACTTTAACTGTGGCTGAGCTGGGGGGTCTATTTTGCAGTGATCTCCTTGAACAGACAAGTGACTAATCTTCAAGTTTTCATTCTCTCCTTCTTTTGGTAAGGAGTAGGGCAAAAACCAGAAAGGCAATGAAGCAATGAAGTTGACTGCTCCACAGATAAGCAATCCAAGCCACCAGGCACCAACCCAACGGGTATCCTTAGGATTTATGCTGATGGCATCTATAAAACACAGAAAGACAGGAAAATAGGTTAAATATTAAGCAGAGCAATTATTATAGATTACTACACATTACTGTGTATCCTCATATATATTATTAAAAAATCAGAACAGAGGTGATCTATGTTCCATATGAAGAATTGAAATGCAGCTTGTTTCAAATCATAGAATCATAGAACAGTTTAGGTTGGAAGGGACCTTTAAGATCATCCAGCTCCAACCCCCCTGCCACAGGCAGGGACACCTTCCACTGGACCACGTTGCTCAGAGCCCCATCCAAACTGGCCTTGAACGCTTCCAGGGATGGGGTGGCCACAGCTTCTCCAGGTATGCTGTGAATGACCCATCCCTGGAATGAATCAGTCCTATGCAGTCAAAAATAGATGTGTCCATTTAGGCCCATGGTGACATTTCCTTGCCACAACCTTCCAATACTCTCTGGGGGAATGAGTGACAGCAAAAGCACCCTTTACCACCGAAAAAACCCTTCCCTTTCTCAATTTCCCAAAGTCCCCTCCTTCTCCATCCCCAAACTCTACAGTTTTCCCCAAATTTCCTCAAATTTTCCCCGGGATTAGGGACTTTTAAGTGTTTTGAACAACGAAATGAGTTTTGAGATGAATCTTTGCTGCATGCTTTTTAAGAGAACATGCTTTTTGCTACGTGTTGAAAGTGTCCATGAGCCTTTCACTGTTCCCTCAACATGGGGATGAGACTTTTATTCAGTCATTTGTTCTCAGCTGCACAGCAAGGGTGTAACAAGTGTGTGTGCAGGCATAAAGAAGGTACAGTGGGGGTAGGGGTCTTTTTCAAGGGCTATTCCAACCACACTTCAACACATGGCTTTAAAATGTCAATTTTAGAGCAGCTTTTGAGCAGGAAAAACCCTCTAGAGAGCCCCCATTTTTCGGACAGTGAACTGGGAAGGTGTTTCCTGGCTTGGAGGTTCCTACACCTTCCTACACCCAGACACCTTCTCGCTTCACGTGCCACCCCACAGTCCCTCACCGGTGTCCACGACGCCGATGTCAACCCAGAGACTGGCACAGAAGGAGCCAAGCAGGAAGCCCAGGGTCGGCCCAAACATGCCCGAGGATCTCACCAGGCCTGGAAGAGAAGGGAGACTGAGCAAAACGCTGCACGGAGAAGGCAAACCCTCCTCTCTGAGGGCAAGGACATGAGAGAGGAAGGAGGAGACAGGAGAGGGGCACAGACCACTGTGGAATGTCTCATGAGAGGCTCCTGAGCAGCGGGAATATGAGGAGTAAGCTGCCCTAACCACAGCTGTGGTGTAGATCAGAAGAAGGTGGCATGCCCCTGGGAGCAGATGAATGAGCTGAGAAGGCTACCAGAAAAACCCAGGAGGCTACACTGCATTTTGCTGACTGGATGTGTAAATACAGCAGAATTTGATTTTGGTGACCACTACTGGCAATCAACATAAAATAAAACATCTTCAAAATAATTCAAGCATAGGTTCTCACATTCCCTTGCCACTTGTGTTGTTCTGTTGAAGCTCGGTTGTGAGGAGGTAACAGGATCAAAATAGAGCTCAGTAATTTGGATTTGTGAATTCTAGCACGGAACTGACACCTTGAAGTTGCAGAAGGTCTCGTTCTATTAGAAAAGAAGGAATTCTTCAAATGCCTGTAAGTTCTTGCCCACATCCAGCACTATGCTCTGTAAATCCTATTGTGTTGTACTGCAGAGATTTCCCTCCTGAGCTGGTTTTGCAAACTCTCTTCTGAATATAGTGGTTGCTTGGTTTATCATCCACAACTTCTGTAACAAGTTGTTACATCTTAACAAATATGCTAAATTTTCTGTTCCTTCCTATTGCAACTCTGGTATTATTGCTATCTCCACAAGTCTACCAAAATTATTTTAATTCATTCTATTAAGAACATGCTGTCTCTGCCTCAAAATAACTTACGTTCTTACTCAACAAAATATCAAAGGACAAAAGAAAAAGGAGAGACAGGAAGCTGAGACTTCTTGTTCAGGATCAAATAACGAGATTAATGCTCAGAATTCATCAGCAAGGCATCACTGACTTTTTTTGTTATAGGACAAAACTTTTTTTGTATGTTTGTATTTTTACAAAAACACTGATTATAAATTGATTCAGCCAGATGATAAAAAATAAGATAGAGAAAAAAATTAAAGTTAGCCAAGGAAAGAAATTTCTGATCTATAGAAAAGACTGTGTCAACATTCACTTTTTTTGCAAAGTGGTTCAGTCCACCAAAATGGAATAAGTGACTGAAAACTGCTATTCTGAATGCAAAAGTGAAATATTTTAATACACTGTAAATTAAATACTTTATTTCTTTTGCATAACCCAATTCTCATTTTGGCTGACTCCATCCTGTTCTCCATGTTTACTTTATATTTTTAATCTCATTTGCCCAGTAGTCCCAACCTGTCTCAATCTCTTCCAGATTAGATTCTGACAAGAAAAAATTCAGCTAAACTTTTTAAAATACCTTTAATCTGAAGGTCAGAGGAGATTACAAATATTTTGGATAACTGCTGAGTGCAACACTTGTTTTTGACAGCTACCTCCACAATACTTTCATTTTCTTCAACCTGAAGATTTCCTCATTCCCAAATGAAGACATTTGCTATGGCCTTACCCTGTAGCATTACATACTGAGCTCTTCCTGAAACTGTGTTTTACTATCTTTCTGACCAGCTCAATTTCACCAAATTTACTTCAGGCCAGAGTTCTTGAGCTCCCTCAGCCACACAAACACCCCATGCTATTAAATCAGTTTGCCAACAAATTAATTAGCTTGGGTGTAAGTCTCTCTGTCTTGGGCAATAGTTATGTGCTGTCAAAACAAGAACGAAATCCCAATTAGATAGGATTTGTTACAACATCCTGGCAAGGTGTTTTTCCTTCAGTAAACAGTGACTTTAAAAAGCTTTCAACTGGAAGTGTGCTGTATGTAAAATTCAAAAAGTCAGGTAAGAGCTCCTGAAACACGTTTACACAACTGTAATTAATTGTGACTACGTTACAGATCCTCACATTGAGGATCATTCCTTTATCTGTGAAACAGTGATTAGGAAGAATTTCGTCCTCTGAAGCTGTGGTACTGAAGATGATATGCCAGATAAGACAGATATGACTTTGCACTTTGAGGAAATGAGCATTTGATTATGCTTCTCTTCATCACAGAATCTGCTCAGGGAAAGCAAAAAGACCATCCTGGAATGATCCCTAGAAAATAAACATGAGACATCTTTTGCACTGTTTGGGGGTTTTTTTGTCTCTGTACAACTCAAAATTATCCAGATAGATTTTTTTGGTCAGTATTCACTTGACTATAGAAATGTTAAAGAACAGAATATTTAGCATAAAAATCACTCATTTGTACATTACCTATGTAAAATGCTGAGTTTTCTTCTTTAGAAAAATCATCAATATATGAAACTCCCAGTGGCATAATTGGTGCTTCCCCAATTCCACGTAAAAGGTTCCCCACCAACACAAAGAGCCACAGATAGGAATTTGTTGTTTTCTCACATCCTGCAGGCCATAAACATTTATATTTCTGTGAACACAGTTCTGACAATACTTTACAGCAACAGTAAAATAACATAAAATATGGGTTTAAACAACCATTATACGGTGGGTTTGTATACATCATGGTTTCTAGCCAGGGTTTTACTGCTTTCCAGTCAAAAAGGGTGTACAGTGGGGACAAGAAGAAGAAGGGAATCCAACATCAGAGCTTTATCTTACCAACATTTATCATTGTGCTGGGTGTTTCTGTAGCATCTGTGACTGGAAGGCCCTCAGAGGACGCTGGGGAGCAAGCTGACACACTCGTGGAGGAGTTGTCCACACTAACAGTTATCCTTTCATAATTGTAACTGGAAAACAACTGTGTGAAATACAACTGACACATGAAGGACTTTGCTTTGCAGGAAGCGTGTCTGAGCCTTGTGCTCACATACGTTCATTCCCTTTTCATACACACAAAGTGGAGGGGAGGCCCATTTCCAGTGCTTTGCTTAAAAAAAAATAGGTATCTTCATACCATTTTCAAGTGCTCTGATGATTCTAACCCCAATATTTTCCTGAGCTAAAGAGCAACAAAGCTGCTTCCAGAGATCCTTCTTTAGACTCCAGGACAGAGGCAGAGTTCATCCACATCTGTCTACACACAACAGGGCTGATGTTTTCCCATAATGGCACCTCTTTCTTACCTTTGTGGCAGATGCAAGGATGCCGAAGGGTTGGAAAGGTATGACCTGCTTCTGACAATTATGTGTTATAGCTTAAATGTGAATGGGGTATTTAGATATTTAATTCTCCCCACGTTTAGATAAAAATCTTCACCATTTTAAAGAGCTTATCATGAGTGGCCACCATGGAGAAAGAAACCTTTTCCATCAAGATCTAATTATATTTCACTTCAATATAAAAAAGGGAACACAGTTTAAAAGATATACATATCTATGTATATATATCCATGCCTGGTAAAAAATTTAACCCACTATATCCTTATTTATATTAAGTTCTGTAGAAACCTGAGGTTTCTCCCTTGCTTACCTTGCTGTAGCAAGAGGTAAGCTTTCAGAGAGGAAATCAGAAAGACAATATTAAAATAACCACCCATTTTCCTGTTGGAATAGCTGGAAGAAACTCCAACTGCCAGATGTATGCTTTAAAAAACACTTCATATGATCAAGTTCAATTTTAACTCAGATGTATGCTTTTAACTTAGATGTATGCTTTAAAAAACACTTCATATGATTAAGTTCAATTAGTGTATAATGTGAAAACTCTCCATATTTACCGTCCCATTAGGAACTGAGGCATCACTGACAAAAAAGCTCCAACAGACATGATGAGACACCCAACAGCAATTATTTTTGGCCGATGAACTCTTGGTCCAAGGTAGCTCACCAACACCATCACCATTAAGTTACCTGCATCAACGGGAGAGACAACCAGTACAAAAAACAGATTTATTTTGGGGGTGAAAATGTACTAAGAAGCACTTACCCACTTTCAAAGAAAGTCCATGTACCTATCTCAAAGCTGCCATCAATAATGCCAAAAATCGATGATGAGATTTCAAATCTCCTTTCAATTTGACTGGACATGCTCTTCATGTAGCTTCCAGAAAATCCTTTGGCAAAAAAGGAAAAAGCTAGAGCTCCAAGAAATATCTGAAGAGAGAAAATAGAGTTTGCAAAGTAACATATTTTGTTTTACGGCTGGATGCCTGAGCAGCCCACTCAAGAAGCACAAAAATCATATGCTTTGCTTTCTAATTCTCTGCTAGGAGAATCTGCTATTGTTATCATTAAAACAGATTTTACTTTCTTTCTCAGGCTGGCCTCCAAAAACTCTGTTACTGTAAAGAAAAGGAAAATTTACATTGATGGTGTGCACCTTCTAACTTTCTAGTACATACTGGTTTAGCTGTTTCCTTCCTTGGGAAAACCTCGTAGCATAATGTTGTTCATTTCTGGTACTTATCATCATAGTACATCTTATTAGTGCTCCTTCTCCTGTTCTAAAAACCACGAATAAAAAGATATGTCTGCAACCACCACTGTGACTACAGCACACCTCTAAATTAATTGTTAGTAAAATACAACCTCGTGTTTTAACTTTTGAGCACACTTATTCTGTGTGCTTGGAATCACAACCACAGAATCAGAATCATTTGGGTTGAAAGGGACCTTAAAGATCATCTTGTTCCCTCCCCCTGCCATGAGCAGGGACACCTTCCACTATCCCAGACTCCTCAGAGCTCCATCCAGCCTGACCTTGGGCACTTCCAGGGGTGGGGCAGCCACAGCTTCTGTGGGCAACCTGTGCCAGGGCCTCACCACCCTCACAGGGAGGAATTTCTTCCTAATATCCAACCTAAACCTACTCTCTGTCAGTTTGAAGCCATTGCCCCTTGTTCGGTCACTCCAGGCCCTTGGAAACACTCTCTCTCCATCTTTCATGTTGGCTCCTTCAGGTGCTGGAAGGCTGCATTTAGGTCACCTGAAAGCCTTCTCCTCTCCAGGCTGAACAATCACAATTCTCTCAGCCCTTTCTCATAGCAGAGCTGCTTAATCCCTCTGATCATCTTGTTGGCCTCATCTGGACTCACTCCAGCAGCTCCATGTCCTTCCTGTTCTGAGACCCCAGAGCTGGAGGCAGCTCTCCAGGTGGAGTCTCAGCAGAGCAGGGCAGAGAGGTAGAATTCCCTCCCTCCCCTGCTGCCCAAATCCCTTCCATCCCGCCATGGATGCAGCCCAGATCATTGTGTCCAACACATACAGTATCTAACAGTGCCATACATAACTAACTGAATTTTGATAGGACTTCAAATAGCAATTCAGTGTTCCAGGGAAAATATGTGAGGGCTCTTCCATACCTTTAGCTTTGAACAATTATGGCACACGGTCTTGGCAGGAGCTGCGCTGCCATCACTGTCCTGGAACAGTGATTTTTCTTTAAGCTGGCCAGCAGTGATTGGTCTGTCCATGGTTTTCCTTCTCCAGGTCTGATATGTAGGTCTTCCTGTTTGAAAAATATTGCCATGTTTAACTATTATTTGCATAAGAATTGCATGTTCTAATGTTTTTGAGATGTACTCAGTGGCGAGACACCACCTGAGATATCTGCACATTGACATCTTTTCTCAGGAAGGACATTAAAGAGTGTTCAAAGTAACTACTGTAACTAGTTAAGGACTAGTGCATCTGATTTGTGGCATCTGTTTTCTAGAAGATTCCAGGACTTTCTTGGAGAGATGGAAAAGTTATAGGTAACTTGCTGACAGTTTGTAGAAATCTTTGTGGAAAAGGAAAGTCCCAAGGCAGCTGGAGGTTAGGAGAGCTTGTCAGAAAAACATCTTCACCACACTTGAACCAATTCTTCCTGAGGTATCCATTTTTGATCACTGTTCCAGACTGAATGGACCTCTGGTGTGATCCAGTAGGCTTCTGCTATTATATTTCTGAAGATTTTCTTAGTGAATACTACCATTCTGTCAGCATTTCAATGAGTAACTTTATTTATTGGATGCTTGTAGAATCAGACCACAAATGATGACAGAGGAGAAAATAGAGTAAGCAGTATGGTAGATAAAGATATATTAAAGGAAAAGAGAGCACTGATTAAAAGAAACAAATAATGACTATCTGTAAGTCCACAAGCCTTCACAAGTTCCCTGCAGGACAGATGATAAATGTAGTTATTTTGCTAAGACTGATAAAGTATTTAGTTTAAAAGCTGGCTCTGATTTAAGGAGTCATCTTAGCTATGTTGGCTGGTGCAGATTAAGCTGAGCAGGGGAAAACAGCTAATATTGAGACATCTGGAATGATGATAAGTAAAAAAAGCTATTGCCAAGTTTGTCTGTTGGAAAACTGGTGCAATAGTACCAAAATCAAGTAGTTAGCTCTGATATACATTTGCACATGTATTAAAGGAGTATAGAGGAAAAAACAGGGAGAAAGGCCTGTAACATTTCCCCCCCAAGACACTGGAATCTTAAATATGCCACACTGTTTAAGCCACATGGGAACTTCCAAGGTTTCCCTCCTGCAGGCCCCTGAGGCTGACTGACCCACGAGTGGAGCCCACCTAAGTGTTGTGGGAGGTTTCTGACACCGGGGTTGTGGGGATGCGGCAGGGTCCCAGGCTAACCCACAAACATCATTCGGTTCCTCTGAAGAGTTCAGTTCTCCCAAGAAAGATGCCAGGGATTACCTGGATTCCCTGAGAAATGTCCACCTATGCCAGAAAGGACAACATGCTTAGAAACCCAACAGGCCCCTAAAAGTTACTCCTAATGACTGAAAATAGGCACTAATATCTCATCAAGGGATATAAAGCCTCATAGGAACTCTAACTTGAATTTTGTAGATTTTTAGTTCCAAATCCTACTCCTGTAGGAGGAGACTATGAAAAGCAAACAGAAATATTTCAAACTAAGCCACAGATGAAATTTCTAAAGGGACCTAACCTTTCTTAGGCCGTGTTCAGCAGCTCCTAAATAAAAAAAAAAAAAATTAAAAGTAAACTATAGATAATTAAACTATAGTGAAGTCAGACTTACCCCAATCTTTGCAGGATAGAAGCTGAAAGACAGAGTTCTCTAAAGCAAATACATTCTTTATTGATCTGTATTTTGCTGATGATTAACTTTGTGAAACATCTGATTCTGTTAAATAAACAGGATCTAAATCAGTTTTCTTATGACACAGTTTTCTTTTCAATATATTTAATTTTAAATATAAAATTTTATTTATGGTGCCAGACTAATATCCTACCTGAAACTCACAGAAAATATTAAACTGTAGAAACACTTCTCTTACACCTAATCGAGCAATCACATTTCCCATAACCACTGTATGAGAATCTGAACTTTGGCAAACCAGTGAATCATTGACACCAGTGGTATTCAAAATTAAATGAAGCAAGAAAAATAATAAGAGATTTAACTTATGAATTAGGGGTAATGGATAGTTTTTCTACGGAGGGATAAAATACCCTGCTCTCGACAGTGCTTATCCTTTAAAAAAAAATACTGAATTTGCAGAATTGTACCTTTCCACTTCACATAAAGTCTTTCAAGTTTAGTGACAATGAGGTGTGCAGAAAGGCTGCACTGGCACCTCACAACCAAACAAACAAACCGACTAACTAACAAATGGAAAGAAGCAGGGAGGGAGGCTGTGGAGAGACAGCGAGAGGCAGAGAGAGCACTTACTTTGTGTCAGAGCGGTGTCAGGCTGTTTCTTTCCCGTGCCCGAGGGCTCCCAGGCTCGGAGCCAGCACAACGTCACATCCAAAGCACTGCCTGCTCCGAGAAGTGGAGCACTTCACCACATGTTTTTTAAACCTTGGATTTCCTTCTTATGGTGATTGCAAAACTTTCCCACAATCACCGACACAAAAGCTGTGCAGAAGAAGGCCGGTTTCTTGTGCTGTCACTGCCTTGGCAGCCCAGCTGCCAGTGGTGCCAGCCTCTCCCAGGTGGAACAACTTGTTTTCTGCACTCTTTCTTTTTTTTTTTTTTTTCCTCCTAAAGTCTAAACATTGCAGCTGCATGAAGCACCTCTCAAAGGGAACTCCCTACCATCCACCCAACAACCACGGAATGGGCTCGGCTCAGGCATAAGAGCCCTGGGAGCACAGGTTCAGCTTTTCCAAGCATCTACAGCCTCCTGGCTTTCACTTCTTGGTGCCTCAGAGGAGGCTCAGCAGAGATAGCAAGGGATGGCTTAGCTCCTGGAAGGGCATGAACTGCTTATTGAGATCTGCCAGTTTTTGGTATGAGCCCTCTGTATCAGAACCCCAGTGCAGGGGTTTGCATGAAAAGCCTTGATTATCTTCTTCAGTATAAAAATACATTAAGGGATTTGCTAAAGGCTAAATGAACTCAATTAAATATATGGAATTATAACACTTAGTCAACACTAAAAAAAATCATGAAAGCTAAAAGAAATTATAAACTTGCTAAGTGCATAAATATGCAAGCTCTCATTGTCCCCTGAAGCTTGCAGGTTAACTGCAGACAACCATTTTATCTGCCATATTTGCAGTTGTTACTGCATTTTGCTTGATAGAATTTTACACATTTTACTGTGATCATTATATATTTATTGATTTATTATGGGTCTTTATTTAAAGTTTCAATTTTTCTGTTCTCCCAGCAGGACTATATGCTCTCTGTATTAGATACTCAGTGAGGAAATCAAAACACAGCTTATTTCTAACATTTAGTAAAAGGTATTTTTCTATTTGCAACAGAAAAAAGTGTTATTTTCTATGATAATTTTAATGCCATGTTTCTGCATTACTCTTTAAATGCTGAATTCTTGTTTAACTAATTTATTTTAATGCAAGGGAACAAGGTACATGTTGAGACTCACTTTCTCTTAAAATAAGAGTTCAGAATATGGGA
The DNA here is from genome assembly GCA_013397175.1 of Platysteira castanea. Taxonomy (NCBI): domain Eukaryota; kingdom Metazoa; phylum Chordata; class Aves; order Passeriformes; genus Platysteira; species Platysteira castanea. The sequence goes on from VYXC01011439.1 coordinate 119,389, forward strand.
AATCCATCAAACTCATTCTTCAGATAAATTGATTCTCATTTGCATACTTTTACTTAGGTGAAGAACAGTTATCTTTGCCTACTTCTTAATGCCTTAATTATTTTAATTTTTTAAAAATCTTTTAAAAGCTTAGATTCCTTTCCCAGAATATCATCAGAATGAAGCAGATTTTGCATCATCTGACAGTGTCAAATTTACATGTACTGCAACCTGTATTTGGACTGCTTTTAACTATCACAACATTACAAAGTTAGAAGGAAAAAAATGTACAGACATTAGCAATGGGTGCCCTATTTATTCTTGCTGTCAGTCTGCAACCAGGTGGAAAAACTGAAGTCTGTTGAAAGGTCACTGCAAGACCCTTGTCTGTCAGGAGAGCAGGCTCTTAAACACGGTTCCCAAGATGAGACACCCACAAGAGATGTATTTTAAAGTTGAACACACAGAAGTTCATCTACAGAGGGCATGACACTTCTTGTGATCCTCGCATACGGGTGGTAATATCCACTTACAAGGCAGCACCGCATGGATTCAGTGCAGACACTTCCAGATGAGCAACTCAATCAGGTTCGCCTTACCATCAGAGGAGGAAAAAGAAGTATTTCCAAAGGCATGGGTTCTTTGACCTAGTCTAGATACTTATTTCGGTAGGAGATGGAACGAACAGCAGATATGGCTGAGAAAGGCTAGACAGCCAAGACCAGCTTTTGACAACAGAAAGGCAGGAGAGATGGATCCGTAAAAGACTTCAGCACTCCCATAAAAACAGTCTTCTGTAGCTTTTTCAAACTGAGCTCCAGTTCCTGTGACAACATTTGCCATCGTGCCTTGTCCGAATCAGTTGTGATATGGCAGCTGCCAGCAGGTGAGGAAAAGGGCCCTTGCTATGGAAGGGCAGTCCTGGAGAGGCAAGGCACACCTGCCAGAGCCCAGCCAGCCCACTGGCACAAGCTGGTGGAGCACAGCACCAGCAGCACACACCAGAGCCTCTCCACAAGCCACACTGTGGGCTGTTGTGTCAGCCACCAGCCTGACAACTGGCTGTACTGGGAACCTGTTCTGCAAGGCCCATGGCAGCATAGAAACTCAAAAACAGGAGAGCAGGTTACCAGTGAGGAAGTGTTTGTTGTTGCTGCTGAAGGGTTGCTGCTTCCAGCGTGACCCAGGGCTGGCTGTGATGGGCTGGCAGTGGTGTGTGCGGGTGCAGGAGCCCCCTGCAAACGCCCCAGGAGCAGCTCCAGCAGGAGCAGCTGCCTCCTCCCAGCCTGGCTGTGCAGCACCACCATCCCCATTCCCAAAGCAGGACGTGGTATCCCTGATGAGACGCGCCTGGCTGGCTGCACAGCAGCCCCCGCGTGTGATGAGCCGCATCAAAAGGGTGCCAGATGCTCCGCAGCCGGGGACACGTAAGGACACTCGGAGAGTGAGTGCTCAGCCGTCTCCTTCCTCCAAGAGGTTATTTCGTGTGGCAGTCACTTAAGAAACTGCAGAATTTTTAGCCCTGGCCTCCTGCCACGCTGAGGTGAAGCAGATGGTAGCTTCCACTTAGGAGCTGCCTCTTGTTCCTCGGCGGAGAAAGCTCTGCACGAGGGGGACCCAGTGCTCACCGCTTTAGTCACGCTCGGTTGCACTGATTGAGCTTTCCTGCCAAACAGAGCCCCAGCCTGGAGCAGCACAATCCCAAGTGCCAAGCTGGCAGCTGGGAGACGATGTGGGCTGATGGGGCTGCAAGGGCAAGGCCCAGGGAGCTCAGTCTGCGAGTCACATCATGAGTTTCCTCAGTCAGAGGGAGGAGGAACATGAATTCTGATAGATTGTACCCTACTGCTGCTGAAACATTGAAGGACAACATGCAAAAAGATGAGGAGAAAAACAGTTAATCCTCTGTTTCAATAGGAAAAGCGTTCTTAGAAGTATGATTTCTACATAAGTTGTTAAGTGTTTTTCTTGACACGAGTTTTTCACTGCTAGAAAAGTGCACAGAGGATTTGGGGTTGCTAAGCCAAGCAATCATTTGATCTTATTTTACTAATTCCAGGTTCTTTAGGTCCCAAAGAAAACTCAAAAAGGACAAAGATACAAGTGGCACAAATAATGCCAAAGTGCTCTTCTATGAGAATTTTCTCCTGTAAAACCTAATTTGGCAGCTCTTCACAGGCGTCACGCAAAATGGGTGCCATCTACTCTGCAGTAAGGGAATTTCCTCCCCAAGGGTGGGACCCGACTAAGTAATCCTGTGTAAAAACCTCAAACAATAGTAGTAAATGAGGATTGTTATGATCTCTTCAAGCTGTGAAACAGGTATTACATGCTTGTTTATATGGGAAACAATGCTATTAACCTTGGAGAAATAGACATTAAAAATTATTCCAACTCATAACACTTAGTCAGTTGTGCCTTTGCATTTAGATATAATTTGTGCTTGAATTAATTAGGCTTCTGAAAAAGAAAAGGATATCTGAAAAAGATCAAGTTTTTGTCAGAATTAATGCAAGACTTCCAGTCTGAATCTCCAGCACATGCTGGAACAATGCTTCAACCTGAATAAAGGAATTACTGTTTAGATGCACCCTAGTCTTACAAATAAAACATCACAAGATTTGGACAGCCCAAACTGGGGATGCTTTCAAAGCTGAAAAGGAGAAGTTGAACTGCCACTGACAACCTTTGGAAAAGGGATGCCCACTTCAGTGTCTGCCATTGGAAATGACCTTTCACAAGTGTCTTATGTACAAGCTGAATTAAACACGAACCCTACAGACTGATGGAGAAATTGAGCTTCTAAAAATCACAGCCCTTTTGTGCCACAGAAAGTTTGTATCAAAAGAAAGTAAACAAGCAAGTCTGTAGTGGAATACAACCCAAAGGAAATCATCTTCAAATATGTTACCACTGACTTTTTTTTCTCAGGCCAAGATCTCTGATGACCTCTCTAAGCTCCAGCTCAGAGTGGGACCTGCCCACTGCCTGTGCCAGCCCTGTGGGAATGCAGAATGTGCCTGAGCCAGGGTAAAGGGAGCAGGGAGGTGGCTCCCAAAGTGTGGTAACGCCTTCATGAGCAGAGCAGCAGTGGAGAGAAGCCCTCCACTTGTAAATAGCTAACTCTGGGCACTTCCAGCAGCATATCTGTGCACGGAGTACACTTTCAGTCTTACCTCCCTGTGGATGGCAACAGGAGAAATTCCCTGCTGTGAGAAGAGTGCAAATCTCCTGGATTCCAGTGAATTTGACCAAAGTCGTAGAAAGAATTCTTGTGAGCATTATGATGAGCCAACACAGCTACGGCTTATCAAAGTGGTGGATGTTTAACTGCTAGCCAGCTCTTGTATTCCAAAGCACAATAATAACTTATTAAATAATTCTCTAAAAGTATTCATTATGTCCTTTGTGTAGAAGGAACATCTCAATACCAACTTGTTTGTATATTTGGATATTACAAACTTACCTTCATTTTTTTTAAATATGAAGGGATCTTAAAGTACTTTTATATGCAAGACTATTATTACTTATGCAACTTAGAACTGTTTTTCTGCTAAATGGTGTTTCAAAAGTCATTAAAGAAAACTTAAAACTTTGTGCTTTCACTTAAAAAGAGGTGGATGTGGGAAGCTTCAAGGAAAACATTTCCTAAATTATCCTCAGATCAGTACTTCCCTTGCAGTTCCAAAGAAGGCTGCTTTTCTTACAGTCACTTTTTGAAAAAAATATTTTACGTAGAGTTTTGTTTTTCAATAAAACTATGCATTAAGAATTTTTTAAGCATTAGTTTCAGTAATTGGTTTTGAGCAAGCTGGGTTTTTACATGAGAACTATCTAAAGCAAACATATTGTGAACTATCATTAACATTGTTGTGCAGCATAAATTTAGGCAAACATCCCGCGGGAATTTCTTTCTTCTACTGAGGAATGTAAAGATATCACCCTCTATGATCTGGAAGAAAAGTCATAGGTATCACTGATACAGCTAGAGCTCTAATCACTGTTTTGGTGTTCCACTCCAGGAAGCAGCATGGCTCTTTTTCACCCATGTTTCTTTGTTACAGAAGTTCTGTAGAGCAAAAACAGGAGTCCCTGAGACAAGTTTCTGACACTCAGCTACATAGGACCAATGACAACTCAATTTGCAAAAAATAGTTCTTTGCTTTTTGTTTTGTTAATGTCCCATATTATGGAAAAATCTCAAAGGTAAAAAATTCACACAGTATCAAAATGCTAAAGCAATATACAGTCAGACATTTTTCAAGGAAGCAAAACAAAATGCCACCAAGAAGCAGTTTGCAGGGCAATAGGATGTGGAGCATGACACAAATTTCATGCATTCTTGAGGCCAATCACAATGTAGCTAGTACTCACAGAGAATGTACAGCCTTACTTTAGGGAGACTGACACTAGGAAATACCTGAAGAATCTAAAAATATCAAAGAGAAAAAATTTATGTTAAATTGGATGAGAAACTCTATATTAAAAATTTTAAAAATGAACACAACAGGGTGCCTGTGACACACTGGGAAAGGTTCCAAGAGAACAAAATTAACAGAGTATAAAACAATCTCCAGAGAAGTAATACAAGTCATGCCACCTATATTTTAAAATATGACTTGGCAAACATCAGTAAGTACGGGCCAAGAAATAATCTTTTACTGATGGTAAGGAATGTAATTTATTTACTATACTCAATTTATAAAGTCAAAAGTGTTAAACCAACTTGGTCAGGACAAGAATTAGAGGCTTGGGACACTAAATTGTTGCCATCTGTTCATCACCCTCCCTGCCTGCATTCTCTAGCACGAGGGCTTTATAAAGGGACAGGAGTTTAAATCCCCTTTGACAGTCCAAGAGCTCCCATTTGCAGCTCGCAGTACAATTGTTATACCCGAGGCAGACACACCAGATGATTTTTCTCCTGCTATAGCGTCAGTGCCAGGGATGTCAGCCACAGCACCCTCTGCTTATTGCCCTCCCTTCCCAGTGACCATAGGCAACACCTTTTATCCCAGAGAATTACCTGCCAGCCCAAAAACCTGGGCAAGCAGTTTTTCTTCACTGTGCACCAGGGAGTTATGTGGATCCCTTTCCACGCAAACACAAGCTAAATGGATCCTCTTGGTACCTCTTCTCCTATCTGTTTACCTTTTCTAAACTAAAGGCATATTCAGACTAACCTCAGTCTTGGTACTCTCTCTTCCTGTCTCTTTATTTAAAACTATTACTGTGAGTTTGTGATGTAAAAAATGTAAATTAGCAGTGAGAGCTCAGCTGTCATTTCGGGCACTCAGGCCTTTGAATTTCACAGAGTAATTTCCCATCAGTGATCTCTGCACCCAGAGGACTGAACTGCAGCCCCATATAGGCTCCTCTCTACTTGGTATCACATACACTGCAAAAAATTCACATATCAGAGAAGTGGGGCGGGGGGATGGTACCAATTACACCACCTACACTGAATGATCGCCATAGCTCACGCTCAGAACCAGAAGGGCTTCTGTGTGATACGGGTTTCTTTGCTGTTTATCAGCCTGCAATACTAAAGGAAAACAGCTCTCCCACACCCTCCACCTTTCATGTCTCCAGGTCTTTACTGAAGCTGTAATTCTTTTTTTTAACAATACCACTGTCAGACTCTGTGTGTATATAATATCAAGTTCATGATATTCACACAGAAATAAGATTTGGAGAAATACCAGCTCTTCTCTTCTCTAGATAGACTTGTCTAATTAACACAAGAAAATATTATTCTGGATCTTAATGTCTCTGTGAGGACAGCTTATAGCTGAATCCAGCTTCTGCTGCTCAGGCCTTTCTGACTTGAAAACATAGCATGATAAATTAACAGAGCAACTCGGAAACAATGAGTAGTTTTGTCTTTGCTGTATTTGAATTTAGAAATAACTTCTCTAGCACCCAAGACAGGATTTCAGATGCCAGGCTTCTACAGAAAAGGAATCCAAATGAAAAGGGAAGTTCTTTAGTAGATTCCATCTGTTAAACTGTAATGCTGGAAAATTGAAGGACAGCATAAAAAAAGTTATCTATGTCTGAAACAAGTCTGTTTGGGTCTGCATGCATATATAGATATATACACACACAGACAGACACATAGAGAAATACATAAATAAATAAATAAATATGCAAATCTGAAAGGAATATTCCTGCAAAATCCAGGTCATGGAAGTAGAACTCACAAAGTAGCAGCAGCAACATTGCAAATGCTGCTATCCTGTTATACAGACTCACCAGGAAGAACATTCAGAGTTACAATGTGAGGTAGAAAACTACATCACCAGCACTGCCAAAAGCAAAACAAAACAAAATGAAACTCAAACAAAACAAACAAACAAGCCCCACGAGTCTTGTGCCCTCTTGGCAAATTTTTTAAATTCTGAAAATTTCTACAGAAACTTAAGCTTGTTTTAGATATGATTCTGTCTTTATATCAGAAGAAGGAAAAGCCGTGGCGTACCAGCCAGCATGCAGCTGCCTGCACTCTGGCCATCCAGAGAGCTGCCTTGAAACAATGGTAACAGCAAAGGTACAGCACGAACTGGCCCACTCTGTGTCTCATTAACCTCAAATGAGAAGTTTGTTTTTTCAAAGCTGGTTTTGGAACCATTTAAATGATAACCTCACAAAGACAGGCAGCCTTTTGACCAACACAGGAGGTCAAGGCCTTTTAAAAAGCAAAACCTCTGGAATGAACTATTTCTTTCAAACCACCATTTCCCACCTATAATGGGGCTTTCTGCCCTCCAAGTAAGGGCCTTCCTCTTGCTCTGCCCAGGCTGTAAGGATCCAGCAAACTGTGACCCTGGGTCACACACGTGAGCAAAAGCCCTGAGCACAGTGTGTTTGTATCCCCTGAGCACCTCTGCTGGAAATTAACAGGCACACTTCTGGCCCGGAGCTACCAAATGGTCTTTTCCAGATGGGAAGTCAGGCACTGCAAACCTAAGATTTCACCTTTCAAAGGGATCCTCTGTTTTAACCTGTGATTTTAGCCTGCTGTGATTTAAGAAATGTATGCCCTTGATTCCCTGGACAAAGCAAGAGAGGGGCAATTACCAAGTAATTTTCTACATTCTCAGAGAAAGTCCTTAACAAAGAAAGTTCAAAATCCCAGCCATCATAACTGGGAACACTTCATGCCTTGTAAAGAAAGGAAAAGACTAACAACAATTCTGTGTGAAAATAAAAGCAGCAGTAGCCAAGAACTTGTTGCTGGATAGATCCAGTTTGTATCACATGACCAGACTCACATAAACTGAAACGTGATTTGGCTTCTTTGCATGCCAAATCCCATTCTAGGTATTCTCAGGGTGTTCCTCTCCACAGCCACGGGTTGAATGAACTTCTGGTGCCGTGATTTGCTTGGACGAGAAAAGTCTGTAGGGAAGAGTCAGCTGCTAAAACTCCACTTGAGATAGAAAGGTTACAAAACCAGCCCACTGTTCACCACAGATGAAATTACAGAAAAAGAAAGGAAACTTAAGCTGCCAGTAATACTTACCCGAAATTGTAGTGCTCATGCGTTCAGAGGATACACATGTTAATATAATATGTTTATATCACAAACACAAATCACAATCATATCACAATCAGACGTGACCTAAACCAAACTATAATGTAAGGATGAAGCTTTGGTCATCACGCCTCCCTTCTGTCCACTAATTAAAATCAGCTTGTAAGGTAACATATTTTCCTCCCAAATGAGTAATTTCCTGTCAAGAAAAAAAGTCATGATCACAGACCGGACAATACGCATAATCAGAAATGTTTATCATGTATATGAAGAATAGGTTTTAATTCTTAAAAGTTGGAAGCAGCAGGGTGACAGTGAAGTTTATACCAGACATAGGATTTTTTAGGATACAGGTAAGACTGTAAAATAATGAGAGACCTGGAAATTAAATAGCTAATGAAATTAAAATATAGAGAAAATAATGAAAACAAATAAAAAAACCACATAGCCTGCTTATGCACAGAGATGTGCATTTTACAAAGTGCTGACATTTTTCAGTAAGACTTGTTATTTCTTTGAAAATGATGGCTCAGCATCTGATCACAGTCAAAAACACCCCAGTGGCACATCAAGGACCATTACAAAAGACATGGAGTACAAAATGCTAGATAAATACATGTCAAGATGCTACATAAACACTTGTGTGCACAGTTTGTGTATCATTGCCTTCAAAATACCTCCAAGACTGTCACATTGCCTGAAAAACTTCAAGTGTTTGGTTGTTAGTGTTTAAGAGCATCCACATCCAGGCACCAACACCCAGCCTTCCACTTGGTAGGCTGAAGGATCAAAATTCAGCTCTTGGGCACTCCTTACTGGGTTGACACTTCAGTGACCAAGACACGTGGTTGGTTGTACTGTGAAAAATGCCTGCTGGGCTCTCAGGCACTCAGAATATAAACCTACCACCCATTTTTATAATTTGATCTTGGACTTTATCAACTTGGATATTCGTATGTTGTTGCTTTATAAATTTTAGAGCGCTGTTACTTCTGCTGCTGTTATTCCCATTTGTGGTTTGTGCTGCCCACACTGCTGACACACATCTTGGTGCTTGAAACATCAGACCTGGACCAGACCAAACATTCAAACACAATGAACACCCTCGGAGCACCTTGTGTAACCCACTTCTGTTCAAATGCAGGTCACAACTGTGTCAATTTGGAGATCAGTCTCGAAATGTCCAGTGCCACCTCTTTTAACAATAAACACCAATAAGGCCACTCATTTTTAAGCACATGTTTAAATGTTTTGCTGAATCACAGTCAGCATGTTAAAACTTGAAGGAATCCAGTCTAAAGCTTGGTTTTACATTTGAAGGACTAGCTTTAAGAGTAATTTTCTAACTTCCCAACCCAACCCTAGGAATGTCTGTTGTACCAGGCATGGCATATCATACAGGATTTATGAGGATCACCTTGGCACAACCCCCACTCTCTGTTTCCTGGTTTTGCTCTGGGGAAGCAATGTTCCCACCACAGGTTTAGACCCCAGAAGCTTCCCTAAGGAGGCATCATCCATCCATCCATCCATCCAGCACTGCCTACCTGGGTACACAGTCTGGGCAGCAGAGCCCCTGGGGAAGGTGGCCTTTTTCACTGCTATGTTCTCAGGCAGATGAACCGGAACAATTAAACCCAACATTCATATATATCTACTGAAATGCTGAATTTAAGGCTTGGAAACGTTCCTGCTGAAACGCTAATTTTAAAACTTGGAAACATTCCTATCTGCTTCCTTCCACTTCAAAACACAGTGAGTTAACTAGGTCTGACCCTTTGGCAGTGCTCCATTTAAGTGGCACAGATTTGCCTACTTAACAAAGCCCTTTTGTTTCCTACAGCTGTGAAATTCTGGTGCTCTGTAACTTTTCATGTTTCCCAGGTTACCTTGGCACCAAGCTGTGACTAAATGTCTGCAAAGGATTTTTAACTCCAGCTTTGGAAGAATATAACCACAAGGAAGAATGATGGCTTTCAGTGGGTGCCCCATGCTAGCAAGAACAATGCTCAAAATCAGCTTCAAATGTCCACAAAGCCTCTGGGAGATCAGGGAGCTGCATTCTCTGTTCTGGTGTGTTCCTGGCTGCATCATGTTTGTCTTTCTTCCATTCCCCCTCCTCATGTTATACCTGTTCAGGGAGACAGGGGCTATGACAGATTTTTTCAAAATAATTAGTTTTAAGGATGACTTGTATTTGAAGAAACTTTAACTTCTGGAGCTGATTTCCTGCTCTGTGGGAGGAAATGGATCTTTTCTCACTGATTCCACACGGACAGGAAGCAATTCCAAGCACACACACGTATGATGTCAATAAGACACATTGAAGCAAACAGATTGTAACTGAACTAATTAACTACTGTGGCAAAATATCCTTCCCACTTTTTGGTGGCTGCAGAAGGTCCCAGGTGGTTTAAACGGGAGCAGGTCTGTGCCACGTAGAGTAAATAAGCAGGAAATATTTGCAGGTGCTGGAGCATTGGTCTGTGATCGTTCCACAAACTCCCTCCATGCCGTACCCAGCAGGGAATAATAACCAGGACCTGTAGTAAAAAGCCTCTAGAAGTTATGGCATGGACGCTGGTAGACAGACCTAAGGGTCCTCTGCACTGGGGCCAAACATGAGGCAGTGCCAAATTAGATGCACCAAACCACAGAGACACCTTGTATGACTTAGCAATATTTAATTTTTCTTTTACCTGAGACATTTAGGGTTTTTTCCTCAGATATTTAAGACATCCCAGGGCAGCAGGTAATCTAAGTAATGAATCCTGATGACCTTTCCCTGTCAATGCTCTATGCAGACCTTAAGACATCACCATAACACAGCATTTTTTAAAAATGTAATTTTTAAATTTATTGTTATTACCACAACACCCAGACCAGGTTTCCAATATATTGACTGCCTATCCTATGCAGAATAACAAACAATCCCTGCCTGAAAGGAGTAATAGTATCATTAAATGAATTTATGGAAAACTGGAGCCCAAAGAAGCCACAAATCCTGCCTACAGTCAATGAGGGAGACTCTGACAGAAACCATATGAAAATTCCAAGATGAAATCTGGCATCACTTGGAATCAAATGCAAAATTCTCTCCATTTTCAGTGAACCAGGTCTGAACACATATGTTTCTCCTTCATAGCCCTTTGTTCAGACAATTCAAACCTGGCATTTCATAAGTTTTCTTGTTTCTAATCCTTGTTCTTTTGCACCAAACACATTTTTCCCATGCCTTGTGTTTACAAACTGATACTTTAATAATATAATTAGCATACAACTGTGTGTAATTCTATTAATTTCTCTCCAAGTGTTCATTAGTTAAAGTACAAAATTCTTCACAAGGATATATCCAATATTTACACTACATTTTTTTTTTCCCAACATGTCCTTCTGTGAAACGCTATTTCACTGCTTCTTGTTCTTTATCCTGCATTTCTATTGGTGCATTTGATAAGATTGGCTTTTCAGATTTCAGTTTCTTCTTTAAAATGAGGAGAACTAGTGTACTTGGGATGTAGGACACTCCACGTAACACTGCTGGCAGGCCAAGATAGAGCCACCTGAAATAAATTATGGGTTTCATTAAATATATGCATTTGTAAAAAAAGGACAAAACTATCCAGCAAACATTGTTTTTTGAAAATAACACAGCCACTCTAAAGCTTGTGCCCGGATCCTTTTGGATCTCACAGAAGATGAGAATGTGAGAACAGAGAATATGTCAGTGAGCGAAATGGCCTTTTATGTCTCCCAGTTTCAGGCAAACGATTCAGCCAGTGAAGTCAGGCACCTGGTACTCTTAGGGCTTTATCCACAGGGAAAAGAGAGAGTCCTGAAAGGGCTCAGACTACCTGGTCAAAATTTCTAGGTGTTCATAAAAATATTCTTCCAAATCAACCTCAACACAGTATTAAAAGGAATTAGTGTGAGGCCAGAAGTTCAACAAGATTTTTCTTTAAAAATCCCACAACGATCCTTGAAGGACTACAAAAACATGAGGTGCAGTATTCTGGGCCAATTTCCAACTTGGGTAACTGTATATCCTCTATAAAATTCTTCTCTTTTTAAATTCAAGTACTCTTTCAACCATTTTCTGTTCAAAGAATTTTTAGTCACCCATTAAACCTTTTTCCCATGTAAGCTTACTGCTTCTGAGTATTTTTATCATAATTGAGTGTTTTTAGGGTTTGTTCTCATGAAAGGTTATTAACGAATATTAAGGCACCAGAACATTTCTGTTCAAAGGTTTTTCCAATGTCCGTGTCAGAGGTTGCACTTGACAAATAAAGCCACTGCCAAAGAAAATTATGTCATGTCTCTAACACGGGAGCAGTTTGTCTACTAGGAAGACATAAAGTGCATAAAATTACATCTCCATGCATGAAATAATAGAGTAAGAAGGAGAAATTAAAATAAAGTAGAAAATATACCTGTATGTGACAATATCATACATCCTGCATGCTCCCTCTCCACCACAAGTCATAGTACCCCACTTCAAGCAAGTGGTATCTATCAAAGCTCCAAAATAAATGGGAGACGGAATTCCAGCTAAAAAAAGAATATTAGCAACATTCTTGTGAATAACAATTTTCTTCTGGTTATCAGATGCACTACAGACCCCATGCTGTAGGTCAGCTACTCCATCTGTACTGTCCTCTTGCAGTGATGCCTTAGGTTTTAACTTTTATATTTTCCAAATCCTGTACTGCTTAGTGTGTAGCTCTGAAGTTTCGTGTGGCCTGTTAGCTGCTGTTCTCTCATGCTGGTTAGGCATAACAAACCTCTCTAGGTTTGCTCTCCAAGGACACCAGGCCCCAAAATGTGTAAACTAAAGCCCAGAGGGGGGTCAGACTTGGGGTAATTATGTCATGAACTGAGGTTACAGTTGGAGAATTAACCCTGATATGCAAATGGACCAAACTTATAAAAGTGTGAAGAACCTGTGACCCAGGGCCCATCTTGGGTGTAGCCTTTGGACTGCACAGGACTGCACACTTTTAGCACCCTTCAAATACCTCCTTTTATTCTCCTATTCTTGTCTAGTCTCAGTTTTAGGTGGCCACCTCAAGGCATCAGTTTTTTGGCACCCCAAAAAGGGACAACAAGGCTTCTGGAAAGTCTTCTGGACTGAGAAAGGTCCAGCTCAGCTCCCTCTGCTGCCAGCACCTCCAGTGGGGGATTAATTCTCCAATTGTAACCTCAGTTCATGATGTAATTACCCCAAGTCTGCCCCCTCTCTGGGCTTTAGTTTACACATTTTGAGGCCTGGTGTCCTTGAAGAGCAAACCTAGAGAGGTTTGTTATGCCTAACCAGCAGGGGAGAACAGCAGCTAACAGGCCGCACAAAACTCCAGTTACACACTAAGCAGTACAGGATTTGGAAAATATAAAAGTTAAAACCTAAGGCATCAGCAGCATGAGCCACATTCTCTATGTATCTTATACTTTCTCTTCTTCCTTATCCACCTACCCTCAACCAAAGATTTTCTTCCCTACTGCCCGTTAAACAACATCCATATGCTATAGTGTGGATTGTGTTTCCTACCCAGAACCCAACATTTTCTCTCATTAATGAGAGGCAGTGCTGCGTTCCATAAACATAAACAATAAGCAAGAGTGAAGGAATGCCAAATGGCAGCAGATGTAGTCCCATGTCCTGGTTTCTGCTGGAACACACTTAATTTTCTTCTTTGCAGCTGGTGCAGTGCTGTGTTTTGGATTTAATATGAGAATAATGTTGATAACACACTGATGTTTTAGTTGCTGCTCAGGAGTGCTTACACCAAGGAGTTTTCCATGTCTCATGCTCTGTTAGTGAGGAGCTGCACAGGAATCCAGAGGGGATCATGGCCAGGACAGCTGACCCAAACTGGCCAAAGGGATATTCCATAACCCGGAATGTCATGCTTAGTATATAGACTGGGGAGAAGTGGCAGGGAGGGACCGACTGCTGCTCGGGGATGGGATGGGTGTGGTCAACAGATCACAAACAATTTTATTCCATATCACTTTTCTTTCTTGTGTTTTATTCCTCTCTCTATTTTTCCTATTATTATCATATTTTACTTTATTTTCATTACTAAACTATTCTTTTCTTACCCTGCGTGTTCTACCTTTTTTCCAACTCTCCTTCCTGTTCTTTGTTGGAGGAGAATAAGTGGATATACTTAGATCCTGACTGGGGTTAGACCAAGATACCAGCCTGTTACCCAGTATAAAAAAAATGCAAACTGCACATTGTTCTACTTTGCCATGCTGCTGAGATCTGTAAAAAAATCCAAAATTCTTCTCGATCAAAGGCATTCCATAGAAGCAATGAACTCCTGTGCCATACCCATAGCCCTGATGTGACCCTTCCCTAACTCTAGGTCAGACCCAGCTGTTCTTCTGAAGTGTGTTCGATGTTGTCTTACCAAATACTCTTGAAGCCAGTCCGTGGATACCCACTCCAAATGACTTCTCTTCAGGCTTTAGAGACCTGTATGATAATTGCATTGTACACTTATTAGTAGAGGTGACATTAATAAGAGCTATTCAACCCTTTTTTAAAATCAAGTCCTTCATCACATTAAGCCCAAACCATTCTAGTAAGAGCAGTCATTGAAGGAGTTCATTATGCTTATTAGGCGATGTTTGCTAAAAAGTTCCTCATCTAGGACTGCCAAATCACAAAAAGAAAAGCCATCATCAAGCCAAGGTATCTTCCACTTGTACCGAGGCCAACACAGAGTGCCTTAATCAACATCATGTTTGTGTGATTGATAAACACATGGGTATCGCACACCACTCAACATCCCAGTGCCCTGACTCAGTGGTCCTGCATTAATTCAAGATAAAGCTGATAGCCAGAAGCAACATCAGCTTATAAAGCTGACATGACACTAAACCTTAGCAGCACAGATATGACATTTTTCTGCTCTTTCTCCTTCCATATGCAAAATAAGCAACTTTTAATTCCCTAGAGAATTAAAAACTCAGAATAAAAAGTCCAGTAGATTTCTTAAGGCAAGGAAATTTTACTGTACCTTATTAAGACCATGTATCCAGGCATGGCTGCTAAGGAAAAAATGAAGCTGCAGACTAATGACAATATTAAAAAATAATGGAGCATCTTGTCACAGTTTTCATGTCCATCACACTGGCCCAGAGTTGCAGAGATGTTTTGAGATGAAAACCCTGAGGCTGCAACACAGGTGCAGTTTTCAAATACCTGTCAAAAGCGTATTTTAATCACACAGATTGTCCAAACTCACGCACTGAGTGGCAAACCCACACTGCTGGCACCCAGCTTGATATCTCCTGCACTTGAGCTTGTTACTCATGAGCAGCACTGCACTGGGGCCTCTCTCCCAGTCTGCCAGGCACAGGCCCAGCCATCCCCTGTATGTGGGGATAAAAGTTCTATAATGCCTGCTTACTTGTTTAAATCTACAAGGTGAAAGAGATTATTAAGTCCATGCTATAGATTTTAATTTTAGCTGAATTTTTCTTGGGCACTCAGGTTTCCACCTGGCAATACCTTCAGAATAATTTCTCACTCCATGTTAAGAATTTAAGATTCCTTTAGTTCTCAGTAGAGAAGGAGTCTTCTTCATTATATTTTTAAATTTAAACTAATTTTCATATTCATTTTGAAATTTCTGATGCTACTCAATGAATTTGTTCAAATCTCTCACTTTATGTAGTCAATTAAATGTGCATGGATATTCCACCCTGTATTGGTATAAGCATTTGTCACCTACTATATTTCATAGTTAAAGTACAATAAAATGTATGCTTTACCACACTTCTTCCGGTTCCTCTTGAGGATTTACACCCAGCAAGACAAGGTGACACGTAAGTGATTCCATTGTTCCCACAAACAGGGTCCCATATTTTAAGCGGGCAATCACAATCCATGTTGCAGCCAGCCAGTAGAGTATTTTCTGCATATGAAACATGCTCTATTCTGGAACACATTTAGAAGATGAATAAATATTCCAATAATGAAACAACCACAACTAACCCTTTGCAATGCTTGAGATTCTATTCTAGCTCAAGCGTTGAATCAGGACTCAGTCCTACACGCTCCTATCTTGCAGTCATGCCTTTCTATCTTTCTATAGGACACTGAATTGTATTATGTTACATTAATATTATAAATTAGGTATGTGTACCCTACAGCATTTTTCTCATCTCTGGCATGTATGTTCTCGATTTTCCATAAGTGATGCATCTACATCTCCATGTCCATTTTACAGACACACAATGCAACCTGGTCTTGTGGAAGGTGTCCCTGCCCGTGGCAGGGAGGTTGGAAATAAAGGATCTTTAAGGTCCTGGTTTTCCAACCCAAACCATTCTATGATTCCCAATGATTAATGGCAGGCTTCAAATCAAGAAACTGCAGATAAAATATCCTCTGATAACTTCATAGTAATCAAATTCGAGTAAACCGGTGTAAGTTTAGGAAAGGGATTTTTTCCTCATGTATACTTGATTTGACCAACAATGTTTATTTTCACCTGCAGTTACATGACTTCACTAATTGTATTAGTAAAAGAATTAATATGGACATGCAATTGCATGAGTCTTTACATGGATATCTTTTTTAATACACTTTTGTTGTTTGAAGCAGGGATAACAGAAGATAGACCTACTGCCTCAGGCAAGCAAAAAGCCTTGGGAATTTAGAATAGGAAAATAAAATGGATTCTGGCAGATTCTTGACAAGAAAAGTCATCCTGGTGTCTTAAGACTGAAGTCCTCTTGAGTCTCAAAGAACGTACCCTTGATAGGAAACTGTTAGACCAGCAACTGGTGAGGTGTCACAGACAGTCCAATAGGCAGTGAAGAAGAGAAGATATTCCAGTAAAGATACCCAAAATGCTATGTTCGCAGCCTGATAGATATTTATCTTGAATTTCTTCATGAATAAGCCTCCAGAAAAATACCCAACGCATAGAACTGGTAAGTTGTAAACACCTATTTAAACAAGTGAAACTTCCATGTTAAAATAAAGGAGACCATCAAAGCTGCTCTACTATAAGGTAGCTAAAGAAATAGCTGCTACAGCTGCTGTTAGGGGAGGTTGTGTTTGGCAAAGACTCGAAGAGTGCCTGTGACTGAATGATTTAACTACAATCAGAAATGGGTCTCTGCCAATTTCCTTTCATACCCAAAACCTCTGCCAAAGTCAACAGCAGGTGACAACTGCTTGGGGAGTGAGCTACAGGGTAGGACTGAAATTATTAATTGGAAAATTGCAATCTAGAGGTGAACTCTAGGTCCAACTCAAAAAAAAAAAAAAAAAAGAAGAAGAAGAAGAAAAATTATATGGTTTCAATCCAGCCTCTCCAGCTGACTGAGAAACTCAACAGGAAGATAAACTAGTGTACATCTTAATTAAGGTACATCTTAATGCACTCTGAGCATCACAGAAAGGAGGAACAGGCTTTCAGTTTTGAGATGAGATTACTGAATGTGCTCTCACACTTCTTTGCTGCTTGATACTTTAATGAAGCAAATTCTAACTGAAAGACATGTTGGAAGTGGTTTTACACAACCATCACATGGCTTAGTTTCATATCAGCTAAATTTTCTGAGCCAATTCAAAAGATGGGAATTAGATTATAAAATTCTGCACCAAAAAATTAGATTTTGGCAGAAAATGCAATTTACATTTAGAAATGCTCTTTAGTGTGATATCCCTCACATGTAGAAGCATTTAGCCTTAGTGTGCACATGTAAATACACACGAACATATGTATATATGTAAAAATATAGATAATTTGAATAGAGATATCACTAATTGATAGAACAGAGCAAAGAAAAATTCGAACATACCAATTAAAAAGATGGCATCTGATGCAGATTTTCCAAACTGCTGTTCCAGGTACTTGGGCATGAAGGAAATCATGCCATCGAAGGCACTGAACTGTAACACAGTTATGCATATAAATAACATATACACGGGGTTGTGAAACAGAGCCTTGAGGAAGGGGATGAAATCTGGAATGAAATAATGCCGTGAGTTAGTGTGATGCTTCATGAAAAGGATGACCCGTTGCTCAGCATGGCTGTGGGGGAAAGAGGGGAACAGAAATGGTCCTGAACTGGATCAGGCTAAATCTTGTGCCTTGCCAGACACCGCAGGCCAAAGATTACTGGCTTAGCCCAGGGCACCCTAACATGTCTCCTCTACCCAAAGATACCCTCACACACACACACGCACACCAGTGCAGCTGTTGCTTATAAAAAAATAATAAATTGCAGCAGCTACTGTCCCATCTTTCCTCCCTTTTCTCTCATCTCATGCCCTCAGAGTATTAGTCAAAACCCCTGTCCTGCACCTGGCATACAAAGGGGTGTAAATGCACTGTAAAGCTGTGACAAGCTGCCCCCAGAGACCTGAACACTGATTTTGGGTTTTGCTGCTGGGGCAGAAGAGGCCTGAAGAGAGCTATGACCACAGTTATTCTCTCAAAATCTGTATCAGCCAGTCTTCAGCCAAGTAAGCATCTGAGAAACCAATTTACACAGCTCTTTTCTCTGTGTAAGGCCCATTAGGTCAGGATTTGAACCATAAAAAGAGCCCCACAATTCCCCTTTGTCTAATGTTCTCTGTTAATTAACGTGCTGAGCTATTGTCAAGAAACTGTGCAGATAAATATAAGCATCTACAAAACAATGACTGGGCCTCACTGAAAGTGGGCACCACTTAGGATGGGTGTGTATCTTTCAGAGGTAAGCAAGTACCTCATTAGAAGAAGATCTGTAGGCAAATGTTGCAAAAATTAGTCAAATATTAGAAACACTATAAATAGGCTGCATTATTTACACATGCAATGACACTTTTAATCAGAGCTTCTTGAGGAAATTTAATTTTTATTAAATTAATTTTATTTTGTGCTATTTTTAAATATAAAAGCGTCGAGTTTCAACTTGAGATCCCTGGTGATTAAAAAGTTGTCTGAATAAGTCCTGGTCAATAAGCTGTAAGTGGTTGAACAGCGGTTGGACCAGGCGACCTCCAGAAGTCCCTTGCGACCTCAACTATTCTGTGAAATGAAAAGTTTCTATATTCAGGATATTCAGGGACAGTGAACATTCACAGAAACAGAGGGAAGGAATGATCGTGAAAGTATGAGCTCGGAAGGGACCCTGGAGCACTAAGGACCCACATGTGAGCTAGGAACCTTTCCTCACTAGAACAGTATTTTGTTCATGGATTCGTTTAAGGCTACGTGACAGCAGAAAGAGAGGCTGTGTTTATCAAAATGAAGCTGCAATATCAGCCAAGATCTAAGTACTCACTCTGAGTATGGTGAATTTGCAGGACTCAGCTGGAAACAGCACGGAGAGAAAGCTGCCACATGGCACTTACTTTTTGAAAATGAAGGTCCTGTCAGAGGGCCCTGAGCAGGACAGGATCAGGAGACTACTCTGAAAATCATAGCCTTTGACGGATTTTATTCACTTACATTTCCAACCAGCACAAATAAGGAAGGAAAAAAATAACCTCCTACAGATATACAGATTTGAAAGACCACAGATGTGAAAGCTGCCAATGGTAACATGAATAAATGTGAGTCACATACATCTTGGTTCAACAGTAATAATTTTTTTGAGACACTTAAGCACCCGTCAGTTCCCTTTCAGAGCTTTCACTTGGACTCAAGAAATGCACAAGATTTGTGTGGAGTTTCTGCTTTTCTGCACAATGAATGTGGGGTACAAGAAACCAATATCCGCAACTTATCCACAATTCACTGAGTTGTAATATTCCTAACCAGATTTCAGTGCTTTAACCCTGTCATGGGAAGAAAAGATCTACATACACCTGAAATGCAGGAGGGGAAAAGAAAGGAGTAGAGATCCTGGATGTATGAAATCGGCTTTCTTCCTCTGCAGGGAGCCATTCTAAATCCCTGCACAAACCCTTTAAACTAGAGAGACATGAAAACAGAGTAAGCATTGTATATCCTGGACCCATCTTTAATTACACAAATACACTGAGCTCACACCTTGGGATTAAAGTAAGAAGGAAATAAAATCCAATATAACTTGCCTTTAGCAATTTCATACATGGTCTGTTTGGTTCCATTTTTATCATTTTCTTGCAATGGTGCTACACTTTTTTCACTTGTCTCCTCGGGTTCATTGGTTTCACCTTCCTTCACAAGTGACTTGGGCAAAAACCAAAATGGTATTCCCACGAGAAGATTCAGCAGTGCACAAATCAAAATGCCCAGCCACCATGCTCCAACCCAGCGGGCATCAGTAGCTGTTATCGTTATCTCATCTATAACAAAACACAAAACCAGACATCTTGGATCAGTTCAGAAACATTCTTTGCCATCATTTTGTGTTTTCCTAGTCATCTTTGACATAAAAGCATTTTAATGATTATTAAAATGAGGCTGATGAAGGAGAATGTTCTCCAGTCTTCTTTTCTAATGTTGCTAATTTTCTGGCAAATTTCAGTGGTTTGATTAAATTAATTCTAGTCCTTTTCTATGTTAAGCCAGATGACACAATTTTTCATCGAATAATTTATAAGCAGATTGATTTGTGTATGTATGAATTGAATATTATACACAGATCTTCCATTCTAAAAGAAACACCAACAAAATTAGGTAGGATTATCATATATTAGCAAAGAAACATCTTTTAGCTCTGATAAATAGACCAACTATAGACTTAAAAAAAAGGTTTTATATTTTCACCCATTACCTGGACCTACTGATCCAATGTCAACAAACAGCTCTGCACAGAATGAAGCCAACAATAAACCAAGGAAGGGGCCAACTACAGTTGCTGTATGTAGACATGCTAGAGTAGGAAAGAGAGAAAACATTCTAAATTAGAACCCCGACACAATTATCTTCTTGGAATTGTTACATATGGTTAGGACAGCTCTACTGAAAAGGCATTTGTACCTAAAAATGGCCTCATTCCAACAATTTCTCTCTGGTTAAATTACAAGTTCTACAATATTATCATTTTGATAAGGCAATAATTACTGTTTTCTGTCTTCCTTTATTGGACTGAAGGGCACCATAATAATCCATTCTTTTGCTTTTGTTTGTGTGTGTGCGTCTGGAGGAGGGGAGTTATCACAGTAGGGTAGATTTACCCAGGTAGAAAGGAGAATTCTCTGCTTTGGCAAAATCCTCCAGATAGGAAATGCCCAAGGGCATGATGGGAGTTTCACCCATTCCTCGCACTATGTTTCCAACCATCACAAATATCCACAGCAAGGACCCAGGCTCTTTTTCACATTCTGTGAATAAAACAAGAAGACAGAATGAAAGTTTTAATCCCAACTATTAATGAAAATCTAGAGACAAAGAATTGACTGATAGCTTTAACTTTAATGAGTAGGCCTGTCCTATTTTAAAAAAAGAGAAATAACTGGTTGCAATACTTTTTTACTTCCTCCCTCTCCTTGAACTGGGATTTCTTCATCCATTGCCTGCTTCAGACTCCACTGCTCTCTCCCACTTTGTCATGCTGAGATTTCCCACTGCAAATTCATTAACAAATAAAAACCAGCTTTGTTAGCAGCAAGTGCTGTCTTTCTGAGTGAACGCATTGCTGACCGCAGATGAAACCTGGATCTCACATTTCAATGTTGGACTGCTGTCAGCAAACACAGGTGAAGCAATCCGCATGCAGATGTGGTCAAATTCCGTCCTGTGTTCACTTCACACTGGAAATGGACTCATATATGAACACCACAGTCCTGCTTGTCCATAAACCCACAGGGAAATAATCACCTTACCCAACTATATGCATAGGCTTGAGATTCTGTGGGTTCTAATGGTGCATATTGAGTGGCTGTAAATCATTTTGATGGAAATTATTTACTTTTCTATACCTTTATTTTTGCATTTATAAAGTGGCAAAATACAGTATCTGAAATCTTCAAGTGAAAGGTTAATTCCAAGTGCTTTTAGGTGTGCACATTTCACAACTTCTTCTTGCGCAGATGCAAAAATTAATGTCTTAACTGACATGTAGCCTTGGAAAGCTTGGAAGCTGCATCCATTACTAAATGGAGACACAGAAAACTACAGCACACTAAGGTTTGATGCCACCACATTCAGACAGTGTTACAGTAGTGTGATTCAGCTTTAGCACACCCTGATGGAATTCCATCACTAAGTTTAACAACAAACTGTGGGGTTCAGGTTGCCTAACTTTTACCATCCACCAATCACCTAAGTTTCCAGCAGACAGAAGGGAGGTAATCTGAACCACCCCAAAGCACAGAGCATGGATGTCCTTAAGCAAGGGACATGTTCTGCAAGAGCTCTGAGGTCTCCTTTGCCCAGCTATCGAGGGAGTCTAAAGGGGTGGTTCCGACTGAATGCTTCCCTTTGAGGTAGCTTTCAGGAGATTATTCCCACCCTCAGCGTGAGAATTTTGTGTGTGATCATTTAATGGTTTCCTCTTTGAGGAGCCCTTTGACTTCCCAGTAGCTCCTTTACATGCACATTACTAGTGAACACACACGTTTCAGTCTCACAGATAAGTTTTGGCCAAGTTTAAACTATTTTCTCTAAAGGGAAGTGAGATCTACATTTTAGTTCTAGTTCTATTTCTCATTATGTTATTTCCTATGTGGTACAACAAAAAAGCATCCTTATGCCTCTTAACCCATTTTTGAAATATGCTTCCAACCTCCTCATGGTATCATAGGATTTCAAGTCAAAAAGGGGAACACTTGTGAGAACAACCTGGTGTTATACTATCCCAAAATGGACTGCCAGGGATGTTAATTGAACTGCCAGGATACTGTGAAAACTGCATGAAAGAAATGTTTTAGCTCTGGAGTCACAGACCAAAGAAACACAAAGGCCAGGAAACTTCCTGATCTCTAGTTTCTAGGCCTTCAAAAAGTACTGATCAAAAGCAGAACCCTGAAGTGATTGCTAATGAAAATAAAAACCTATTTACTTAGACACTATGGACACAGAAAAAAATATTAATAGACATAGGAAAATCATACCTGTTGATGGTTCCTCTGTAGGCAAAGAGGACAAGCTTTGATTAACAAGGCATAGAGGCATCACTGAAAAATTTTCCCGTTGTGAAATGCTGCTTTCAATATGATACCTGTTGGAATCAAAGGAAAGCATGCACAGGTCAAGAAGATATTCACGGAAACCATCTCATGTGTCTGTACTGTAGCAATGGAGCTACCTATAAGAAGAGTGTGTAGCTGTAGGAAGAAGGGAATCCATGTCAAAAGTTAACTGAGCAGAGGGTGCCCTATAGGCTGTCCGAGCCATTCCACACTGCACACAACAAGATCAAAGGATCAATTTTTGAAGGATCAAAAATTCTCTAGCTGATTAAAACCTACACAAGCCTACATTATTATTTTTTTTTTTAAGCCAAGCGAAAATTGTTTAAAAGTAGTTGAAGAATCATTATGGTCAGTACAGGCCTTGCCAACACAGTGATCGGGTATGATCTGTCATGAGGGTTCCAAATCAAGAGATCTTTAAAAATCACCTTCTGTTGCCCATCCAAGCAGATAAGAGCTAGTAGCATAAAGTGACAGTATCACAGCCCACTGTTTCTTGGGAGGGCCCACACACGGGGGAGCAGAAGGATGAAGGCAAAGGCAAGTGAAGGTGCCCACCAGAGGGGTGACTCTCCTCAGGAAGTGATGACTGACTTTTGAAGCCATCTCAGAAGCAAAACAAAAGAAACTGCTCTGCAGTGATCATATTGAATCCATGTTCAGCAGTGTCTCTCTCAATAATAACAGTGTTTTCAATAAGCAACTAAATTAATAATAAAGTTTTCAATAAGCAACACACTCAGTGGAAGGATGTATGGATTAATGCAAGCAAGGATCGCAGAAGCTGCTGTGAGCTAAGCAAAACACTCACCTTCCAAACAGAAAATGAGGAACTGATATCAAAAGACATCCCAGTGACAGAATTGTGCAGCCCAAAGCAATTATTTTGGGTCTGTGAAGCTTTGCTCCGAAGTAACTCACAAATGCTATCAGCAGCAAGTTACCTGCAAAGAGAACCTGGTTCACAATTTACAAACCAAGGCATCCCATGATCTTTGAAAGTGCAACACAAAATTGAGTCTATCTTGTCAGCTCAACTTCTCTTTCTTTTCTTGTCTTGCTAAAGTGTCATCAGACAGGGAACTGCCTACATGGTGCAGTAATTCCCTGCTATGTATGATCTTTTTTTGGAAAAGTTACATCACATGAAAAGAACATGAGAATAAAAGGCAGAGTGGAAAAGAGATCACAGTGAGAGAGATTTTTGAGTGCACCTTTATCGAGAAGAAATTTCTCACTACTTTGCATAGAGATCAGGCCCAGGAAGTGCAGAATAATAGCTGTTTTAGGAAGTTATTCCCCTAGGATTCTTTATTTTGTAATGTGTAGGGAAATATGGAAGTGTATCTCCTAGTGTTTTCGCAGTGGAGATAATAAACACAAGATGACAATCACACACACACACACACAAAAAAAAGGAATAGTAATTTAATATTAATTTCAGTAAATTTTTAAGAATTTAAAAAACCCCAGGTTTTTATACCCAGAGCCATTTAAAAACAAAATTGTGCTAAAAATCTTCATTTTCCTCTCCTCCACCTTCACTTCAGAATCAGTTGATTTTCTCCATTTCTTGCTATGCAACTAAGAAAAGAATCAAGCTTCATGTTATGAATCAGGCCCTATAAAAATAGCAATTTAGTAATTGTACACCTACTAATTTTGTGATCTTTTTGTCAGAAGAACAAAATCATGTCTCTGAGTGATGAGCGTCATGCTCTGAAAGAAGATAATGCCTTTTTTATGTATCATTTCTAAACAGACCATATTGAACCAGTGGCTTGAATGACACTTAAAGGTGTACATTTAAATTTATCACTGGGCAATAAAACTTACTGACAGGCAAGGCAAGGGGCACTAAAAGTAGAACTGGAAAATTTCTTTGCAGGTACAGTTGTACAGGTATGAAAGGTTGAAATATTATTGAGTTCAGGTACGGAGTCACAATCCACTCCAACCAAATTTAATTAAAGGAACTGTAAAATGCTAAATATGACCTTAAATTCAAACAAAGTTCACATAGTTGGTTTTTTGTTTTCTTCAGAAAGATTCAACACAAAGCTCATAAATTAGTTCTATTTTGTTAGCTGCTCTGCCATATCTTATGATAGTGCATAAATTAGCTGAACCAGTTTTTAAACCTAAACTTCCCCATTTACGCGGTCCTATTAGTTTCCAAGACATGAAATGGTTACATATCAGCTCAAATGGAATGACAGAGTTGGCCACTATTGCCACATGCAGTAATTGAGAGCAAATGAGAGTCACTAATACATGCTCAGACCACATATTACATTTTCAAAGAATGAGAAATATTAAAATGAGAGATTACCAATTTCAAAGCTTCCATTAATGATGCCCACTAAAGAAGCTGGGATATTAAATTGTTTCTCTATCTGTGTGTACATGCTGTTCATGTAAGCACCAGACATCGTTTTCCCGAGGAATGCAAGTGACAGCGCCAGCAGAAACACCTAGGAAAGGGAGAGAAGAATGCATAAAGAATTCAAAATTACATATTTATGAATATTCCATGGTTATTTCCTCCACTGAAGGTGTGCTTCCAGTTTAAAAAGTGAGCAATTCTGTTCCACTCACATGTGTAAATCCCATCATCTATCCTTTTCTAGAGTTATGGCTTCACTAAACAAACAAACAAACAAACAAAACACAAAACCTCACAACAACAACAAAAAAGAAATACTTTGTTCTTCACCTTCTCTAATTGACCAAGACTGTCTTTAGAAACCCTAAGTCCCATTTACCCAGCCAAGTAAGTCGTGTGCCTGCTGCAAGGTTGCCATCTGCAGGACCTTCCCACCCTCTGTTCATCTGAATGACAAATGCTGGCAGAACTGAGATCGTTTCCTTTGGCTGAATTACTCGATCCAGGATCTGCTCTCCCATCTTAGCAGAGGTCATGAGCCCAGAACAAGTCATTTCAACCAGAAGGAGTAAATAACATCTCCTTTTTACAAGACAGGCAGTAGCAACTGACAGTTAAAAAGTTAAAATGAATGAGTGCAGTAGTTTTCAAATCCTTTTAACTTCAGGCTTCTTTATAAACTGCATTTATGAAATGAAGTCAATATTATTTTTGAATACATTTGCTGCAAAAACTGAAAGGCAAAAGAAATGTATTTGGGGTTTTAATTACTATGAAAAATAAGGCATTTTACAAGATTTACTAGCATTTCTCAACAACTTTAATTACTATTCAACATCAACAGCCAGTTTTTACTGCCACATCCCAGTCAGTAAGGCTCATTTCACAGCTTTTAAGAAGGAAGGGTAAACATGTGAGACTGAGGGGATTACACAAAGTCAGTGGTGGAGCTTCAAAGCAGCAACCAACCAATACCTCCAACACATCACAGAGGGTAAAGTTCAGGGAGAGCAAAAGCCAGCCCAGTTGTTTACAAACTTGTTTGACCTTGGTTAGGGCATTAAGGGTAGAAAAGAACAGCTTATCCATTCATTTAGTCTAGGCTGTAACTTCTACCAAAATACTGTAAATGCAAGTCATTACAGTTGTGAGCTCCTACCAAATCACTAAAATATTGCTGTACCTTCAGCTTGGAAATGCAGCAGAATTTGTCCTCAGCATGTGGCTTCTCAGGCTCCTTCATGCTGCCTTTTTTAATTGATACTGATGTCCGTTTCTGAGTCTGTCAGTCATCCCATCACAGCGTTGAAAAAGATGAGAGAAAAGAGCAAAATTTTTTGTCCCGTATATGCAAAAACACTAGATTCCTTCTAAGAGATTTGATAATTTAGCATTTTCCTTAAATAATTGCAAACTGGATTCCAACAAAGCCTGCAAGCTGATAGACTTTATTCTAAATGAAGCAACTTGATTAGAACAGAGACATTAATCTCTTGGCATTAAAATTAGAGGGAAACAAAAGAAAACCAAAACCACCAGACCAACTCAAGTTCTAAGTGGAAACAAAACAGACTCCATTCTCCTTCTCCTCACAAGATTTTCAAAAATATTCCTCTTTATTCGTCTGCCTACTTTTACCCATCTCCATCTCGACTTGAGGATTAGAGTGCCTCATAGTGCTAAGCCACCTGCTTTCTTAACATTTTACATATATTCCAAAAATCTGCTCAAAAAAGGAGGAGTATATTCCAGGGACTTGGATATACTTACCTGTGAAAGCGCCGACACATCTGAGGGTTTGCACCATGAGTTAAACAGATCTCATTCTAGGGACTCCTACAAAGACTTCATTAAATAAAGTTATGCAGTACAGTTCCCTGCTGCCTGATGGAGTAAGCTGAAGAAAACCAGGGCAAATCAGAGCCCTACCTTACAGTCAGGATGGATACAGGTTAATTTCCTCTTTTTTTGGTCTTGGATACACTTTTTAAGTGTGATCCTGCAGCACCTGCTCTTCTCTGTGTTTCCCACTTCATGGATCCAGGGCTGGGGAGCGAGCTTGACAAGCCCACCAATAGGACTCAACTGTGTTTGAAATCCTTCAACTCGGCACCCTCCTGGTCAATCTCTTCCAACATTAATTTCTGCAACAATGTTAATCCTCTCAAATGTGTTTCCTAACTAACTTGATTCCTAGCAAACTCACGGGCATTAACTCCTTCTCTAGCTACTTTCTCACTTCCAGTTTTTAAAAGGATAATGCATTGCAGGTGGTCAGCACTCAGNCTTCTCACTTCCAGTTTGTAAAAGGATAATGCATTATCACAGCATTCCTGGAAAGACTTTACAATTAATTGCAGGTGGTCAGCACTCAGAAAATTAGCTATGATGGATACACAGTTTTTATTTCTGCTTTGCTCACAGATAGTTGCACAAACTGTGTTCAATCGTAGGACTAAACTGTGCTTGTACGGCTTTGTACTTTTTTTGCAATTTGGAATAAAACTTTATATTGCAGGGAATTGTTTATGCCTTATCTAAATACTGCTTTTCTCTGAAGCCCACCAGCAATGCCAAAACGTCACAGCAGTCCCCTATGTCTGTTCTCTTCTAGGAGGTGGCAAAGGGATTCTTTCCCTTACTGTGCCAGTCCCTGCATTTCACTATCACACACAGGGAACATCATCTGGCTAATTGCAGGTTTTCTCTTCTCTTGTGCTACAAGATACCAGAAAGCCTGTTACCATTTGACTTGGGGAATCAGACACCTCATGCAGTTAGAGAAGACAACACAGCATTACTTGCATTTAATTATTCACACCTTCCCTCAGAGCATAAATTATGATAGGGGAAAAAAAAAAAAGGATTTCAATTAATTTTTTACTGGGAAGATTATTATGATTATTAATTGAATAACAAAGTATACAGAATTATTATTTCCAGCTACGTTTCTGAAATTATTTTCCCCAGCTTTGTAATATTTTGTGGTAACACTTCATCAAGTGTTACTGAAGCCAACACAGACTAACAGCCTAAATTATCAGAAAAACACAGCTGCATAACCCACTCAGCTCAGGTGCATTCACACCACACTTTAAGTCCAGGTTAAAATTTAAATTACAATTTCTGTGCCTAAAGATGAACCAAGAGTGCTCCCACTCCCTTCTCCCATCTACCTGCTCTCCATTGTACATTCCTCTTGTGTACCTTGCTTACACTCTTGGGCTCTTCAGACTCATCTGCAAACCTCTTTAACTCATTAAACAGGCAGAAATGCATCTATATTAAAATATAGTTATATTAAAATATAGTTATATTAAAATACAGTTATGCAAAAGTTTGCCCTCGGGTTCTTGCTGACCTACCAGCTGTCATGGAAATACCTGCACCTGAATCCCACTCATAAGCCTGCAGTGTTCACTGAAATTTCAGGGAAGAGGGCAGTAAAATTCCTCCTTCCACTTCTGCACTGAGTTGGTGACCTATTAATGGCAGGCTGAGAAGTTGGCAGTGACACCACAGCTGCCTCTTCCAGTCATCTCCACTGCCTGACTAAATCTCCATGGGCAACCAGAAAGACAGACAAGTGATCAGAAGACACCCACTTTGCACAGTGCACAAGACTTATCTCACAGTGTGGGCACTTCAAAGCAGCTGTAGGACACACAGCATCTGAGGTAACCTGGGCTGAACAAGGCTGGCTTCCCACGTGGACCAAAACAAGCTTGTTTGGAGCAGCTGACAGCAGCAGGCAGGCAAGCACTGAGGCATCACTTGGGACCCATTTGTCCCATACAAACCCAGCAGTCCATTTTATAGTTTTAAATCACATTTCACTCTAGCTAACTAATAAAAAGGACAAAAGCACCCAAATATCTGGATTTAAAAGTTGATGATGCAATGTTCTGCAAGTTGCCTTGTCTAAATCCCAAGAGAACATCCTACTTTCAATTCATCTTCCATTTAGCTCAGCTTAGTCATGTAGATAAACTGCTACATCTTTGTTTTGTTTACAAACTGGGTTAAAAATCACAAAACGTAATGATTCAGAGAACCATTATGGTGTCAGAAGTTTTAACTAATTTATTTTTCTGGTTGCAAAAAGCTTTTTGAAATCTTTTTTTACTAGGTACAGTTCAAACTGTTACTCAAATGCAATTACACTAATGTTAGACTGAGACAAAGGAAAATATTCTCATGGCAAAACAATTAGGTACTCACAGTTTAGAAAAGGTTTCTGAGAGAAATCACTGATATGGCAACTTGAACTTTGACTTCTAATCTACATTGTTGAAAATTAACCAAGTAGGGGGCCAAACTTGTGCTTTTACTAGATTGTTTCAGCTGTGCATTTTAGAGTACTCACTCAGATGTGACAGACATGGGCTGAGTTACTAGGAGGAAAATTAAGCCCATCTCTTTCTCTTCCCTGCAAAATAAAAGGCCAAGGACTACATCTGTGACGGATCTCTGAGCATGAAGTGCTGACACTCCTGCCCACTGAAGACACCCAGAGAGCGCTCACAAGCAAGAAGGGAACTTTAAGAGTGCACATAAGTGTGTGAATATACAGACTGGGTGGCACAGGGTCAGAAGGGAAGAGGGGAATGAGATAACGTTACTGATTACTGGACTTTACAAAATCAGAGGGTAGTTTGACCAAACAGAAATAGTTCTAGTTAACATGACAAGAAGAGATAATTTGACTTTGATTAACTCCATTAGACATCACATTTAAGAATCATTAGACACAGCTTCAAGTATTGATGCTGAGATAGGTTTCATTTGTGACCTTAAGTCTCTTGTTGAACTTATGTTCATCCCCCTCCCAGAAAGAAATACCAATGCACACCAAATTCCTTAATGCCACGTGTAAAACGTGTGGTGAGGGTGGGACTGAGCCTAATGAAAGCCTAAATTTTGGATATGGTATCTGCTCAGTTCTCACACATGAAGAAAACTCTCAAGTAAGAAGCTCTTTACGTGCTTCTAATGTGTGAAAAGCCTCATATTTCCTCAGAAAACACACATTTTGTTAGAGCTGTAGCACTGCTTTCTGTTTTCTCTTCCTAATGGTCTCCAAATCAAACCTGATGGCTGCCTGTACTGGATTGGGTTTATACATCTTAACTAGAAATAGAAAGCATGTTTCCATGCTTTGATCCTCTAACAAAAATCTGAGGTAAATTCTTATTTCCCCCTAAGGTATTTCAACAGATTTCTTGCATTTTCTATTTTCTTTACTTACCCACTGCCACTTCTGGGAAATTAAAAAATCCTCTGACAAAACGGTAAGACAAAAACCTATGGTCTGAGCTGTGAGGACACTGCCCACTGAAAGAGCAAACTGGGGAAATAAAAGCCATTGTCTTGGAGTTCAATAAATTACTAAATAAATAACCATGAAATAAACTTTATTGAGATTTAAAAATCATAGTAACATCATATACAGGACTGTGTAATTCTGCAGTCTCTGTAACATTATTTTGTTCAACAATAACTTCAGCTTAGGGCAAGTAAGGTTGAAGGTTCAGACCCAAAAAAGGAATTACAAAAAATGAAAATCAAAATTTCCAGTCAAAAACACACCACCTTGTAGGAGGCACTTTAAATTTTCCTTTAAATACTTATCTCCATGGCAGAAAAATTGACCCAGAGGTCATTTCAAGAGGAGGTTTAAGTGATTTATAATTGGCAACAGGTACAAATGAAATACCTCTCCAAGAAGAGAGGAGTAGATATATGAAGTTATCATATGTTCATAAATGCACAGTCTAATATTCAGTAAATTCATGTAAAATTCAACACATAGGGAATTCAGCATTGTTCTTGATTGTGATTAATTCATGGGTAATAATGCATTATAGAGAGCCTATGATGTCTCAGCATACAGAATGCCCTTCTCCTCCACGGGATTTCTGCTAAAGGCCATATTCTCACTAAGTTCACTATTTCCTGCATCATCAACCTTCTGTTTGAGAAACTGAGACCACAAGTACTTTTTCCTGTCTGGATAGGTTTTGTTCAAGGGGTAGCTCTAATCATTCAACTGCTTCATTATAAGGAATATACCTTGAGAACATCAAGTATTTGTATAGAATCAGGCATAACCTATTCTTAGCAAGGAGTTAAGTTGAAGATCCTCATCCAGAGTCTCACAATAGGCACTAGAGTCAGATATTTCCAGAGAGTAATTTATCCCATTTTAAGACAGCTGTCTAAAATAAGTGGGAGGAAGAACCTCTTTGGAGGTGCTTTTTTCTTCCCTTTGATTTGGAAGTCTCAAGAGTTAGCTTAGTCTGGATAACTAATTTTTAGACAGATAAAAATCAGGTCAGCTGACACCTGTCCTGGTTATCTCTCTTTATGTTATTCTAGATCTACTAATCTTGGCCAAGAACAAAAATCCTCTCAGCCAGCATCTCCCAACCTAAGGTCAGGACAGACTTAGAGCTGCTTGTGCAAATTCATAGGAAATTCAAATGGAAAAACAGTGTTCTTATGGAAAGCAGTAAAAGTTCTCAGTGAAAAATGCAGAGTACAATTATTGGTCCAAGTCTAAATGTTATATGTCATGATGATTTCCCTGCCAAAAATACAGAAGACATTTCTGCCCTCACTCTAAATGCAACACATTATTTTGAAACCACTAAGGATCGAGTGGCTCTTTCCCAGCTCTGCAGTTGTAAGCAACCACTTCTAATCCATGAAAAGCTGTGGAATGCATCTCCACAGAGCTACAGCAGCTGTGGCTTGCACATCCCATAGGACATGGCATGGCAAACCAGATAAGGCTATCATGATACAGAGTAGGTTCAGCATCATTTCCCCCTTCAGTTCAGAGCTGGATTCAGGGCAATGTTTAAAACCATTTTATTTCTCAGAAGTGTCGGCTGAGTTCTGCTTCTCTGGCAGTGCAGAGCTGTGATAGCTGAATAGCCACGTACCTCCCAGTCAAATGGGGGTTAACAGGGAGAATTTCTTACAAGGACAACACAGAATTGGCCTCTCAGGGTTGTGTCCTGATCTGGGTATGCACCCCAAAAGCTTCACTGCGAATTTCAACCTTTGAACAGGCCAGCAGAACTGAGCATAGGAACCTCACAACAAAAAACTCCTTCACAGCATTTTCACTCCTTTCACCTGCTCACAGGGGTTCCAGCATCTGCAGACATGAAAAAAACTCTTCTCAAGATATTTTGGAAACCTACTTCCTCAAAAGAAAGAGAAGAAAGATGAAAAATAAAGAAAGATGTAATAATTTAACTGATTCTTCACTAATCAAAAATATATTTATGTAGTCAGTGTTTATACCAAACTAAGCTAAATCATGAGGAGCCACAAGGTCTCATTGTAGTGACCTGTGAAGAGACTCATAGGCAAGACCTTGATCTACTCAAACCGGGTAAAAAAGCATCCATCTGCATTTAACAAAAAAAGTAGGGTGATGTTTATCCCCATACGTGCAGAAACACAGACAGACACAAAACCTTCTGCCCAATATGAGTCTGAATTCAGATTTACTTTGACCATCCAGTACCATTTCATTCCCTCTCACCTCAACAGAGTTCATGCCAGCTACAGGCTAAATAAAAATTCAGGTCTGTCTTCCATCCTCAACTCTGCCATCAACTCTACTCATCCCCTTTAACTCATGTTTGCCTCATTTTTTTCACAAGAACACAAGAATAATAAATAGACTTTTCTAGAAAGCATTCAGACCCGCACCTTGGAGATAATACTGCATATGTGCAAAACATTATTGCTGTCTGATTTCATAACTAGGTATTTATTTAAACCAGTGATACTTCCATAACAGTTTCTCCATTAAGACAGCAGTTTAGCACATTGATTTGCACTTGTATGGATTTGGGGGCTTTGGTTTTGTTTTAGCAAAGCATATTCATGCCTTCTAGCCTTGCAGTAAAATTTTTGAAGACATAAAATTTTTTATTCTTCGTAAAATCTGCTGCAAGTCTAGAAGACATTCTGTTGTACAAACTACTGGCTTTAAATGTTAGAAAACACAAATGTTTCAATCATCAGAAGAGATTTTCAGGATGTTGAAAATCTAATTATATACTTCTGGGTGGTACCTCCTAGTTGAAGTGCAAAAGGATTTGTTGTGTGATCAGGTCATCAGCTTTCCACTAACGAGGCAAATTGTCTCAAGAACATACTTTGAGAAAAATTAAAGGAACAAATGTACTGCAGGTTGACTGGCAGTTCAAAGCTTCAAAGTCTCTCTGGAGTCTTTTCCTCTTAAAAAATGACATTACCTATGATTCATCAATCAGTGGTTTATGTAACCTGATAGCATTTCACTTTCACTATCCATCAAGTCCACAAGGTTTTTGGTGTGTGATAACATGCTTTGTGTGCAGAGATATCATCAGGCTAGATGATTAAAGATGATACTCCTGGCCTTTCTAGGCACACTTAGCTGAGTCCTAAGCAGTGTGAAACATCTGATTGGAAGATCCAGGATCTTTTGGGAGTCAGGCACATAGCTTGGCATGTACCTGTGCGTGCAGCTTTCTAGCTACAAACATCTCATTTTTAAAACATGGGAATGTTCATAGGATTCCCTGAAACAGACACTGTTTCTCAGAAAGGTTAGAGTTGCATGAAATATACATCCTCTTTTGGCAGTGAAAGTTAAAGTACTGACTTCAAATAACAGTGTAGCTTTAAGGCTTTCTAATAAAAAATACCTCACCCCTATGGTGATAACTTCTATGGTTCTTTCAACAATGGCTTTTTCAACTTATTACTGTTATGAGTATTACAAAAGGCAACAGGATGATACATGACTTAAAGCAGTGGGCTGTAGTGATCCGTAACACCATGAAGATTATGCCTGCTTATAACGTCTTAAAAAGAAATTTAAGAATGTGTTAACCCCTCATTTACATGAAGTGGTATGAAATGTTCTGTTGACATGAAATCCTTGCCAGCATTGCTCATTTTTAAACACAATATCACTAAGCATGAACACAATTTCAATAAATATGTGGCAGTCATGGCTCTCTAAAATGAAAACAAGCCATTTGCAGCCCATGGGAACTCGGTGCAAACTAACAAAATCAAGCCTACAGTCATGAGAATCGTGGTCACTAGCCAGAGTGGAAACTTGTAGGAATCCTGCAAATCAAGAAAAATAATAACAATAAAAAAGACTACCTATGTAGACAATAATTTGTGTAACATATTGTGTCTGGGAAGACACAATAAAGACGCTCTCACACTTGCCAGGTTCAGCAGAAAGGCAGGAATAATCTGTTTATTATTTACAATCTCACATTTATATACACGTCCCAACTCCACAAGGGATTGGAGAGCATGTCACTTCCTTCTCCATCCCACTGGAGAAGAAAGGTGCTCATCAAAGTTCTCTTATCACAAAAGGAATGAAAAACAGAAAATACCATTAAGTAAACACTGGCTATTATTTACATGAACTGTGTGAAAGAATCTGACTCCAAGTTTAAAAACAGAAGGCTTTAGCAAAAACCAGGGCAACAACATATAATACTCTGAAATCAAAAGCAGAGTTTAAGATACCCATTCTAAATATACAGTAGGTATTCAACACCTATGGATTTTAAAGATGCTTGTCCTGAAGTCTGTGCCTCTCTGCTGCTCTGCACAAGGCTCTGTTCTGAATCAAATGCTTTCATAAGGTGACTTTTCAACTTTGTCCCATTGAAATTTTATCATTCATTAGCACAGCGTGTTAATATGAAATTGTTTCAATGTGTTCATGACTGAAATGTTCCAGAGCCTCGGCTTTTCCCCCTCACAATGATGCAGTCCTTTCAATTTTCTCTGGGTATTTGGCTCAATAACAATTTATTGCAAAAAACCACCACCTTTTGAACTAACCATGCCACTTGTAGCTCCTACATTATTTGTGAGAGCTCGCATTTAAGGACTGGCTTTTTCACACCATTCCTGATTTCTGTTATCAAGGATGAGCTCAGCCAGAAGTGGATTTGCTGCTAAATGGAAGGAAACAGCAATATTTGGTGTAAAAGACACTTCCATAACAGACGAAAAAATCCACTGAATGTTTTCAGATGCATATGCTGAACTTCTAATGAATTTTTAATGACTTCTTACAGTAGAAAGACAATTTCACATACTGATTCATGTTCCTTGTGCTTATCAAAGTCTTTTCTCATCTCCAAGTAGAATGAAAAGGTCAGGTCTTACACTCACACATACAGTGATTCAAGCATACAGTAAATTCAGCCCTACTGCACTTCTTTTTGAAGAAGGGCTATCTTATCTTGCCGTGTGTGTGATATGTGATGACATACCATAAATAAGTTAATTAATGTTTCATGGTATTGTCAACGTAAATTCTCCTACGTAAACTCATAGACTGCATCTGCCCTTAGTGAAAAGTTATTGTGAGTATGACTGATTCTCAGTTCAGCACAAGTCTCCTTTTTAAACAGCAGGGAAAATGCCACTATTAATAGCAGAGCTGTCAAGACAGCATCATCTAAAAGACTCAGAGTGTTTCAAGACAAAGCCAGATTGTCATTCTCTTGCAGCAGTTTGCAGGAAAAAAAAATCTGGTGTTTTTAAAGTGAGATAGTTTAAAAGAAACTTAGTTAGAACTTATGCACTGCATCAGGTATGAAGGGCTGACATGAATCTGTATAGCATTCTTCTGAAAACCAGCAGTTTCTCTTGAGAGGTGACTGATTTCATTTGCTTCATATTTGCCAGTGATTTATCTGCAGTGGAATAAATCTGGGAAGCATGGAGTGGTTCCTGGTCTCACTGCATCTTCTACAGATGTCTGTGCTCTTTATGTAAGATGCTGGGGAGGGGGAGAAGGGGTGGAGAACTCTCATAGTTACACTTAGTAAATCAGAAACAGCACTTCTACACATGCCTAATTCCTCTCTTTTTTCTCTAACAGGAGCATTTAGGGAGACTTCATTCTGTCACTCAGTAGCTGAGGGGTGGCCTAACTGAGGTCTTCCAGTACCTGAAGGGAGCCTACAAGAAAGATGGAGAGAGACTATTTACAAAAGTATGGGATGACAGGATGGGGGGAATGGCTTCAAGCTGAGATAGAGTAGGTTTAGGTGGGATATTAGGAAGAAATTCTTCCCTGTGAGGGTGGTGAGGCCCTGGCACAGGGTGCCCAGAAAAGCTGTGGCTGCCCCACCCCTGGAAGCGTCCAAGGCTGGGCTGGATGGGCTTCTGAGCAGCCTGAGACAGTGGAAAGTGTCCCTGCCCATGGCAGCAGGGGTTGGAGATGGATGATCTTTAAGCTCCTTTCCAACCTAGGCCATTCTGTGATTCTATAATTCAATATAGTCACCCTGCCCTTCCTTTTGGCAAGGCTTTTTGTTCTGCTTTGAAGTACAGATGAATACAACACGTGTTAGAGAACTCCCTGTACTATTGCAGTAGTGGCATGTTTACATTCCAGCAGCATCTTTGAAACCAGAATACCTTTTTATACATTGATTGCTGTAGAAAGTGACTGATAGAAATTAGCATAGCAGGAAGCAATGGATGGCTTAGGCTACCAGAAAGGAAGAGTATTTCTATTCCATGTTCATATTTACCATTAGCACTGTCTAGAGCCCTTGAGAGTGACATTGCTAACCAAGAGGGAGTCCTGCTTTTGCTTTTAACATCTGGAAACAGGTTGCAGGAGAGACAGGGGGAAAGAAAACCAAAAAGTTAAACCTTCTGCTGTATTCAAAGGTAAATTTTTGGATCCAATTAAAACTCTATAAACTGTAAGTAAGAATGGCACTTGGAACTATAACTCACCAACCACTGAGCTGTCAATTCTGACTTTTCTGATCTAAACATGGAGTTTATTTCTCTTGCTTGAGGGATTCCCAGCTATAGGCACTGATTCAGCACAAACTGCTGAGCTCATTCTCACAGCAATCTTTAGCAATAGTCCTTTGAGGCTACATCATTGTTCTGTCAGTGGCATGAGCTGAGTAACATAATACATCATGAAAGTTGGTTTAAAACACTGTTAACTGCCCAAATTACTTCTTTCCACTTGCTCGTCAATTCCATGGATGGACACTGCTCATTTCTGACTCATCTTTTTTTTCCACTGGGGGAGAAATTATTAACTTTCCACCTCTTACCTCTCAGCTGCTTCTTACATATTTCTTCCTCCAGCTTAACATCAGTTTTGGGATAAACAAGAACAGCTCTTTGTATTTTTATCAGCACTGAAATGGCCCAAATGAAACAGGAGTAACAAAGAAAGTTGTGCTAGCAAAAGCGTATTTGATGAA
The DNA here is from genome assembly GCA_013397175.1 of Platysteira castanea. Lineage (NCBI taxonomy): Eukaryota > Metazoa > Chordata > Aves > Passeriformes > Platysteira > Platysteira castanea. The sequence goes on from VYXC01011439.1 coordinate 156,663, forward strand.
ACACTATTTGGCCAAAGCAGTTCACACAGCTTAAGTGCTAACAGTAGAAAACTGCAACTCCACACACCAGAAAGTACAGACATTGCAGTGTTCAACAACACAGCACCAAGCAAGAAATACTGGGAAGAGAGCATTATAGCCAAAATTTCCAGACTTTGCCATCCAAATGTAAAAATTTAGGGAACAATCAAGGTTCCTAATCATAACTGTCTAGTGTGATTTTACACTCCCTCTGATGGTCCACATAGTTTTTAGTTGCTACAATACTGTCCTGATAGCCAGACTCATGAATGGCAATCCTGGATATTTTAGGACATATAAAATGAGAGCAGAAATCTTCTAATTTCAGATTTGGCCATACAGGGTACTTCGACTTTTTCAGAGGTGTTGATACTATCAATGAAACCTCTTTTTTATGCTTTACTTTTGGTTTGCAGCTTAATTTAAAAGGAATAAAAGGCTACTAAAATCATTATAAACATGAAACGATTGCATTAAACATTGTGCTCAACTCACATAACAGCTGCCAGCTGTGACACCTGCACCATTCTATGTCATCACTGGTAATATTTACACTGATGCATACTTATGCTGCTGCTGTTCTGACTGCTGGTTTATTCAAAAAAAGTGAAATAAATGCAAGTTAATGCCTAAAACTTTCCTTTTTTCTGTTTTGATCAACAGGCCTACTAATCCATGAGTTATTCACACACTTCTAGTTCCTGGTAACTGACCAACAACGTAATTTACTGGAGACATCTGCCTCACACAGCTGTACAGCAGCTGGGGAAGTCCCACAACAGGTAATATGGCTCTGACACTCACAAATGGGAGAGATACATCCATTACAAAGGCTCTTAATGTCTTATTAACATTATTAGGCAAATGCAGAACTCAGACATTGAAAAGTAGCCACTAAAAGTGGGAACCAGCTGCCCAGCACGTGCCAAGAGTAACCTAAGAAAAAGGTGAAGCTGAGAAAGAGGGAGACAACCTTAAATCTCAGGCGCTGAGCACATAAGAGAGTTGAAGCACCCCTGATGGATTTAATTTCATTTGCATTTAGACACCCACAGTGTAAACATCTGCACCTGAGCGAGTCACCCAAGGCTGCTTTTGCAGGCAAATAGGAGAAACAGGCACAGATCACCTAAGCTGTTTTAGACTTACAGGCACTTGAATGGTCTCTATTCATCTCACATTTAGTCGTATAAATCCCACTCCTCAGGATGTAAAAGCAGCAGACACTTGAGACACAGCTGGTTCCCTGTTCCTCTGCTGCCAGTACATCCCAGGGCAGAACATGGTCAGCATTTTGCAACTCCAGAAATTGTGTAGGTATTTTCCAGAAGGAACCAGGACATTGAGGAAATATGTCTTCTGGACTGTTTTTAAATCCCAGCTCTGGTGTCACCTAACCCTCTTACAGGCACAATTCTTTAGACAAATCTTTGCATAGAGACTTAAACACCAGTATAAATATCTAAAATTACCACGTAACTACTCAGAATAGAATTGATCACAGATCTCTTCAATGAGAACATTTGATTTTCTTTTTCCTTAGGCTGATAGCAGTTATCATGCACAGTAATAAATGGTTTTTCTAAGATCGAGGTTAAGGAACATTGTCAGTGATAAAAATAGCTTTCCAACCACTCATTGAATGGCACTAACTGCATAGTATTTAGTGCCAGCATCTTAAAATTTCAGTTATGAATTGTTCTGCTGTAGGAGAGATTCCACAATTTCATATTCCATTCGTGTGTGTGTGTAGGAAAACACTACTGCTGCTTGAGAGAACTTGCAAGAGAAGCTGCAATACCTTAATTATGTTAACTTTACATGTGACTAATTGCTGGATAGACTTCTTGCTGACTGTGCCAAGATGCTGTGTGGCCCAGGAGGCTGGCAATGCTCCTGGGACATCATGAGCCTACTTTCATTTCTACAGTGAACTCAAGAAGCAGCCTTTCTCTTCTCTCAAAGCATTACTTGCTCCCCCTCAGTCCACTTGCAGGGCAGCTGCAATTAGAATTTGGGACCAATACTTATTTGAAAATTGATGTTTCAGTTTATTTCTCTCAACCCATAGCCTGATTCAATTTTGATGCCTTAAAACGGAAGAGGTTCTGAGTATTCAGGTCAGTCTTTTAAAATCTTAAACACAAACTGATCTATCCATTGCTTTTCAGGATTTGAAACAACATCTCTCACACAGGCTGAGCATAAAGACCACTGCTGAGTGTCAGTGGCACACAGGTTTCTTTCCACTCAGGAAAAAGCACACCAAGGCATTTTCAAGTTCAGTATCCAAGCAATGAAGATTGGCTGGTGTCAATCCCCAGCCAGAGTATCTGTATAATTGTTTTTCAGCACAATTCTATCTCTGTAAAATGAGTTTAATCATGCCTTCATTTCAGAGGAATGAAATTGCTTCAGTGAAAGTAACACCAGAATGTTATTTCATCATGGTCATTTCATTCACAGTGAGTCTTTGGAGAGATACATTTGTTTCAGATGTTGCACGAAACTTACTGTTATGGTGAAGAAAAAGCACTGTACTTACTTCTCTTGCACTGGGACTGTCCATCCAGAGAGAGGATAACAGGAACCTGGTGAAAAGAAGTATATGATCATATTAAAAACAGAGCAAAATATCCAGCAGTAGCACCCCTTAAAAAAACAAAAACAAAAACAAAAATAACCACAACACACACACAAAAACCCCAAAGCAACGTCTACAACAATCAACAAAACATTTTGTCACTCTCTAGAGTCTCATTTGCAGACTGTTGTAATCAAGTTAAGAGGCTACTATCCCAGCTAAATATTCCTTCTGCATTCACCTCAAGTAGCACAGAGGCCTGAAGAGAGCCAAGGCTGGAACTTGAGCCATTGCAATGAAAATCTGGTACTACAGACTAAACCAACAAAGAAGGGGTTTTCCAGTCAAGGCAATGGACTTGGCACTGAAGCAGTTCTGAACTAATTTGTGTTCTTGGGGATAGAAAAGATGCACATGGTAACTTCTTATCACAGAGAACTTCTGCTAAGCTTTTGTGCCACAACCTTGACCTCTATAAATAGTTAAAAGATCTGTTTTCCAAAGGCATTGGGGTACCCAGCAGAAACTAAGGAGACACAGGGGGGGAAAAAATGTGATTTGTCTAATTTCCACTGATATCAGAGGAAAGTGGTTCTAATTGTATCCTTGGAAATCTGCAGTCAGGTAATTCATTAACACTGGATTTAGTCTATTAAAAGCTGTACATTTTTCCCTGAACCATACTCAATGCATACTAGAGAAATAAATTTGCACAGGTAGTTTTATTCTGACATTTCCTGGCTTTTTAATCCCAGTCTTGGCTTTCTGAAAAGTATTAATTGAGTCAATTTTCACGCATGACAAAGAATCCACCAGTGTCAGTAAAACATGAGATTTTACATTAATAGTGACAGAATTTTCATTCACATTTAGACTTGACTGAAAAATGTGCATGATTTCTACAGTGTTACCCTGAATGAAAACTCTATCTGTCAATTTAAATAACTTCACTCTTTTCTTATTCGTCATAGAGCGTTTATCCCTTCAGACACCTTTTCTTTTTGATCTATATTCTACAGCAAACCTCCACAACTTTAACTTTTCCATCTTTTCTGAGATATGTTTTCTTGTATTTCAATCACCAGTGGCCTGGTGTTTCATTTGCTCTGGCTTTCTTTGTGACTTTTGTTACCTTATTTAGCCCTCAAAAACACCCACAGGGAATATTACCTCAGCAGCTTATCAGAGCTGTAAAATTGAGGCTACATTCCTGATGTGCAATATGCTATTGCAGTACCTTCAGGAGGGCATTCTGCATACACCAGGTGAATATTTACTGATGTACTAGTGCAATAATGACCCACCTGCCTCTGCTCCTCTCTGGGGCACTTTCTGTCTATAGGGATGGGAATTAACGACAGTGTCTCTGTGCTGCCTGATGTCAGAGCTGAGAAAGGTGTCAAGGATATATAAGAGCCGTATTACTTGCCAGAAAGGAAGAGGCAAAAGGATACTCCGGAGCTAGATGCGAGCGTGGAATTGTTGCATGCACACTTCTTGCTAACCAAGAGGGCTTGCTGGCTTCTCTCCAGTTAGATCCGTGACCACAAAAAGGTAAATAATTTCCCTATTTTCTTACTTTACCTGCAGTGCAACAGAAGGGCTTTAGAAAAGCACAATATCCCCTATTATTAATCGAGAGCATTTTTCAGGAAAAGGCTAAGGCAACTTCTAAATAAACTGCACTGAGGACCTGAATTTGAGACTGGGATATGTCAGAAAATGCAAACCAGACATAAGGGATAGGATTGGAACTAGTGGATGGAAAATGAGCATTTACTGCTGAGAGCTATATTTCTGAAACTGAATTGTGTCACTAAACTTGAGGGGATCATTTTTCTCACTCCAGCCTGTGGAAAAGACTAGCTGTTCTTGATTTAGGACAGAATGGGCATCAGTAATAGGATATGATGAAGAGTATTTGGGTTTGCTTTCAGTTTTGAATCATTGTTCTTTGCAGAAAGTTTGGAAGGAAAGATGTGCAGCCTAAAGCTCTCAGTTTTCTTCATTGCACTTTCTGTCACTCTGAGCTGTTTGGAAGCTACGCCTATTGAGAAGTGAGTAATAAATACTCGTGTTTATTTCTTTTTAGGGAAAAAGGTTTTCAGATTATTGCATGAGTTGCTTTTGCTTTCACGTCTCAAATAATATAAAAATACAGTGATTTAAGCTCACTATATTATTGTTGTTCAAAGATTACTGTCTGTGGCTGATGATCTATCTGATGGTACTTCCAAGAGACAAGGATGGATGCTGCCTGTAGTGTCACAGAGTACACTCTCAGGACTCAGTGAGGAAATGCCAGAGCAACCAGCAGCAAAGACAAAAAGGTATTGATTTTCCTTGTTTCTTCCAGTCACATCAGATTGAATCATGAAGCAAACTTTGTTCCAGTGATATCCTGCTGCTTGAGACTCTTTGCTTCTGCTGTTTTTTCTCCAAAAAAAAAGATATTAAGATATCCTTCTACTAAATAGAGCTTTTCTGTAAGCATAAAGATCAGCTTTTCTGTAACATAAAGATCAAATCATTCAGGGTGGAAAGTGAAATCCGGGGACAAAGTTCCAAATCATTTAATCACTTTAAAATTATAACACTTTCATAAACTACAAAGGCTGCAAGTACTACATCACCCTGAGAAGAAAGGTGTATTTTGAAAGTGCCTTCTTTTCTAAAAAATTTGTCAGATTTCCAAGCCTGAAAGGAAAAAAAAAAAAAAAGAAAATATACCCTTTTTAATAATACTACTGTTCTGCTAGAATGGAATTATTTTATAGTATTAATGCTTTCAGTAAGCAAGCAATTTTTAAATCACAGAATTAAATATTAATTTAATCATGGGAAGAAGGAAAAGAAGAAATTGGTTCTGATATAATTTAGCTTGTCAGAAATACATTCTCATTTATAAACCCATAAATTCAATTTCAGGCAACCTTTTAACGAATAAAAAATATTTCAGGATGTATTTGCAATTTGTTCTAAAAGATAAGCAGCACTGAACTATTCTGCTTTTCACAGAACCATCAAAGTTGGAAGAGACCTTCAAGTTCACCTTGTTTTGTCAGGTTTTTGAGTGAATTTCTTTCAATGACAATTCTATTATGGATAAATTCAGTAAATACATATGTATATGTAGTTGCCTGTTCCTCTCTCTTTGAATATATATTTTAAAAATACTATTATATGACAATTTTTGTACCTTCCAAAGTATTTTTTTAACAGAGATGAGGTTTTCGCATTTTTACAGGTATCACTTAAAAAAAAAATACAAAACCCCCAAAACAACTGCAATACTCCAACACAAGGCACCACCTTTATGAGTGTGGTGTGCCTCATCTGCTCTTCTGGGGCTTGGAACTGTGTCTCACTGGGTGAATTTTCTCCTGGCAGCATGTATTCATTTAAAGGCTACAGACCACAGAGCTAAAAGGGATAGTGTGTTCAGCCAGGCTAGACATAAGATAAGAAACCCAGCAGCTTCCTGTAAGGGCTGGAGTTTTAAACTTGGGGTGTCAGGGCCTGATTTTGTAGCTTTAATGAAGAAGAGAATTCTGCCTCCACAAACAAAGCAGGATCTCCGTGAGAACCAGTTGCTGTTTGAACCTCCTGTGTTAAGGATTTGATTAAAATCAATAGAAATACCCATGAACATCAGAGAGAGGTTATATCAAGCCCTATCCAACCATCTTCTTTTAATGTAATTACACATTTAATATATTAATTGCCTAAAAATTGCTGCATATCTGCTAATGAAGAACCAGTATAATACATTCCTTTCACTATTCCATTTGGATTCTTAGATTAATGCAAATAACTTCAAAAGACTATATGACATTTTAGATGACAGATTTAATAATCAATAAGCAAAGGAACATATTATTAACTGCTCAGAGTTTGAAACTGGCAAACTGTTGCTCTTCATAGTAAATTTTAGCCATAAACTAGTATCTAACTCATGCTATATCAGCATGAAGACATCCAAGAAAATCAGCAATAACTCAGTAGGCAATCTCAGCTAGCCAGTATTTCTGTCTGAAGGAAAAACACAGCAGTCTAAGAAACAAATTTGAAAACCCAAGCTCTCTCAAGTTAACCATTTTATTGTGATTAAAAAAACCCCCTCATGCTACATAAGTTTTGCATGGAGTTCTGTCAATGGTCTTTTCGTTCAGATGATAAAATGTTATTTTTAGACATGGATTCTTCCACGGACACTCTTTAAATTATCATTCAGCAAATGATTCTCTCCCACCACAACAGAACTTTCAAGTTGCTGGTGTTTCAAAAAAGATGTGGCAGTTTTTCAGTTGATGAAATCTCTGTTCAGTCAGAGCTGAGGGGTAGAGAGACAGAGCTAAAGACCATTTAAAGTGATACTGAAGCTGGCAGAAGCTGGCAAAGGCTGGCAGAAGCTGGCAATGCCTGCTACCTCTCATGATATGTGGTGCAGTTGGAAGAAAGAGTCTTTGGGTTTAATCCACTTGATGCGGACTGGAATATTACCACTCACTTCAGTGAGAGCAGGATATGATTCTGTGGGAACAAGAGAACTAAATACGTGTTAGTGATAATCATTATGTTAGTAATCCTCATGATATCAGCAAGAGCTCTAAATAGATTTAGAAGTTCAGCTGAAAGTTAAACATTTAGTCATTGCTTTCACTTAGTGTCTTACCTATACTATCATTACAGGTTTTCTAGATGTCATAAACTGCTGTGCAGGATATCAATAAAAATGACATATGACTGTTCAGGTCTCTGCATTTCAATAACCCCCATCATTAAAACTGATAATAGCACCCAGCACAAGGATTTTTTTCAGGCACAAAGTAGGTGGTGGGAAGATTGCGATGTTCCTGTATTTGTGCACATATTAGAAGAACTCCCACATCAGCGGAGCTCAAATGACTATGAGAAGTGGCACACTCGATTGCTCATCGTTTGACTTCACCTTGGCTCTCTCTGCTTCTCCTTGGCAGCCACCAGCTGGAGAAGCGGAAATGCAACACCGCCACGTGCGTGACACAGCGCTTGGCCGACTTCCTGGTGCGCTCCAGCAGCAGCATCGGCGCCGTGTACGCACCCACAAACGTGGGCTCCAACACGTACGGAAAGAGGGACACAGCGCGGCTATTAAGCAGAGAACCCCCAAACCATGCACAGCTCTAGGGTGTTGAGGTGGCTGCTGGCACGGTTTTCGTTAGAAGCTCGGTTTTTAATGTATCAACAACCTCTTGGTCATTTATTACTTGTACAGTCTTACCAGTGCCTTGTTTTCTGTGTGCGTGTGGGTATGTGATTTACGTTCACCATTCCACTATGCATGTACAGTGACATGCATAGGCTGTTCTTTCAGCTCCATTAAGAATTCCAAAAATCTGTGCTTGTTGAATTCCTTTGTAAAAATCTATCATGATAATAAATGGAAAAGAAAATGCAACAGGGTTTTTAAATTATTATTATTATTAAAAGGATTAAAAAGATAACCCAGGATGTGTATGTCTTTATAGTCACAGTTTGGTAAGAGAAAGAAATAATCTTAATTAAAGAGCAACAAATACCAGAATGCTAGCAAAAGTTATATCCTAATGAAAGTAAAACAGAAGAATCTTTTGGTTTTGAAATATCTGCAGCATCTTGTTTTGTACAACTGAAGGAACAACTAGATGAGAAATGATGCTGCATTGTGCACCATAATCATACAATTATGCAGTCAACTGACTGGTCTGTTTCCACTATAACATAGATCAAGCAAGGAAAAGTGGTCTTGCAGCACAGACCTCCCTGTGCCCACTGAGCAGGGAATTTCAAGGATTTGCAGTTCTTACTTTAGGCTGGTATCAGTAAAATGTAAGCATAATGAGCATAAATGCTCTTAAATATGAATAAGATAAAGCTCTGATAAGAATCTAGCAGAAACTCCAGTCCTTGGGTATTCCTTTCCTTGAACTAGAGTAATGAAGGGAAGAGAAAAAAAACACTGAGTAGTTCAAGAACCAAAATGTATCATAGAAACTGGGTAATTTTTTGCACTGGCATACTTACATTGCTGCCAAAATCCAGGGAAACCCTTTTACAGATGGGCAGACCTTAACGAGAATCTGACAGTGTTATTTTCTCCTGTCTCAGCCCAGAATCAGTGCAGACTTAAAATATATGTCTTTTCCTTTAAACTGTTAGGCAAATTTTCATAGAGGTGACATCCTATATCACAGAAATGGCTGTTTTGTCCACACTTTCTCAGGGAAGGGCTCACTATCATCTGAAAAACATTATTGTCCAATTACAAAAAACATTCAGCAGAACCTTAGTTCTGGAGAAGCAAGTGAAGGTTTATTCACTGCCTTCAGCTGGTTTCTTTCTGTTATAAAGTACACCTAGGAAATAGAAACATTTTTTCTAAGTTTAATGCTAAATGGCATATTCACTTAATTTCACAAAAAATACATGGGAATAAAAATTACTGCACAGAATTCCTACTGTGAAAGAGTTACTAATTACTCTCTTTATTGAGGAAAGTTTCAACACTCATTAATGTTCTAATGGATATTAATTCTGAATTTGATTGAGAAAACCATTTATAGGGTATTAAACTTGTCTAATATTTCTGCCAGCTTGAAATGCTTTTCATTCCAGTTACTTTTGAGTTACGTTGCACACACATGGTGTCCTTAATTTGTTTTTCTCTTAGGATATTTATGTTTCAGAAAATAAATGAGAAAGTGAGAGGATAGCTTTGAAGGGTCACAGTGACATTGTTTGTACAGAGGAGTAACCAAATGGAGTCTTCCCTGTGGGTGGATGCTGATCTCCAGGCTGATCCCAACCTGGAATATGAGCAATGCTTTATGCACCAGCTTCTGTTTTTTCAGCTACCATTTGACAAACCCCAGCAAAGCACAGGACCAGTGGAACCAGGTACATGGATTTCTGCCTTATGCACTCTTGAATCTGGTGGGTTTGACACTAGCACCTATTTAACATGGTCCAACTATTTGGGAAATACTGAAAAATGTAACTCATATCCTAAATCAGTGAAACCACAGAGAGAGGGAAGAGTGGGACCATCTCACCTGCCTGCAGCTCCTCCTTGTCTACCCAGCTGTCAGTGCTCTCCTGCTGTTTGGTGGAGGAAGACAGCTACTTCCAACTCATCCCAGTTTAGATATCTATTTCAGGATGGGATTAATCACTCCTGAAGTGCCTCTATTTCTTCGCTGATGATAGAGAGTGTCTAGACAATTAGCTGAAAATGAGCACTTAACTTTAAGATAACTAGAGCTAGGTGACAGAAATCTCATCTGCATTTGGGATGAACTGTTCAAACTAAAATAAAAGAGAGAAAATTTGGTAAAAAACCCACACCACCACCACCACCTCAGAATCCAAATCAACCCTTATTCTTAGCTACATTAGTTAATTCATCAGTCAGAGCATCTTGAGAAACTTCCTTCAGTGAGACTTGTTTCCCTACGTATTCCCTTGAGAGCACAACTCTGCTCCCCTTCCTCCTGCTGTTACTGCACTCAGGCCTCTCAGAGAAGAAGGATCTTGCCACAGTACCCCTGGATACAAGCACAGTCCTGAGCGAATGAGCCAGGAAAAGAGTGGATTGAAAAGGAAAATAAAATAAATAAATAAGTCAATCAATAATAAGCATTTAATCATTACTTCATCAGCTCCACAAACAGCATAACCAGAATTTTCAGAATATGAAAGCAAAAATAAGTGCCTCTGTGCATCTTTTTTTAAATCCCAGTGTGTATTTCTCTGCCTCTTCAGGGATATAAATATTACTTGAGAATCCAGTTCTATATAGCTTAGGTTCTTTTTCAATTCATCTGGATTCCCTACATCTTTCAGGGAAAATTAAGAATATAGACAATGTGATAAACCGGGTTATATTCCCTTTAAAAAACTAAAAATACTAAATCTCTGCTTTTTAGTGTTTTCTATTAAGTTGTGTTTAAAAAAAGCAGAATAGGGACATAATATTGAATTTCACTAAATGAGAAGAAGAATAAAAGTCATCAAACAAGCAAAAGGAATGTTAAAAAAAAGATTATAGGAACATGAAGAATGTTTTAAATGGAGTAGTGGGCCCTAGGGTCTAATATTTCTTAGGAACTATGACAGCTTCATAAAAGACAGGATTTATATTTTTCATGATGAATAGAGTTGAGGAAAGAAACTGATTTCACTTGTAAAAGCTTAGGCTAAAACTAAGAAAGCACACAATATTCATGGAACATAAAATGTATTTTACTGAATAGTAAATTTGAAATTAATAGTTTCAATTCCTATTAAACAAATTAGCTATTTTTCAAATAAATAAGTTTCTTGATGGGAGTTTTAAACACGAGGCTGACAAAGCTTCCATTCACTTTCAATGGGATTAGTTATCAGAAAGTCTGGATTTTACTGAATGGCTTTCTAAACTATTTGAAAGGTAATATATTGATACCCTGAATGAAATCCTTCTCCTGTAATGCACTACTGAATATCTTCAGTAGCTGCCATCTTCACTCTCTAGATTCATGCTGGGTTTGAGTCAACAAGCTCATTTACAAATGTAGTTTGACAGGTATGGTAGACTTTTTGTTCCGAGCTACAAGGGTAAGTAATTTTGTTGTCTTGGTTCATTATCATATAGAAAAGGGACAGCTCTGCATTGCTCCTGCAATGAAAAAGCAAAAAGCTGTGGTTGGGAATGACACACCTCCTTGCTCTATACAGAAGAATGATTGAAGTCACATGAAACAGAAACTTTCTATGGGATGTGACAACTTCTGTTCCAATCATCCTACTGTTATCTCCGTTTTTCCACACTCAGAAAAAATCCCACACTGAAAACCAAAATATTTTTGTGCAGCTGTGCAAGACTCCCAAACCAGACTTGAACTCAGATCTGAAATCCACCATTTAAACTGAGCTTTGGTTTAGGAAAAAAAACCTGGATTCTCTAGTTTTCCTGAAAACTTTAGACAAATTGGCTTCCATCTACAATTGTTACAAAAACTATTTAATCTTAATTAGATTCAGTTAAGTATTTTTTTCTCGAACTAAAACCTATCTTAAAATCAAAATGTTAACAAAAAAGTCTCAAACTAGGAATCATACATGCCATGAAAAGCTAAAAGTCATGTCATCAACAGCTCACTAAAGAATGAGACAGTGATGATAAAACAATAGTTAAAACTGCTGTTCATTGTGCAAGAAATTGTCTCCTTGAATGCTAAAACATCTGAAATAAAAGAACAAATTCAAATGCATTTTAATCCTAACAATAGGGCTGACTTAAGTAACAATCATGCCATAAAGTCACTATTTCCTAGAAATGCTTTTCAAAATACAAAATAGGTTTAATTATTCAAATTAAGAATCTTAGACCTGCTCCTACTCTAATAACTTTTGTCTTCTCCACCTTAAAAGACTTTTTGATCCTGCTGATGACGAAATTGTTTCTTATAGGCCCTTCTACAATATCCTTAATATAAATAACTGTAGCACAGGTAACCTGAGATGTGCTGCAGAACAGCTATTGACATTTATTATTTTGCTTTTCAAAAGGAATTAATATACTGGGATGTATCAAAATAACTGGAGTTGTAATAAATAAATCATTACACATGTGAATTTAAATTGTTGAGATCAATTTTAAATGAAATGCTACTCAATATGAGTAAAATAGCATTAAACCCAGAACCTGCTTACTATTATTTACACTCTCCACAGAGGCAGATCACTTTTTTCCAAACAGAATCAGTCCTTATTCATTAAGCAGCCCCTTTGGAAGGAGTCAGAGTGGGACTTGCTTCCACTAGGGGAATTGTGCTAAAGTTTAAGCAGCCTGTGACTGATTGTCAGTCCAGCACTGAGGAAGCTGAGCTACTTAGCTCTTAGAATATGGGGCATTTTTAAATATCATTCTTGAATGAGCTCACTACCTGTGTTGCGTGTCAAACTAGCCATACAACAGAGAGATGAATGATTTCTTGTAAATTGTTTGTTTTACAGAAGGAGGAAAGAAAGGCGTCATAAAACTGGAGGAGGGGATAAATAATGTTAAGGTTGCAAAATACATAAATCCTTTCTCCAGGATCAGTTAGCAACTGGCAGCCATTTTTTTATTTCTAAATTGTCTGCTGTGCTGTGGTACAGGAAGGATAGAGGAAAAATTAAGATTGTGGGGCAGAATATTCTTCATCTCAGAGGAAATACAAATCTGAAGCAGCCTTCAGAAGTGGGAGATAGTCGAGTGGACCTTCAGAGGACAGATTACCTCACTGCTCCAAGTGCTGCTTCTGATTTCAGAATGACCATACAGTGATATTAGAATGACAGAAACACTTAGCTTGGAAAGGACTAAGATCATCAACTATTAACCCAGCAAGTCCCTAAATGTCAAATCCACATGTTTTTTGAGCACTTCCAGGCATGATGACTCCACCACTTCCGCTGGGCAGCCTGTTCCAGGGTTTGATAACCCTTTTGGTGAAGGCATTATTCCTAACCTCCAGGATGTCTAAACTTCCCCTGGTGCCACTTGAGGCCATTTCTTCTTGTTCTATTGCTTGTAACTTAGGAGAAGAGACTGATGCTCACCTGGCTACAACCTCCTTTCAGGGAGTTGTAGACAGAATTGGGGTCCTCTCCAAGCCTCCTTTTCTCCAGTTTACACATCCTCAGCCTCTCCTCAGAGGACTTGTGCTCCAGACCCTCCCCCAGCTCCATGCCCTTCCCTGGACATGCTCCAGCCCCTCAATGTCCCTCTTGCAGTGAGGGGCCCAGAACCAAACACAGCTCTCAAGGTGCAGCCTCACTGGGTACAGTGGGACAACCCCTGCCCTGGTCCTGCTGGCCACAATATTGCATATCCAAGCCAGGACGCCACTGGCCTGCTTGGCAACACACCTTGTGGCCAGCCTCATTCTGTTGTTCTCGGCCCATCAACCCAGGACTTACTAGGGAGGACTTACTAAAAACATTATTCTTGAGTCCATAGATACTTGCTGTTAGTTATCTTTTTATTTAACAGGACACCTTTTCCAAAATCAAAAAGCAAACATCATCAAAAATTCTTCCTACAGTTTTTTCCCCCCAGTGTTGCAGTAGCACTTTTCCAAGGCCTGAGGTGTACACTCTGCCTGCTAACATGCAGCTTACACTATGGGAACAAAGCCAGACCAGATATCAGTGTGTTTGGAAAAGACCTAATGGAAGTGTTTCTAGATCAACCCAGAGAACGTAAAAAGTAAAGAAACTTACCTCGGTGCTATAAATTTATTTCTGGGAGAAAAACAGGTTGTTTTCCTCTTTATTCATTCAGTGTTTTCCCAGCTTAAATCCAGGCAGATGAAGCACAGCCCTGATGGCATCAGTACCAGTTCTGTGAACACAAACACCCTGAGTGAGCCTAACACAGCACAGAACTACTAAGCCATGGTCTCTGGAATTGAACAACTGCAGAATAAGTCTGTGCTTCATCCTAATAGTCTTCCTCTTCATTCCACACCCAATATAACTTTTGTGAATCACTACTCACAGCTGTGAACAAAAGTAATTTAAACCCCAATTTTTTCCACCTTTTTTACATTAAACAATTGGCACTGGAAATGAATGACTCTGCAGAATGATTTCTACCAAGTACACCCTAAGCATCAAAGAATCATAGAGTATCCTGGGTTGGCAGGGACCCACAAGAATCATCAAAGTCCTGCTCCTGGCTCTGCAGAGAACAGCCCCAAGAATCCCACCATGTGCCTGAAAGCATTGTCCAAACTCTCCTTGAGCTCTATCAGGCTTGGTGCTGCGACCACTTCCCTGTGGAGCCTGTTCCAGTGCCCAACCTCCTCTGGGTGAAGAGTCTTTTCCTAATATCCAACCTAAACCTCTCCTTACACAGCTTCACGTGTCACTTCCAGCTGATCAGCCTTAGTGACTGAAAGGAAGCTGTACTCTGGAAGATAATTACGACAGGGTTTTTTTCCAGAACAGTGTGCTGCCAGAAAGACATTCCTGTGTCCCTAGAAGGGTATGCATGAGTTCAGGCCTCAGTCCAGCAGACACAGTATTTTTACTGCACTTTCCTATCCCTTATGGGATGCTGACCTAAGCACAGTGGCCCACCTGTCATCTTCCAGCACTTCCCTAATTTCATCATCATTTTGCACCCCAGAATCCTCAGCAAAGATGTGCCCACAGATCATCCTAACTAGGGACTGTGCTACAGAACTTCCCAATAGTTTTTCCAGAAAGGAGGGATGTTTCCCTTCTCACTTCAGAGCACAGCGCAAGAGAACCTGAACTTCAAATGCCTTCCTCCATGCTGTTGGAGGTTACAGGCTGCCTCTAGGAAGTGCTGCTCGGACTGGTGGTCCTATAACAGGCAAATCTCCTCCTTTTTAAGGCACTATTCCTTTCCAGCCTGGCTTTTTCTCCTTTTTTCTTTCCCTTTCTTGTTTTGGGAAAGTTTGAAGGGAGGAAACAATCAGTGAACTAAACATTGCACTGAAAACAGCACAGCACAGGAAAAGCAGCCAGGGGAAAAGATAACAGAATGTTTTCCAAATCGGCAGACAGACACAGCTTCACACAGACTCTAAGTCCCAAGGACAGCCTGGCTTGAATGTACAACTCAAGCAGCTATGCAGAAACAACATGGATTCATCTAGTGACCACATCAGCCAACATGGTACAAAAGAGTTTTCCAACTTAGAGGTCAAAACCAAAATTTTGAAAAAGAGGGTGAATACATTTTTGTTGACCAAAATTTTTTTTCAGCCAGAAGTCACAGAGACTTTCACAGACTTGTATCAAAATTTCCAACCTTAACGAATCTGTACTCTCCTCCAAAAGCATTCTATCACATATTCAGGTAGGTAATTCATAGTTCATTTAACAAACTAGAGGGCACATATATTTCTGATGCGATTTTTCAGAAAAGTAACAACTATGTTAAGATCACTATCAAGTACAAATCACAGAATCATGGGATATCCGGAGTTGGAAGGCACCCACAGGGACCACTGAAGCCCAACTTCTGGACCTACACAGGACAGCTCCAAGAATCCCCCCATGTGCCTGAGAGCATTTTCCAAATGCTTCTTTCTACAAAACCTGGCTAGAATGAGAAACACTTGTAAACCAGGAAATAACTTCTGAGTCAATTTAAAACCCCAAAACAGTGTTGTTTCAGATCACTAATAAGAGCAAACCTGACATTTATGAGAGTTCTGCAGCATGGCAGCAGCAAAACAGCCTTGGCATTCAGATCAGTTCACACACACTCTGTGTATATCTGTGTGCATGCACATGAGTAAACGCAGCACAGGACAAAATTCTGCAGCTTCAGGTAAATAGGAATCTCCTCTTTGCTTCTCATTTGGGGGAAAACACGCCGAAGTTCCCAGTTTCTGCTGGGCCTCAGCTGACTAACCCAACATTTTATTATTTGTAATAGTACTGCCACAACTAATATCAAAATTTATTTTTGTCTTTTTGACAAATTCTTTTTGTCAAAATTCTCTGTGATGAGTGCCAAAAAAATAGGAATATCAAAAGAATTTTAAATCAGGACACTTGTTACCTGGTTTGGGAGATGGAGAAGAGTGAGATAAGAAGCATAATTTATTAATATTGTGATCACTGGCCTAGCAGGTAAAGCAGGAAAAAATGAAGGATAGTATGATGCAACTCAGGAGGCACCTAATCAGCAGCCTGGAAAATATCCCAGAGATGTAAGTGAAAATAGAGAACAGCTAAGGTAAAGGGAATTCGATCAGTGGTAGAGCTAACTTTTGCATTTTTGAGACCAAAATGCATCGCAGGGACTCATCAGCCCGAGAAATAACACTTTTATCTGACTCTCAGGACTCAAAGAAGATCATCTGCTTTGGAGAGGTTTTCTACACAGGAACTAGCTTCATTCTAGAGGTGAAAATCTCAGTTTCTTCATTTAATCATCATACTGGGTAACAAGTTTGAGTAAAGGCTGCAGGATTTAGCCAACTGCTACTACATGTCTACGAAAAGAATCAAGATTGTGCAGGTTTAAAGAAATTGTTTTCTTTACCCTCTATTCAGCATCACAAGCAAGAGAGACAAGTGACATCAATCAATGATGATAAATTTTGCTGCTTGTGTATTACACTATATTTATTTATATAACCTGAAAGGGACTGGAGATTGGGTAGGTGACTAATGCTTAGGTTATAAATTGCTCAGAGGAGAAAACTAAACATAACTGTGAACTTCCTCCTCACACAAATACATCCATCACATTCCAATAATATGAAATGCAGTTCTAATCAAAACTGATCTGAACATTTTTCTCAATCCAGATATCTGCATCCAATGCATATTCACTCACAAAGTAAGATTCTTGAGTTTGTTGGATTGTATTA
The DNA here is from genome assembly GCA_013397175.1 of Platysteira castanea. Classification (NCBI taxonomy): domain Eukaryota; kingdom Metazoa; phylum Chordata; class Aves; order Passeriformes; genus Platysteira; species Platysteira castanea. Next base: position 173,673 of record VYXC01011439.1, read on the forward strand.
CTATAGAATTAAAGAACTACAGAACTAGCATAAATCTTTGTGGTATCAACTTTTCTTGTGTCTTCCACATCCCTTAAAATCTCTTTTTTCCCTTTAAAGTTTGCATAATATCTGATCACTGAAACCAAAATATCCATAAAATGCGGTGCCACAGACTGTGAACTTGTTATTTTACATGCTGGGTGCCACTCTGTGCCTCACAATCTCTCTTTGAAATATCTGTTTAAAAAATGCCTGGTGTTCCAAACTGAAAAAGATAAGCTGGAAACAAGACCTAAAGAAATTGTGCTCCTGCCTCATTGTTTTCCATAGTGTTTCGCTCTCAAGCCTATTAAACACTGCTCATAAATAAACACTGTTAAATATTTCACTCTGGCTGTAGGCAGGCAAGGATGTAGACACAAAAATTACAATGGTGGTGTGACAATCTGTTTCTAAAGCCATTTTCTTTGGGCAACATGTTTTGCTACAACTGCCAGAGTACTGTGGAATTCTTCTTTGCAAAACAGCAAGTTTGATAGTGAAATCCACATAAAACTTCAGATTTCCCAAAGCAATACTGAGAAAAAAAGTCACACACACCACATATCAGGCAATGTCTAAATACAAAGCCAGTCCCAGAAAAGCCCAAGTGCACAAGCATAAGATAAAGCCGGAATATTTTGTCTAGGGATATATCACTCAATATCACCCATTATCATTCTCTGTTTAACCTCTTAGTGCATCTACTTGTGCAAGTCACTTATACACTTTTTAAACCTGTGTCCTTTTCCTCCATTCTATATAATGCTTTTACTTTTCCATGCATTTAAGGCTGTTGTTGCAGCCACAGAACACTCCCATTGCACTTACCTATACCCAGTATGCAACAAATAGTAATAGGACAGCCTTCTCCTGCTGATATGACCCCTGCTCTCCTGTCCCTGCAGCCTCCTGCCCCCAAACCCTTCTAGAGACTCACGGCAGCTATCCTGCTATGCTGTGTCTCAGCACAAATATGTTACTGGAAATATATAAATCAGTGCCACCTGGAATAGGATTCCACAGCAATCAGTTGCTACTGCCCAAGGAATCAAAAGAAAACAGAAGTGGCCAGACTGGCTGCACACTTGAATACAATTACACAGCTGAAGTCACACACAAGCGAAACTGTTACACCCCAAAGAAAAGAAAAAATACCAGTTTTCTAGTGAAGCACAGAACAGCATCAATTTCCACAAATGAGGCTTAGCCTTAACTGGGCAGGGAATGACTGCTCTGAGCCTGTGGTACGACAAGAACATGAAAGTCACTTCTGATGGCAAGGCAGAAGGGACCCAGTGCCCTCAGCACCTCCCCATTACCAAAACTGACCCTTTCCTCCCTTCTACCTCCACATTACCAGCTCCTCACTGGCAAGCCATGGGGTATTGATGGCCACCCACACTCACCCTTGCTCCAGGCTGCACCTGACAGACGGCTTAGAACTGACTAAGAGCTGCAGCCCCACACTGCCTGGAGAGTTCTTCACTCCTCCCACACCCAGGTCCACTCTCTCCAGCAGAGCAGCAACGTCCAAGCTCAGTGTTCCAGCTGCTCATCTCTCTTTCAAAGAAAACTTAGGAATAAAAGCAGCTGTGAGGAAGGAAGACAGCCAAGTTTGTTTGCCCTTGAAAGGAGGTGGTCACACACAGCGAAAGACAAAATGAGCAGAGAACTCCTAAGGAAATACATCCACCCCAATATCTCCTCTAGGCATTAGTCAAAAGCTCCACAAGCTGGGCAGTAAGATACCATTGTCACAATCCTGAGGTACATTTCTTTTGTGCTTTTTCAACACAAATAAAGGAAGCCCCAAACTAAGGGCAAACACATGGCCGAGGTGGAAACACCTCACTGATGGGCCGAGGTTCCCTCTCACTGTGTGTAGAGCTTCTCAAGGAGCTTCTTTACTTAGTGCCAGAAACCTCCTCAGAATATAGGGGCAATTTCTATAAGCAACAGGGTCAGCAAAGAAGGCTTAAAATGCTTAAAATAAGTTTCAGAGACAGAAACTGAGATCATACACGTATTTGTGCATTTGGAATAACACCCATAGCTGACTCCTGCAAGTCAGCAGAAGGGCATTTCCACAAAATAAAACTTTTGCAAAACGGAGAAGACAGGGACTAAATACTTGGAGAAGAGGAAAAATGTTCTATTCCTGAGGTCACCCCTAAAGTGTGAAAAATGGAGTCAGAGAAGCCTGGTTATCCACCACTTTCCCTTGAAAATTTCAGATGCTGCCACTACTGTAGGCTATAAAGGGGGTGAAAGACAGGGACACCTTCACACTGTGAACCCTCTGGCCAGAAAAAACTTCCAGGTAGGCGACAGAGCAGAGAGTAAAGCATACTTCAATTCTTAGCATGCATGCAGTTCATCCACGAGGGCACCAGGATCCTCACATTCCTTTGCCTCCTTCCTTCTGCCAGCAGAGCAGTTTGGAACCATCCTTGCTGCTTCTGCAGACACAGACCATGGGAGCCAGCAACGGGGCTGAGGTTCACCCTCTCGCTCTGGGTGATGGACTCTTCCACGTGGGGTCACCAGTTTCAGTCCCTGGTTGTCATGATTCAACACCTCTGTCGTGGAAAAGGGAAAGACAGCCTCAAGGATCCTGGACCATTGCTCGGGCTGCCTGCAAATCCGAAAGTCCTCATCTTCCCTGCTTCTGCCCTCCAGGCTGACAAGATTAAAGAAATACAAACATATGGAAAAGCATTTAGTGAATTCAAAGATACGCATGAGCTCATTCCTTTCTTGCAGGAGTCCCTGATCTTGACTGAACTCCTCTTTTATCCATTGGCCACTTTCTCAACAACCAACCAGCACTGCTCAGGCCATCAAGGAACTGATGCTACTCAGTAGGGAACTACTAAGACAGTTGTGAATCTGGAAAAGTCCTTTTTTATTACCACTGTGGCTCTGTTCTTCAAAGATACTCTTCCAAGGCTTCCATTTTTGTTTAATCAGACTGAATCATAAAGTTTTCTTACTGAACTAAGAATCCAGTTATTAACAAATTTGCTACAGATTAACAAACTGACTCCCTGTGTGAAATATCAGCAACGAGAATTAACATAATTGATTAGTAAGAGTCAAGCTGTATTAATACAGGGCAAACAATAACTCTACAGATTTTTGTATCTGATGGCTACAGGTTTCAGAGGAGCACAGTCCAGCACATTAGTGGAATGGCTGAGTTGGGGTAGAGGAGGTAGGAAATAATCAAAACACTATGAAAACAAAAATAAAAGCCTCAGTGAATGTAATTAAACAGTAGGAAGGGCTGAAGGGTCCTCAACAGTGTGATGTGCATCATTTCTGGGGGATGTGAAAAATTAAACTAACTGCTAATATTATTTAGGTTCAGAGCTTACATTAGGCATAGGAAAAGAAGGCAGAGAAGAAGAAAAAGCACTAGGCAATGAAATGTTAATGGAAGTTATATATAGCTCTTAATAAAAAGAAAACAATCATATGAAAAATAGGTGAGCCAGAGGAAGGAGAAATTAATATAGGAGAGAAAAAAAGAAACTGGAAAACAAGGTGGAATGGAGAATAGTAATATAACTCTTCAGCACACAGTCTGGAGAACAGACAGATACCCCAGAGGCTGTTTTTATACCCTGAATACCCACAGGAAAGGCAAGAAAAGTTAAACTGGAAGAGACATTCAAAGGATATAGAAAGTGATAATCAGAAAGTTCATGAGCAGTTAACTAAGGTAAAAAAAATCCATTCACACTAAGCTCTGGAAACAAACAAAACAAAATGGTACAAGTAGTGCTCCAGTCAGATGGGTTTTTGAAATAATTTCTACCATGCCCCAGCATACACATTTCTCTGTTAACATAAATAGAAATTACGGGAGCTAAAGGGCTCTGTAGGAATATGATTCTGAAGATGATGTCTCTTGTATTGGGAAAAAGAACAGAAGAAACCTGCCAAGAGCTTAAGAAAAGGCAAAAAGTTCCTTCACTAAAGGGCCTAAGGTGATTGGAAGGGAACAAACCTGTTCCTTAAATCTAAAGTACCCACATCCCACATGTTGAAGTATATATTTCTTCTAGAAGGGATTTATATTACAAGAATGCCAGCAGAGTTTTATCTGATGACTCAGGCCATTTGAGTGAAAATGTAGTCAATTATTCTTGACACAAGTAGCTCCACACTTTTTGGCGTATGTTTGTTCCAGGGACTCATTTGGTTCACTATGGAAATTTAACGAGAAACACTAACTTCCAGAACAAAAACAAAATTAAAAATGTGCAGCATCTCTCCTGGTTCATGATGGAATCTGTTCAATTCATTGTCTTGGGAATTTAATTATCTTTTTCAAACTGAGGCATTTACAAAGTGATAAAATCTACTGGGTTTTCTTCTAACACCTAGTGCTTCTGCTCAGATAAATAGCATCTCTTACTTTGCTGATGAGAATTCTGTATTCCTCCCCTGTTCATTCTGCTTTCAGTTCTGCTCAGCTAGAGTTCACTGGTGCTCTCACTGATGCTCCTTGTCCTTCCTCATCTCCATGTTCTACACACTTCTCCCTCACCTGTTGAATTCTGCGTATGATTCAATCTTTTCCTTTTTATCCAGGTAAGAGACAAAGTGCACAGAATAACTGCTAATTTCTTATCTTCCACACCATTTCTAGACTGCAGCCTTTTTAGGGGGATGTAAGCACAATCCTTCTGCATCACATTGGAGTCCTCTAGGCTCCTCTCTGCTCCAGGAGAGAAGAAAGTGGAGCAGTTTACAAATACTGCAGAGGGTTTTTTAGACCAGCTTAGAATTTATTAGCAGGCAGGAATTTCCTTCCTGCTCACGCTGATGCCTTAGGTTTTAACTTTTATATTTCTCAAATTCTATACTGCCTGGTGTGTAACTCTGGAGTTTCTTGTGGCCTGTTTGCTGCTGTTCTCTCATGCTGGTTAGAGATAACAAACCTCCCTAGGTTTGCTCTCCAAGGACACCCAGATTGTCCCAGGCCTCAAACTATGTAAACTAAGGCCTCTGAAAAAGAGGGCAAACTTGGGGTAGTTACATCATTAACTGGGGTTGTAATTCGAGAATTAACCCTGACATGCAAATGGACCAAACTTACAATAGTGTGAAGAACCCATGACCCAAGGTCCATCTTTGGTGTGGCCTTTGACTCCCCAGAGTGGTACCTTTGAAGGTCCTTCAAATAAATATCTACTTTTATTCCCTTATTCCTGTCTAGTCTCTGTTTTTAGGTGGCCACCTCAGGCATCAACACGATGGCTCCAACTTTGAACAAATTTTTGTGTCACATGGCAGAAAAGAGAAGACAACAGCTTCTCATCCCATCAAGAACCACCTGAAGTGCTATTGAGATCAGACTTTGTTACCAAACACTCAAAACACTTTTATGTCAGGTGAGATACATGATACCCGGCAGTGTAATTTTGATTTTATATAAATTACTTGACTTTTCTTTCTGTAAACACAAAATACCTTTTATTCAAGCAACATATGTTTGATAGCTTTTGTTGACACATCTGAGTATAAATAGCTTTTTCCATACTCACATATGCATTTGGACACTCATAGACATGTAAGAATTGAGAACACTATTACTTCTATAGCTTGTTGACTGACTGAATTTGCTGGAAAAGACAAGAAAAAGCTAATCACAACAAAATTCTGGAACTGAACAGCCATACAGTGAAAGTTAATACAATCTCCAAACAAATCTAGCAATAATACCCTCAGCATTAACTAGCCCTGAAACAAGTTCTCCCAATTAGCGAGTGATAGGACAAAAGGAAATGGCCTCAAGTTGCCCCAAGGGAGGTTTAGACTGGATATTAGGAAAATTTTCTTCCCCAAAAGGGTTATCAAGCATGGGACCAGGCTGCCCAGGGAAGTGGTTGAGTCACCATCCTTGAAGTGTTTGAAAGATGTGCCACGTAAAGACATGGTTTAGTGGTGGATTTGTCAGTGCTGAGTTAACAGTTGGACTCAATGGTTTTAAAGGTCCTTTCAAACCCAATTGAGTCTGTGTTTCTGTTATTCCTGGGGAATTCTTTCAACAATCGGGTTTATACTCACATTTCCCCAATTTTCTCCAGTTATAAGTCAAGCAACCAACATGGAAAACATCCACGCAAACTCTCATCTGCCCTCTTACTAACCTCACTTAAACACCAGGTCCAGCTGAATTTTGCCCCTGCTGTGGATTTCTCTCTACATGATTGTTGTTAGTAGGAACTTTACAGGACTGCTTTAAAATGAGGGCTGAGGGCTTTTTTAGTCCATGAGAAGAGATCATGAAGAAAAGCTAAAAACAACAAAAAATTGAGGACATTTTGTTTCAACCCTTCCTTGACAGTAAATTCTGCTTTATGGAATCATAGAATGCTTTGGGTTGGAAAGGACCTTAAAGATCATTCCTTTCCAGCCCCCTGCTATAGGCAGGGACACCTTCCACTATCCCAGGTTGCTCCAAGCCCTGTTCAACCTGGCTTTAGACACTTCCAGGGATGGGGCAGCCACAGCTTCTCTGGGCAACCTGTGCCAGGGCCTCACCACCCTCACAGGGAAGAATTTCTTCCTAATATCCAATCTAAACCTCCTCTCTGTCAGTTTGAAGTGATTTCCCCTTGTCCTGTCACTCCAGGCCCTTGTAAATAGTCTCTCTCCATCTTTCCTGTAGGCTCCTTTCAGATACTGGAAGGCTGCATTTAGGTCACCCCAAAGTGTTCTCCAGGCTGAACAACCCAATTCTCTCAGCCTTTCCTCATAGGAGAAGTGCTCCATCCCTCTGATCATCTTGGTGCCTCCTCTGGACTTGTTCCTACTTTAGCAGGTGTTCCTTCCTCTTTCTCTCACAAAAAAAAAAAAAGAAAAATCTACATGATGCATCAGCACTCTTGCAACCTGTCGTTCTGACAGTCTGCTGTCACTTATTGCAACAAGTACACCTTTCTGTCTGAGATTTGGAGCAGCATTCAGGCAGCCAAATGGGCTGCAGGACAGTAATAAAATGTTCATCACTAACTGTATTATTATAATGACAATATAGTTTATTATTTACCATGATGTTTTGTCAAGTGGTGCTCAGCAGTGGAAGAGATGGGGCAGATTGCTTGGATGCAATAAGCCTTTTTTATTGATACAGGGCTGAGTATTTATACCTTTTCAACAGTAACTAAAACTAAATCCTTATATAAGCAGTAATCACTGTAACAACCGCATCTATGTTTCTTAATAATATTGCAAAACTAATCTCAGGCACTAACCAGCACAGATACACACCAAACGTGCCTTTCCCCTACGCTGTCTCTTTGGTGTTAGGCCGCACTGCCTGCCGTGGTTTGTGGCCTAACAATGTTACTGAGTCCACTTCTGACATGAGTTCAGCAGTGCTCTCACTTCTGCTTTCCAGCTCTATCTCCACAATGTCTGATCTTCAGTTACCTTTGAGCAGCCTTTTTTCACCAGAGATACACCTGGAATTGTAACCCTCCAAACCATACAGTCAGCAGTAAGCAATCACTGGATTTATATGGGTTTTTTTAATACTTTTCTGATGTTCAGAAATAATATCAGCTTACTTCATTTATCAGCAGTACTGTCTGGCTATATAGCCTATTTTCTAACACAAACTATTTCAAAAATATTTCTGTGAATGTATGCTGTGGTAAATCACATTTCTAAATTGACCTATATTTAACACACTGGTATAATGCGATGTAACTTTTATAAAATGTGAACACTTCTTCAGCTGAAAAATGTGTTTATTAAGCAAGGGCCTTAGGGAGCCCAACAAAGTCAACAAGTGTTTTGCTTTTGCTTTAAACCACACAGTTCTCTTATTATTCTCTACACTGAAAAGGACACTGTTTGCTGTGTCAACATAGCAAATGTCCAGCAGGAAATACTGGAGTATATGAAATAGCATATTTATCTGTCAAAATACTTTTGAGCAGAAAGGCTTGTTTGTGGAAGTGAAAAGACCAAGGGACAGTTTCCAGTTTCTCACTGCTTTTTTGTGGTTACTTTAAAGGGTACTACCTAAATAAGGTAAATACTCTCAGAATCAGGTTCCAAAATATGTGCTATTTAACACCCTTGCATTTTTAAAAAAAATCATATCTTGAAAATAAAGGAAAATTACAGATCATTTTAAAGCAGAAATCTGTTCCTTGACTTTGTAAACTAAGGTGGCTTGCAGCCAGAAGAACTGTGCTGACTTACATTCCTGACTCAGTCCTTCATTTTGTCACCAGTAAATTCACGGGCATTCTGTATATACTAAAGAATATTTTCCAAAACTGATAAAAAACAAATGCAAAAGTTGGCTGTAACTTGAAAGAGGTTTTCTAAATGTGGATTTTTCAAAGGTAATGTCCATATTATTCATACTTACATAAGCCCCCATTTTCAGATCCCAACAAGGTGATTGTTAAGGTCATGCTATTTCTGTCAAACAAGATTTTGATTTTAAAACTAGACCAACATATTTATAATTTTATGAATTCTGCCCAGAAGATAGGGTCATGCTGACCTTTTCAGAGAAATTGTATGACAAAGGAGAAAGTGATCCTGATAGCATCCTGTTATTAGAAAACAATTCATGTTCCAAAAACTTCGATCAAGTTAAATCTCTGATGCACCAGCAGAGTTAAATGATAGCATCTGCATGAAAATGAATCATCGAAAGGGACTAATGTAAAAAACATTGCAGAAGATTGCACATGATTCACAGAGAAAGAAAAGAAAAGAAAAGAAAAGAAAAGAAAAGAAAAGAAAAGAAAAGAAAAGAAAAGAAAAGAAAAGAAAAGAAAAGAAAANGAAAGAAAGAAAGAATTAAAAATAAAGGTGGAAAGTTATGCAGCCAGAAAGCAAGAGGCCAGAAGACAAGGAGTATGCTTTTCTTTGTGTACAGCATTTTATGGGTAAATGTATACTGGCCACACTTGCTCAGAAAAGGAAAATCTGTTTACTGTGTTAGTTATTGCAAAGCTTTATGATAAATTCATTTCATTTGCAACATTCTTTCTTCCACTTCAATACTATTTACAGATCAGCCGAAGCAGAACTCATCTTAGAATGCCACACCTCAAAACAGGCTTCCTACAAACACCAGAGAAACATCTGTCATTTTCCTGTGTAGCAGACTGGTCAGAGGCTTAAGCCAGGCAATACTCAGTCCTCATCGTGTCAGAATTACAATCCCCCTGTTGTTGTTACAATAACTCTGCTGCTATTCACACGGGAATTGGTAAGGCACTCCTACAACAGTATGTGCAGATTAGATATTAGGAGGAAATTCTTCTCTGTGAGGGTGGTGAGGCCCTGGCACAGGTTGCCCACAGAAGCTGTGGCTGCCCCATCCCTGGAAGTGTTCAAGGCCAGCTTGGATGGTGCTCTGAGATGCATGGTCTAGCAAAAAGGTGACCCTTGACCATGGCAGGGGGTTAGAAAGAGATGAATTTTAAGGTCCTTTCTAACCTAAACTATTCTATCATTCTAAATAATTTTATAAAGTTCCTAAATGCAATTTTCCCTTCAGCCTGTCTTGTGCTGTTGGAATTATTTGTCAGACACAAAAACATTTTTTTAAAAATAAGAGCCTTAAAACGTTGTAGGGTTTTCTTGTCTGTTTGTTTCATTCTGTGTGTGGGAGTACACAATTTTCTTAATGGGATGTCTATGCTAAAGACAAAGATGCCACAAGTGATTTACAGCCCATTCATGTAAGTAAGGCACCAGGTATTTCCAATAACTGATAGTTAAACCACTAGATTTTCTAAGCCCATTGTTCTGAAGAAGTAATGGTTATACCTGAATTTATCTCTAGCTGCAAACTCCCTTGATCAGTACTGAGTTTACTGAGTAAACTCTGGGTCTGCATGTGTAAAAAACACCAGAAATTATACTTCTTACTAATTTTTTTTTTCCACAAGGGATTACTTCTGGGGCTATTCTATGCTGTAAGAATGAGATTTGAGTTCCACATGACACTTGCAGAAGTCTCATATCCCATGATATTTCTCCATTATGTAATATTTAAACTGTCATTGCTGTAAGAAATCAAGGTCAGGAGACAAGGATCAACTTCCAGGTAGGAAAAACAAATAATTGAAGTTCTGGATTTTAAAATATACTTCTATGTATCTATTTAGCAGTATAGCAGCACTTTCCCCTTCCTAGCAACATTTATTCAGTTTGGTCTGAATTCCACATCAGCCAGTGCTGCTTTTTCAGGTGCAAGCATTGTATTTATCCAGAGATACATGCTGGCAAACAGATATGTTTGATGGGAAAACATGTACCATGCAAAACTTGATAACATTCCAGGAAAAATTTGTTTTGTGGAGTGCAAGAGGTGACCCCACAAAGCAAAGAATAAATTTGTCAAAAGGAAAGAAGAATGTGGCCTAAAAGGATCCTGCAAGAAAACTGCAGTCATTACAGAATATTCTTATGATCTCTGCAAATAGTCAGCAGCATTTGGTACCAATTTCATTAAGTCCTCAGTTAAAGAAAGTTGAGATAGGCTTACCACTTCTGTACAGTCAAAACAAAGTCACACAGAAAAACAACAGGATACTATCTTGTTTCCATTCCTTACTCGGAATGATCAAGGATGATCAAGCTCCATTTCCAGAACTACAAATCGTAGCATGACTTCCTGCCTATCTGTGAAACATGTAAAGCATTCTGAGATCCCAAGATGAAAATGGCCTTAACACCATAAAAATGAATGACACAGAACAAAAAAAACCCCAACAAAATGAAACAACCAAAACAAACAAACAAACAAACAACCAAACAAACAAAACCACCAACCAAAAAAAAAAATCACTTCCCTGATCTCNAAATTGGTTAAGCAAATGCATTTATAAAGTGAATCTAGTTTATAGTCACAATGCTACTAAATCCCCTGGTTTAGAATGCAACTTCTTACTTATGGAAAAACTCCAGTCAGAGTTTTGTAAGTATCCATACATAGAATTATCTTTATATATCCCATGGTGTCATACATCACAGATACCACCACAGAGTATGGTGTTCTCTGTTGCAGTAAGAAGCCATGCAAAATAACTAAGTTTCAGAGCTTTAAAACACTACATAGAAATCATGTACTGAATGAAGTTCTTAATGGCAAGGCACCTGTGACAGAAAAGCAGCAAATAACCTTATGTATAATAAGTACTACAGTTGGTCATCATAAGCCCCTGAAGAAATGACAGAAAAATAAAGCAGCTACAAGAAGTCTCTGTCTCAGTTCTGATAGTTTCATTTATCAACAAACAAGTTTAGTTCCACGAGAAGACTACATTAAGGGAACTATTAAGCTAAATGTACCCAAATGTTATTTGTTTTACCTGTCAAAAATTATTAGTGTCAGAACCACCGCCAACATACAGGCTTGGAAAGAGAGACACAAAAGCTGGTTGTTTTAGGCTATTCTTTTAAAGCACAGTTAAAACTCTGCATAGATAGAAGCTTTTTCCCTTGCCTAATGCTGCCATGGCAAGTCAGGAAACAGCACAAAACCTCAAAAAAATTAAAGGTTAAATCTTTATCTTAGATGAAATCACCCTGGGGAGAATTACATGTACATGACTAAATCACCAGTGAACATTTTATCTGTGGATACCCTGGGCTGCCTGGCCACATCAACACAGGGACATTGCTTGACCCAGCTGGCTGGAGTGGATAGCCAAAAATGATCTGCAGACACAAGGTGTTTGAAGCACCTGCTTTAGAATTACCTGCAGTATTGACTTACATGCTGCTTCTTCCAGAGTGTAGATGATTAAAACCTTGCCCACGGGCAGAGGGACAAGGGGCATCTCTGACTGTATCTAAACTACCAGTTCCCTCCTGTGTTGATGCTGTGTTGAAACTTTGCAGGGAGAGGCAGCAAAACCATTTGGAGGGTGGCTCCTAACAACTTCAGCAGCCCCTGCATCAAAATACACCCAGCATTGCACCAGAGATTGATCTCAGCACGAACTTGTTGCCCAACTCCAGGAAGCAGCCCAGAGGGAAACCATCTTCTGCACAGTGAGGATGACCAGAGCACCAGGAGATGGATAAGAGGTGAAAAGAACTGGAGATGTACAAAAACATGCGGACTAAAGCATTTCTGTCAGGCACTAACAGGTTTTAATTCCTTGATGGTCCCTCACCTGGGGCCTCCTATGCTCCCCGCCTGGGAACCCTGCAGAAGATCTGACTGGGCATGTACCTGTCCCTGGTGGGTCTGTGGCCTTCCCTGGAGCTGTGTGTGCCTCCTGGTGAGATTCCCTGGATGGACCTGGCTCATCACATGCAATACTTGGGGCTGCTGATAAGCCCCTTACCCAGGTCCCATAGGAGGGGCACAACCTGCATGAGGGTCACCCCAATTCCAGGCTCATTCCCCCACTGAGGGCAGCTCTGCTTCCACAGCCCCCTCAAGCAAGACTGCTCTCCTCACACGCTCCTGCTCTGCCAAAAGCGTATTGCTATCACCTTAGAAAATCTAGATTGTTTAATTTATAGTTCAGAGAAAGTATTGTTCTGGCAACAGCATCTGTAAGTGCTCAGGACAGCAGGAAATAAGCAGATGAAGTGACGCTGGCCATCGCAATGATGCTAGAGAGGAGGGGAGGGAGGGAAAAACACATACATAAAAATAAAGCTATAGGGGAAAAATAAATTTTCTATCCTGAAAGCTTATCACTTCCCAAAGCTGAATTGCAAGCCAGATAATTTGCTAAGGCGGGTCTGTGCTTGACCTAGCTGGAGCCAGGCTTCCCTTCACTGATGACCATCTGTCCAGGGGCAGTGCAGGTGACAAGGGAAGAGGGTACCTGGAAAGGGAGCAGTGTCACAAGCCCTAATACTGTAAATTTCCCTGGCAGAACTAATCCAGGCTGCCATAGGCAGTGACAATTAATCGGAAGTGACACAACTGTGGTCTGAAAATGAGGCAACAGAATAGAACTGTCACTATGCTTCCCAGGGCAATGATAAATGATGTCATCTCTATTTCAGGACGTTTCAGGTGAAAAGCAAGCTTTAGCCACACAAATTAGAGAAGGAGAATGAAAAGGTATTACACCCAAGAATAAAAAAATTAGGTTACTGTTATATTGCATACATTTGACTTGCATTTTTGCTACGTACCACCTCATTCTGCACACTGAAAATCCCACTGCTCTTTTCCCTGGCTGGATCCCGTCTGAGCAAATAGCCCTTGCTCCATATCTAAGAACATATCTATTCCAACTATTATTTTGCTCTCCACATGGTTGATCACAACGGATGGGTTACATAGTGGCTACAAGACCCAAGTAATCCTTAAATGTTACTCACAGGATTCCCCATTTCTGGGGAAACTATATTGGCTTCCCTTAGCAGACAGTTGGTCCAATCATACTTTTCGTATGTCTTTTCTCCTGTTTCTAAATTCTGAGTTTGTTTAGGTATTTGCTTTTGTCCAGACAATCTTAGAGAAATGGGGAGCTGTCAAAATTTCAAAAGCTAGCACTAACACAAGCCACACATAGGGTATAACATTAATATTTTATTTGGCAAGTACACCAACCCCAGAACAAATCATACTATTCATGAAGTAAAATATTCTCCATGCAGATTAGCAGCCCCTTCACACCAGGAGATTAAAAAATAAGTACATTGTCTGCTTCCAAGAAAAAAGGCCTGCAAAATGGTACAAGAATTTGCATAGTGTTTCCCGCAGCCAGCTACTCACATACAGGTGCCTTACAAAAAACACCTAGAAGGGCTCCATATGGCATGCTTGGGAGTATACAGGACAATACTGATTTCTCTTATTTTTGAGCCTCACAGTCTTTTTAATTGAAGCACTTTCTGACTGTGAATTAACTAGAGAGACCACCAGAATCACAGGTCATCTCAGACATGTCAAAACTCGTGAAAAGTGTTCATGAATGAAGTGCTCTTTAGAGGCTCACATCTTTTCTGCTTTCACCTAACAAAGGCAAGCTTAAAGATTAATGCTCCAGTAAGAGCCATAAAAAAAATAAACTTCTCACAGATCCATGGTAATATTGTTTACTTGCACTCACAGAAATGAAAGCAGAACCCAGTCAACATATTTTCACTGGCAAACTCCTGAATGTTTTTGCTAACTGCTGTACTTTCAACTAATAAAAATATTATGACAGCACAAAACATTCATTTAGCTGGTATTTAATTTCTTTTCAAGTCTAATGTGTCAAAATTATGGTGCTTGGCACACAAATATTTCTAGAGAGAAAATCCTAGTAGTAATCATTGCAGAAATAAAGAAAATGTACTAATCTCTGAATATCTTGCTGAAGAATACATCAAAAGCAGCTAAACTCTGCTTTTGAATGCACTGAAATGACAATAGAATGCATAAGCACATTATGAAGGCATTTCCAAGCAGCCTAGTGGTGAAGGCCGCTGAACAGTTAGCACTGCACAGAGCAGCTGTCCTGGCTCGGCAGGTTCAGGTGTGTGCTGCAGTGCAGGTACAGCCTGGTTGTCCTTCATCCTGCACATATCCCTTAGCCACAGGATAAATTTATCCAGCGAAATGTAGCAAGGAGTCTGTTGTCAGCTCCCACTCAGTACAAGCAATTACACCACCAGCATGGCCTTGTCTTTATCTAAGAATGCAGAGAGTTGTCATGAGAACATCTTTTTTGTTTGACAGTAGAAATGATTAATAGAAATGTTTTCACACAGGAGAACCCTATAAGAAGCCAGAAGACCACGGCGCCGGGTAACCTTTCCACCGAGGAGTCCAACACAGAGCGCTGTACCCCGACTCGACGGCACCCCGACGGATCCCGCACCGCCCGGCGTTCCCAGCTCCTGGAGGACCGTAAGATTATGCGCAATTGTCCCCTCTTAGCTGTGGCCATGGGGGTTTACGCGACACTCCAGCTCATGCCGGGGCCGTAGCCGCAGGCATCACCCCCAGCGTGCGGCAGGCGGGATCCCTCTGGGAACACCGCTCCGGAGCGGGCACGGGGTACCGGGAGGGATCCCTCTGGGAACACCGCTTCGGGGCGGGCACGGGGCACCGGGAGGGATCCCTGTGGAATCGCCGCTCCGGAGCGGGCACGGGGCACCAGGAGGGATCCCTCTGGAAACACCGCTCCGGAGTGGGCACGGGGCACCGGGCGGGATCCCTGTGGAATCGCCGCTCCGGAGTGGGCACGGGGCACCGGGAGGGATACCTCTGGAAACATCGCTCCGGAGCGGGCACGGGGCCCCGGGCGAGCTCCCTGTGGAATCGCCGCTCCGGAGCGGGCACGGGGCACCGGGCGAGATCCCTGTGGAATCGCCGCTCCGGAGCGGGCACGGGGCCCCGGGCGAGATCCCTGTGGAATCGCCGCTCCGGAGCGGGCACGGNGCGGGCCGGGGTTTTGGCGCGGGGGCTGGGCCGCGCTGTCCCCGGGCTGTTCCCGTGGGCTCGGGGCAGTGAGGCTGCAGCCGCACAAAGCCCGGCTCAGCGCGGCCCTGGCCGGCCGGGACTGTGCGGCGCTGACCCGAATACGGCCCGGCTTCGTCACCGCCGGCCGGCAGCCGCGTCCCCTGGCCTGGGAATCTCCCGGCAGAGCGGTGACTCCCTCGATGGGGGCTGCTAGGATGGAGCGGTGCGGGACGCGGTCACCGCGCCGGGGGCAGGAGGGAGCGCTGCGGCCGCTCGCAGAGGCGCTGCTGCGAGCACGGGGCGAGCGCGCCGTCGGGAGCCGCCGCC
>VYXC01011440.1:7659-227043 GCA_013397175.1 Platysteira castanea
AAAAAAAAAAAGCATCCAGAGCAAAACAGTATCATGAATAGCAGTTTGTTTCTCACTAAAATGACTTGGACCTAATTCCACTGACTTTTTTGTTTTCACTAGTAACTTCCACCAAATGGATATTTTCCCAGCCTATCATCCCCAGTGTTGACATCTCTCATATCTGTAAGCAGGCTTTTTTGACTCATCTTCACTTCACATCACACATTACACTCATTTTTTCCCAAAAACTAATCTGTATCTGAATCCGTGTTTCTTTCAAAATAGTCTGGCTTGCTTTCATTCTTATAGATTTTGTTATTTTATTATCGTGAATCATACTTGCTACACTGTGAATGGACAAATAAATGTATCTGCATGTACAGATCACCTTAATGCACATCCTTCCTCCCCTAAACATCCCACAGCCCTGTGCTACCCTGAGCACTCTTGCCCTGCACCAGGTGATGTGTACTGCCCCAAAGCGACTGTTCTGTCCAAAAGCCGCTCTGCTGCTATCCCTTGGGAGATAACCCATGTCCCACTTGAACACTCGGGCTGAGGTTATCCCAACTCTGGAGGGTGTCTCCAGACAGGATGTCCTCCTCTCTGAGTTCTAGTTTTGTTCTTTCCTCTAACTCTGCCTGATGGCTCCTGTTATGAGCCTGGGAGCAGCACACCGAGGTAATATTTGGGCTCCTGCTCCTGCCATGGCCTTTCTGTGCTCCTTGATGGTTGTGCAGAAAGCTTTTTTCATATAATAGATTTACTAGTCTTTACTTATATATATACATATATACTTACATGAGTGTATATATATACTTATATATATATACTCATAATCCTTGAAAAAAATCCTCCGGTTTGGAAGCTTTTGCTTCCCTCTTGCAAAAGAACCAAATGGACTTTTGATGTTTGATGTTAAAGAGTGAAGAGAAATTGAAGAGGAAATTGGAGTGCAAGTGATGTGAACTTGTTTTAATGTAAATTTTGATTGTTCACATGACTTTGATTCCAGCTTGCAGTAACCACAACATTTCAGTATTTCTGGAATACTGACTATGTTAATTACACTGAAAAACCTGCCAAAACCCCTTTACCATCTCCATTCCTCAGTGTCTGTTCTAATTGTGTTTGTGAAAAGTAACATCTCTTTTCCATTTTTATTTTGACCTATTAAAAAAACCCAAATTATTTTTCTCCACTTGGTCTTAACAAATTAACAAATAGTCTGTATTTGTTAAATTACCTAAGAATCCATTCAACAAATATTCAGTGTCTAAGCTGAACATGTTTTCTTAATGTGTGAGGTCAGAATTATTCTTTTTTCATATAAATTAATTTGGTTTTTTTTATGCTTACATCACACATTCTTATTCTCAAAACTATTCAGTTCTTCCTGCATTTATGATAGTCACTTTCTTACTGATAGTATCTACAGGTAGATATATAGAATCAACTTCTGTTTTCCCTAAGGTCATGAATGACAATGCTAAATTAAAATCCATTCATACCCTTCTTCCAGAATAGTATACCTTAGTATCAAATCCACTATTGTCTCCCGGTTTCTTGTCCATACTAAAATGAATCATTATTTATTTCTGTGAGTGTATTATATCTTTCTTTATATTAACTTTTAAACTAACATAAGCATTTCTGCTGTATATTATGTCTTAGAGGTTGAAGTATGTACAAGTTTGGGCTTGCTTGTAAAACATTTAAAAAATATATTTAGCCTTTATAGTTGTTTCAGGGTTAAAACAGATTTGTTGTTTCCTCAAGAGAGACAGATCTCAGTGTGAAAATATGGAATGAGAAACTTAGCTGAAAGTGACTAAATTAATTTAGAGAATGGTGACCAAAAAAAAAGTTATTTGAAGGGGAAACATGATACACAAAATAATAGTGCCATGGAAAGTGAAAGAATAAGCAGAAATATAAAAGGCATGAGTGACTACTAGAGTAAAACAGAAATTTCACAAAGAATACATGATAAAGTGCCTGCAAACCACATGCAAAGAACTCTTCCATGCCTTTCTCCCTCTGCAGGTTCCTCTGACAGTTGGTTGTACTGTGAATGTCAGTTAGATTTCTGAATATTCCCATCTACCATGTTTATATTGGCTATGTTTATGAACAATAGTAACGATCTTGGGAAACAACCCATACCCCTTGTCTGAAGCATAGGCTAGGCACAAAGCTGGCAGAGAAGTCTTCTTATTCCATAAAACTGTTTATCCCTGTCTGTAGTGCAACTTGTCTGTGTGTGACTCATAAAAAATTAGGATTCTGACACAAACTGGGGAATAGTTTATAAACATGTGTTTTTACTGACTGCATTCAAGCGAATATCTGAGAACATTGTTATTTATTACATTTGCTCTAGGGCACCAAATAACAATTTGAAAATAGTTATAAGGGAAAAAATCCCACATCCTATGGTATGTAATGCTTTTTCTATTAGAACACTGGACAATGGAAAATGAAAGCTGATTATGCAATTGTTGTTAGCTGCCAAACACACCATTACTGGTAACTGGCTTTCCAAACTATTTTGACAGTTAATATGGGGTTGAGAAATGTCTGATCTAAAATGGACATGGTGCATTTAACACAAGTAGCCAATTACTCATACAATGTATCTTGGCTGAAGGAATATGAACTTAGAGTACTCAGAGTAGGCTGTGTTTGTGATTTTACTGAAGATATCCTAAGTGACAAAAGCATAAGAGGGGAGTTATAATCTCAGGATTTTACAGCCTAAATGAAGATCTTTTTACATTTGCACAATTCAATATTTTTTCAAGGAAATTTTAAGAGGATCCTATTATTGATAGTTCCTACTTAGCCCTAAATTGAAGTAGTACCTAAACTTAATTAGGGACTCAGCTTTATTCAGCTTTCACTAGCATAAAATTATTTTCAGCTGGTATCGCTTTCCCCAAACATTATTGCTTTCCTTAGTAAATTTTTCTTTTCAGAAATAAACATGCTGAGAGGGAGAAATCATTCTTCACCATGCACATACTTAGAAAATCACACAATATAGTGGCCCATATAATGTGCTCATACATGAACACATAAAATTATATATTTTTCACAAGTGAAAAGGACCTAGAGGAAAACAATAAAAAACAGAATCTGGTGGAACAGTGCGACTGAGTGAAGTGCATAATACCAGTAATACTGTGAGTGATGTCAAGTATAGTAAACATCCAAAATATACCATGAATTTTCAGTTAAAGTCAGAAGAATGAATGTTGAAGAGTAAACAGGAAGCTTCTAGTAAGATTACTTAATTTCCCAGAGCTCTTTTTTTAGGAATGCTTTTTTTGCTATTGAGTTTTTGATTCTTTGATTTGACAGCTTTATTTCATGACATTAAAAAAAAAAAAAAAGAAAGAAACAAAACACAAGTTTGCCAGTTCTGCTTTTTCACTTTCTAGGGGATACTATAAAATTAGTATATAATAATAGTAATAATAGTAATAATAGATAGGAAGTATCAGCTACACAGCTTCTTAGTGTTATTTGCTCAACCTTAGTGTGCCTTTACTATGTAAAATACATTAGAAATGCTGTATTTGATCCTATTAATCCCACTGCTGATGTGAAGTAATATACAGAAATATGCCAGAAAAATGCATCTCTCAGACAGTCCATGGCTCTCATCAAGCCCATTTCCTTTTATCATGAGACAAACCCACAGTCTCTCATGCCAGTTCTGGATGGTGCACACCCCACTGACAGGGGGCATGGTCCTCACTCTTCCTTCTGGCTGAACTCACCATCACTCCCATGGCCGGGAGCCCTCGCTCCCAGGGACCAAGCTGACCACGCTCTGAGCACTGTGAGCCAGTGTACAGCTAAACACTGCCCAAGGGGCAAGATTATTTAGTACCTCAAAAGGACTTGCTATAAAATTAATAGAAACCGTTTCTTGACTCTTTTTTTCCTTGCAATCAGCATGACATTCTGTAGCCTTTGCTTGTACAGCCCGTCATGTTACACTCAGGCAAACACACTGAATTTCAGGGAGCTGCTTATATCATACATACGATGCTTGAATTTGGCTTATGCTCTCCTACACAAGCTACAGAGCGAGGATAAAGAGTGCCAAAATCAATATTTTTTTTGGCGCTAGTAGATAACTGTGAATTAAAAAATTAATTTCAGTGTAGAAGGAGAGAGCCACTTCTGCTTAATAAGCATAAATAAATAGCACCTTTTATAAATGGATTTTCCTTTAAAACTAAGCTTCATCCTTTTCTCAGTCTAGTAGTTCAGGAACCATTCTTGAAGGGATACAGAATGAGTGCCAATTCTTAGAGCAAACATGAACATTTTCTCTGTTTCAAAATTCATATGCAGTTTTGGCAATGTGAATCATAATGTTCTTTTTAAGGATATTTGGATAAAGATTAATCTACCATAGCCACTATGGAAAGAAAAAATATTAGGTGAAGATTTGGAAATCTAAATGTATAACATGGAACATCTGCAAAACCTATCTCTCCATAAATTGTATTAACAGAAATTCTTCATCTCAGTATCCCTTTTCTGTAGGAACCCTACTTAAAACAATCATTTGTCTTCATAAATGGCCTTGGTAGGAACACTTGTTAGTAGTAATGGAATAAAGAATTTAAAAATTACTGGGTGTGCATTTGGATGACCATATTTGCTTTCTGTAAGGCCTAATACACTCAAATTTTCTGTCTGTAGGAAAAGATATGATGACTTAGTTGCTGTAGGCCCTACCCCTTATTTTTAGGAGAATTTTAAATATAAAGATTTTTTTTAAAAAAACAAAATTTATTAGCAGAGTTCATGGAAGAAGTTCCAAGGGTTTTTTTTCTTAGCAAAGCTTTCCTTCTAAAGCCACTGGTTGTTTTGGCCAAACTCATAACAGAGCAGCCCTACTGAGAGTATTTTAGAGAGTAGCATAAGCTCCCTAAAATATCTGTTTCATCAAGTGCGCACTAAGGAAGTATCAACTTGCATGTAGCCCTTGAGGCACGAAGCAGAATTCTCAAGGCTGAAGAAGTGGGTAGAGCCTCTCTCCCTCCCTGTAAGAATTCCCAAGTGGGCCCAACAATACCATGCTGGTGCTGAGCTGAGTTCACTTAGAGTGATTTCATCATTTCACAAGAAAGACAATAAAATTGCAAAATTATTTGCAGTCTTGAGAGGAAATTTTTCTGAAAAGAATCTGAAGGCAGAATTCAACAATTTAAAACTGGATTTGCCTGAATCCACACTTTTGTTTGAGGGTTTTGGTTTTTCATTTGTGATGGGTTTAAGCTATTAATAATCTCTTTTTACCTTGCTGCCAATTTTTGGTAAGATGTTAGTGCAACATTTCAAAGAAATAAGAGCTGTGTAAAGAGCTTCTCTTTTCAGTATTTCTGTACTGCTTTAGAGTAACTTTTTCTGACTCCTGCAAGCATTGAATTGGCTGCTTATCCATTTAAAACCATTAAAAATAAATGTAACTACCGATAAACAGTTTCAGGTGCTCAGATCTAGAGGAGAACTATATCTGTACCTGATTATTGCACAGTCCCCACCCTTTATGACTCATCTGTAATATTGATCATGTGCTGAGGGAGGGAAGGTTTTACAACTGACACCAGTAAAATTGAAAACATTTGGAAAACTTTAATTTTATATAAATATATATATGTTTTTGAACATTTATAGTCTATATTGCAGTCCCTAACATTAAATGGTAGTAGGTTTTGATCTTTATTGTGCAACATAACAAAGCCTATACTTACAGTAATTCAGAGGCCAGACGCAGAGAACAGTGTAGGTTCTGATGCTATCCCAGGCTTCAACACTGTTGTCCTGGTTTCAGCCTGGGTAAGTTAATTTCTTTGCAGTAGCTGCTACAGTGCTGTGTTTTGAGAAGAAGAGTTAGCATATGCAAGGTAAAATGTCATCATATATTTTACTGAAGCAGATTCCCTAGAATCAGGATTTTCCACAGTTCTGTAAGGTCACATTTACTTAGATGAATTTCTTATTTTTTGTGGAGCCTAATATCTATGTCTTTTTCATTTCCACAATAATACAGGAGGAAATTCTGATACAAAAATCAAACAAGATAAGTATAAAATTTATCAGATGAAAATATCAAGAAAATAATTAAATATCTCAAAGACAATTTACTAGAATAATGTTCAGTCCACTACACAACTTTATTAGTAATATTTATATATTTTAAATGCTAATAACTAGGGCTGAACTTGGCCCCTTCAAAAACAAGCATAATGATCAAGTTCTTCCGTGGATATTGACAAGGGAAAAATCAATGTGAGAGAGAAGACTCAGCACCAGCTTGGTTCATTTTTGATTGTAAAGGTTGCTAAATATCACACAGGCATTTCTCTTTGGCTAAAGGCTGGAGGAATGCAGTGGGCTCCTTTTTTGCCTTGCCCAAAACACCTTCTGCAATAGTAGTGAAGGATCACTGGCATAAAGATGACTTTCCTCTAGCTTGGGATTCCTTTATACTTGGAAACACCTCAATCTCTTCCCTCCTTTACAGCTGGCTGAAGATTTTTTAAAGATATTGGAATAAAGGGACAAGGGCAGTGCAGCTGACCTGGGAAATCAACACCTCATCTTTCTTGCTTAATGATGCAAAAATGAACTGGCTTCACATCACTGAGAATTTACAGACGGAGGATCCCAAGTGCCTTTTTATGTCTCTCATCTTAGTTAAAGACGTGAAACTTGGTTAAGGAAAATTATTTTGCTCAAATTACAACACTCGCAAATATAACCATTATTATTAAAAGTGGAACAAAATTAATCATAAATATATTTCATATGAATCAGTGAATTTCTACTATGGCATCATAGGGACTGGTACTAAACCCAAGGCCCTAGAGCATTTTATAAAATAAGTTATATATAGTATTTCCACAATTACAGATAATTCTCATATTAAATCATTGCTGATAAGCTGTGGCAATAACATTAGGAATGGTGGAAAGAAAAGTAGAGAAGGTGACACATCAGGCATAGATAACGATTTAGAAATAATGTTAGGAAACAGTCAGAAACAGTCTGAGGAAAAAAGAAAGGTAAGGGAGACACATAAATAGCAAGTTGTTCTCAGAAAATGCCAGTAAAGAAGCAAAGGGAAAAAAGAAAATATTCCAGGGATACAGAAAGTTATGAGGAAATAAATTGTGATCATATGAAAAATTGTAATAATAGACACAGGTGGATTTGTGAAAATAAGTTTTTAAAGGCTAAGAACAATTGAAAGAATTAAAGAAATTAATTGGCAAAGCTAACCCAAAATTAAGTAGTCTCTATCTGTGTTAAAAGTTGGATTGCCCAAGCTCCCAGAGACACGGCAGCTAATAAGAGGCCACAGATGTGTCTCAGGCTGCAGGAGACTGAGGAAAGGAAGTTGAACAGGTCTGTGCTTATCTGCAGTCCTCGCCATCTGAGAGAGGACATATGGTGTGCTCTGGTACCACACAGGTATGGGAAAACAGAAAATTGCTGTTGGTAAGCACTGGATATTTGAGGAGATGGGTTTATTTCTACCACAGTTTCTGTCATCGTGGAGCACATAATATACCTTTATGCAATAAAATGTGTTTACAGTAGGACTAGCACTAGGACTACTGGAGAAGAAAAAAAGGTTAAAAAAATGGAGAAACACTGGGGATAGCAAAAAAGAAAGATAATTATTTCAAAAACAATGTTTTTGTAATTCCCTATGACCCTTCTAGCTATTTCACTGACACATTCTTTGGTACTTCTTCCTACTTGCATGAGCCATCAGATTGA
Source organism: Platysteira castanea (assembly GCA_013397175.1). Lineage (NCBI taxonomy): Eukaryota > Metazoa > Chordata > Aves > Passeriformes > Platysteira > Platysteira castanea. Next base: position 15,454 of record VYXC01011440.1, read on the forward strand.
TACTAGCATTCAGGCAGAAAAAAAGCTATTTATCTTTAGAAGAAAGTAGATTTCAGGATTCTCAGCACTCTTTCTCCTACCAGCTTCATGGTGAGCTCATGCCCTGATGTTTCAGCCATCCAGCATGGCCATCACCAGTGTGTCAGTCGCCTCCTTGCTATGATGCAAGACCATGTGTCTCTAGTCTGATGCATTAGGACTTGGAAATGCACTTCTAAACTCATTATCTCAGACCATTACCCTGTGAAAAAGGCTAGTTTACTAAAGAATAACAGAAAGATTAGCAAGAAATTCTTCTACCTACACCATGCTGTTTACATTTCAGCTCTGTTTTATTAATTGCAAGGCGTCTGACCATTTCTGTTATTCCCAGTGGCTTTCTCCTGACTTCTCCAAACTTTAGAAACAATTTCATCACAACAATTAACACAGGAAAAGAAAATCTTGTGCACTTGATTGCTGTCACATTTGTGGATGCTCAGCTATGTAAAGAACCCTGGCTACAAATCTCTGGAATAAACTTACTTGCCTTTGTTGTTTTCACAGCATTTTTACTAAGTAATTTCACTCAGAAAACAAGTGTCTATTTAAACAAATGCTGCAGCTGTGGGATGTTTCAGACTTGTGGAAAATCCTCCAGCTAACATGTTCCTGGATTCATTTTCACATCATTGGTGTTAGAGCAGACTCTTTTCCATGCCTGTAACTGTTCCTCCACAGCCAAAACACAATACTGTTTGTTCCAGGATTTTGTCACTGGCCTTCTCCCCAGTGCACTATTTGCAAGGATGTAAATGGGATATGTATGTTTATCAATGTTCAGCTGCATGCATGGAAATGCAAACAGTTTCCAAAGACTTTTCCTCCAATTGCTATATAGCTGTTACGCCTGTAATTTTGGCCATGCTCTCATGTTCCTGAATCCCCACAGATTTGTTTTCCTGAACTCACACAGATTTTTTAATTGTCTAAAAGGCTCTACATATATGCAGGTTCAAAAGATTAAAAGTCCTGGAACAGACTGCCACAAATTCCAGGTTTTGCAGCTCAGTATCCAGCCTTCTGACCTGTTATTTATAGTGATGATCCTGAATGATTATGGTCTTTTTTTTTTAAAATTTATTTTATAAATATGTTAAAAAGAGGAAAAAGACACAAATGTGATGAATATTTGGTGCTTGTATGCCAGTTTTTTTACTCTTCCAGAAATTACTGTAGAGTGGCAGAGCCACAGACAACTGCTGTCATTTGCACAGATAAGCACGGGGAAGCTCCTTTGTCAGCATGGTTGGAATTTGGTCTTTTGTGAATCCTAGAGAGGCTTTGACACAGTAAGTTTGTAGAAACCTGGGACTAAACATGAAAATATTCCTATTTTAAAAAAAGCTTTATAGCAACACAAAACCAGTTTTCATTTTTAAGGTCATTCTTAGTAGGAATACATTTTTTATTTCTTAGATTGGACTTTTTACCTTTAGTGAAGTAAACTCCTAATTAGGATGACTGCAAGAAAAGGGAGGCCCCCTCCAAATAGTTGCTATGTGAACTAAACTAAAATCTTTAGCTCAGTCTTTAGGAATTCTTAGCAACCCAGAAGCTTGCCACCACTTATTTTCTAAACTTTCTTTTGTAAATAATAGATGTGCCCTCAGAAGGAAAATATTTGCATGTTGTACACCCTAAGCCTAGCATCTGCTAGCTGTTTTCTTGTTTGGCTCATTCTTCTAGCTTTCCCTTGTTTGCAAAACACATGAATCCTGAAATGGATTTTTTTTTAGTATTTCAGGCAGTAATTATGGATATGACGGAATTTTGGATCTCTAGTTTCTTAAGGTGCCATAGTGAACGCTAAACAAATTCTAATTAGAAAATAGTTATACTTTTTCCTCACACAGATTTTGGGAAAAAAATCCCCACACATAATCAAACATAACATAATCAAAGAGATTTGCAAGATGTTCATGTCTGTTGTGTACAAAAGAGGAAAGGGTGAATTTTGCCTGCCGTTAGGAAAACTAGCAGAGGACCTACAGTTAAAATCATGCTAGAGTGAAACTGTCTCCTCTCGCAAAAATGACAGGAGTAGATGGTCTGTGAGCAAAAATAAGACTTTGATCTGTCAACTATCCTGCAGTTAGACAGGCTGAGAGAGCTGGAGTTGTTCAGCACGGAAAAGAGAAGGTTTCAGAGAGATCTCATGGTGGCCTTCCAGTACCTAAGAGAGTTTCTAAGAGGGAGGAAGAGAGATTTTTTAATATGGGCAGATAGTAACAGGACAAGAGGCAGTGGTTTTAAACTGCAAGAGAACAGGTTTAGATTAGATGTTAGAAAGAATTTTTTTTACTTAGAGGGTAATGAGGCACGGAAACAGGTTGCCCAGAGAGGTTCTGGGTGCCCTATCCCCGTAAGTGTTGAAAGCCGGGTTGGATAGGGCACTGAGTAACCTGGTCTAGTAGTGACATCCCTGCCTGTGGCAGGGGGATTGGATCTAGATGACCTTTAGGCTCCTTTCCAACCCAAATTACTCTATGATTCTAAACTAGGCACGTGAAGGATCGTGCGCAAAGGAAATTGAGTGAAGGGAACATAGACAACCCACGAAGGACAGGGCCATCTCTCTCACTCCACCTCAGGTGGTGGTATAGCTAGAGCCTGTCTCAAGTGTTTGTACCCAAATAAATGCACACAAAAAATAAGTAGGAGGAATTTCGAGTCCATGCACTGTCAGATGTCTATGACATCACTGGAAACAATGAGATGCGGTAGCACTGCAGAGTCTGGGAATACAGTGTCAGTCACAAGGTAACAGTTAGGGAACGCTTAAGCCATTGAGACATGAACAAGTCCACAGGATTAGAGAAGATGCATCCCTGTGGGTTCCTGCAGGTATAATCAGAAAGCCACTGTAAGTAATTTTTGGAAGGCGATAGCAAACACAGAAGTTTCCTATCAACCATAAAGAAGGCAAATATATCCATCTTCAAGAAGAGTAAGGGTGAAAATCAAGAAGATACTCAGCCTAACCCCAAGAAGACTGCGGACAAAGTCCTCTGGAAAGACATTTTCAAACACATATTTTCCAAACAGTGATTTGGAAGATGAATATGAATTTATCTAGGATAAATCAAGCCTGACTTACTAGTTATTTATGATGAGATGACTCAGGTTTTAATAGACAGTTTCACAGTGTTTTAACTTGCACAGAGGCAAGGGAGTAAGATTCTTTCAGTCACAATAGTTAATACCCTATATTTTGCTAGATAGATGTTTATAAGAGACATGTTTCTGTAATGATGAAAACTTACTGAATTGAATCCCAGATCAAAAGACTAAAATAAATATCCCAAGACGGTGGTGCAACAGAAGATAGACCTTGCTCTGAAACTTTATTTGAATCCTCTCTGAGTTTGGCTCCCAGTCAGCTGCCTGTTCAGATGTGAAAGTTGGAAATACTGGTGTCCATAGCTTAAATTTCAATTCTCTCCTGTGTTCTGGCTCATAAAAGTGTTTCTGGATTTATATGTTTCTTCATTTCTTAAGAACTGCAGAAGCTCAGACACCCATCAAATACCTGTCAAAGCTCTCAAAGCCAGTCTTAACCTGTCTTGATCTTGAGAACCACACACTGAGTTCAACAGAAAAAATACGCAAATTTTGTTCAAGAACTTCAAGGTGTTTGAAAAATGTATAAATGCAGGGGAAGGAGTCATAGTTCAAAACCACAAACAGTTCAGTCTTAGAAAATTAAATAATCCAGAAACAGCCCTTAAGCATCTGTAATTACCTTAGTATCAGTGATGCCTGAAAATACAATAATACTGTTTTAAGGACCCCTCAGTTATGTCTTCATGAATTAGCTCACGTGTACAGAGTCTTACTCATGGAACGAATATTTTTCTGGATTTCTGGTGGAACACTGCTCTCTTAGGATATTACAGAAACTTTTTATTAAACTTTCTAGAGTTTTTCAACAGGAGTTAAACATGTTAATTCACACATCAGCAAGCACAGATGTATTACTGCCAAAAGCAGAACCACAGAGAAAAGCCATGTTCAAGACTCATTCACACATAACGGAAGATTTTGAAAATGTTTCTTTTCAGAAATTACTCGCTCTCTTATTTTCTCTAATTTTTACATCGCTGGTTACATTTTCATGAAGGAAGACACAGACAGTTCTTGGTGGTCTTTTTTTGTTTGTTTTTCACATTCATAATAAAGAACAACGAGACAGAGTTTCTCCAAAGTGTATCCTTTATGTGACCACTAAGCCATCTTCTCCAAAGACAAATTAAGCTCTGTTAAATTTTCTTCCTCAAAGAATTTGTACACAGCTTTTCTTTTTCATTTCTCTGTCCAAAGTTGTTATGTTTACATACTAGGAAAAGTTAAATTTAAAAGCTAATTAATTGCCATTTTGTATTGTTTTGTAAATTACAACCATTTATTTAAATTTTCCCTTAGGAAACTAAGATATTGAAACTTAGATTCTAAACACACACCCTTAAAATTGGAAATCTGTATAGCAGATTTCTAATGAACTGACAAATATCTAATTGATTTGAGCAGAAACTCTTGCTTACAAATATTTCAAAAAAGCTCATTCTTTAGCATTCAGGTTCTGAATATCCCCATAATTTTTACATATATTTTTCCATTCAATTGACTGTGCCAAAAAATTATCTTTCCACACAAATAAACAAATAGTATTTAGTCCATGGGGTCCAGAGGAGATGTACACCTTCCTTTCATCTTAATTTGTAGGCTTATCAAGCTTATTGCTTTCAGACTGCCTTGAAACTAGTGAACTATTGGAAAGCAAGTATATTAACTACAAAGCATACAGAGTCATGACTGTCCTGTCTTTAGATGCTTTCACCACTTTCTCTTCAGCCGAGCCTTTGTGAAATATCAAATGTACTTCAGAACTTGTTCGCTTGGCCCAGTGTTCTCTTGGTTGAAAATCACCCCTTTTTACTGCCAAAGGGGGACATTTCAAGTGTTACTCGCAGTGTAAAAGAAATGGTTTTAACACATGCAGACTATAAAGTTGATTTGCAGTTAAAAAGTTAATATACTGTATTTGGCAATGCATCCTGGCTGCTTGTAATGTAGCCATAAATTTAGAGGGGTTTTATGATGTAATGCTATCTAGTTATTGACAGTTTATCTTTTTAAAAGTATTGCTGAGGAGAAGGAATCTGACATTGCTGTTAATACAATATTTTTTTCCCCTTTTTGATGTGCCACTGATTCTGGAATCCTTTACTGGTGACCCTAACCAGGTGTTTTTCCATACAAGTGTCTCACCCATGATTGATTAATATACTCCGTGCTGACTGGCAGATCAATAACTGATCATGATTTTGAGCCACTGTCCAACTGTACTAATCCATAACACCTAGATTCCACTGCACTTAATTTTTTTCTAGGGGTAATTTCTTGAAATCATCACAACGAAGGGCAAGAATCCAGGACAGGTGTTTGAACACACATGGGACTTTGGTTGGAGGGTAAACCTGACTTGGAACTCAAAATAGGGGGAGGATGTTTTGTAAACAAATTCTAATTAGAAATCACACAGAGGAGACAGTTGTTCCCCAGAAAAGCATGCTTTAACTTTGAACCTCCTTCGACAGGAAAGTAATAAGGCTTCAGCTGGGACCAGATCAGAATAAGAGAAATTGGAAAGAATTCTTTCTTAAAAAAACATGCAATTCATTACTAGGTGAAGTTTCCAGAAGAAGTGAACATAATGAAACCAGATCCAATTCATTTTTAATTTTCCTTGTTGAGGCCAAGCACTTGTTACAGTTATTTTCTATGAAGCCTACAAGGTAAATTTACTTTATGAGAAAAATTGCAATTTAAATACTTTTTTTTGTTCCACAAGGCCTTTCATGTGCTGAAAATAAAACTAATACAGGCAGACTGGTATGCTCCTGAGGGAAGTCCTTGATAGTGAACCAAGTAGTAAAGTACTCTCAAAGGTTAGGTCCTGTGTGAGGAACACCATGCCAGAAGGTCTTAGAATATTTTTCTGTGCTTAGATAGAAGAATAAGAGCTCTCCAGTTAATATCTTCCCCAGCCATTGGCACAAAGCAGGTGTGTTCACCACCAGTCCTGCAAACCTTGTCTCCACCCTTCTGCTTAGCTCTAAATTGGCCACACTTGCCAGTATCAACTTCATGTATTTTAGGAACAACTCTTTAAGCTCCCTGGGCATGTATTTGGGGTGGGAAAATTTTTTTCAACTATCATCAAACAAAAGCTGAGAGGCTTTTTTTTTTGCTGCTGAAATCTCCTCTGAGAAGAATACTACTTTTTCTGAGTGCCTGTTCACAGATTTAGCAAGCAAATAGAGAAATCAAGCCAAAGCAACCAACAAGGTAATGAAGACTTTTTCTAAATCACGGTGAAATGATTACCAGTGTTTGCTTCTTTTGTCCTGGTCCCCATCATTGTACACATTATTAACAATAGTAAATGTAAAAAGGAGAGACAGTATGTCCTGGTTTTAGTTTGTCGTAACAAGCAACGAAAAAGAAGCAGCAACACATAAATAATGGGAACAACAAGAAATACTTATGAATGAGAATGAATTATTATGCTACTTCAAAGAAGAGCATGCAATACATTTTATCGAGGTAATCCTCCACATCTAATATGATTCTTTCTTCTGTACCTGCACACGTGGTTGTTTTTCACTGGCTGTTATAGAAAACATCAGCCTACTGATGGTTTTTGATGGGCTGCCTTTTTACAAAGCCACATGAATAGTTCCTGAAAAGCTTGATTCTCTATCCTGCATTCTTTTACATGTTTACTCAATTTAAGGGTCTCATTTCTGTGGTTTTTTCAATTCATATGTTATCTCAACAGACTCAAACTGTATCTCCCAATGAATGTCTATTTTATGACGTCATTTTTTTGACCAAACAAAGGAACGCGTTCTGTTATGTATCTTATGTTGTATCCTTTTATAAAAGAAGCAGATTTTTTATGTGACTCATTATATCGTATGAAACCACTACAGTAGGAAAAAAACTTTAGAAAACCCCTCCTCCTTTCTTCTTCTGCCCAGGTTTGATTCTCTGGTGCAGATTTCACAAACAGCAATGCTTTTACACTGTGCTATAGAGACAGATGTGCTCATGAAGAAGTATGGTATAAAGATCTGTCAGAAGACTGTATGACATGTGTCTCAAAGCATAAATTATTTCATACAAATTACCTACACAGAATAAAGCAGCATTTTAAATATAAAAACATAAGAACCAGAAAAAACTCTATTTTTCATATTTCTGGATCCTTGCCCTGTATTTTTTTTTAAGCAACAAAGATTAGGTGGTGTATTTGAGCTTCCTTGTCTAAATAGGAGTAAAAATGGCAATTCAATGAATGTATTTTGCGAATGGGAAGATAAAACTGGAGAGAGAAGATACATTTCTTCTCTTAGGGACAAATTATTGAGGAAGTCTTGATTGAGCACTGGCATTCTCATAATAAACTGAAGAGCAGTACTTTTCCCCTTGAGCTGCAGGCTGCATTTAATACACTCTCCTGGGCAAAAGAGAGCTTCAGTTGCAGTAGTGGAAGAGTTATGATGGCTGACAAAGTAATGGAAGATAAAGAGTTCCAAGTTAATTTTTAGCTTCTAGAGGATACAATTCTTTCCATTCAGTAAATTATAAGTTTCCTTCCCTGCAAAGAGACATTTAGAATAATCATGCGGAAGGGAAGGGAAGGGAAGGGAAGGGAAGGGGTAAAGAAAGAGGGGAAGGAAGGAAGGAGTCATCAGCCACAGAATCACGATTTCTGCCAAGGACAGGCTACAGATTTGGCTGTCCAACTCTGTTGTACAGCAAGTCTCTGTCAGATTTCACTTTAGTTTTAGAAGCCTTGAAAGAATGCTGTTACAACTCATGTCCAATGTCATCACACTAGGTAACTTAAAATAATCCATATTTCCATAAAGTGCAGGTGCATTTTGTATAGCTCCTCTTAAATGAGATTATTTTTGCATTGAGTAAAGATCTGAGTTTAAAAAAAATGACTGTATGGAACAGAAGAAATCTAGGCTAAGTTGAGTTTAGAGACAAAAGTATTGTGTATTCTGATGCATTAAAAGTTTTGTTGATAGTCTTATAAGCTCTTAGTACAGAAGAAGAATAGCCGTAAAGAAAATTGCATTGATGAAAGGATGGGTGATGCATAGTTTATGTCATTATATTTTTGTAAATTCTAGTCTTTTTCTGTTTGTTTGTTTATTTTTATTTCCCTTGTCTTCATTCATTCATTCATTTATTCATTCATATACATGAATCAACACTTACGTTCTCCTAGTTCATAGATATGGTCTTCAGCACCAAATAATGTGTAAATGACCATTTTTTCCAAGGTTCCCACCACACAGAAACTCCCCTTGTCTCAGTGTTAGTGAAAGTTTCTGACCCAAAGGGCTACTAGTTCTACAGAAAATGAGCAGAGGTAGACAAAGGGAATAGACGTAAGCAAGGCTATAGGTGAACACGAACATGTCCTGTCCTAACAGAAGCCTGAAGCAAAATCACACTTCCTCCTGCTGTCTCGTTTTGTGTTCAGATTTCTTGTGTTCTGGCTCCAGGGGTAGAAATAGGATGATTTCTCTGTCTGGGAAGCAGCTATCACATATGAATCCCATATTGTTGCCCCTTTTTTTCTATGGATTACCATCTAACATGATAAATATCTTTTCCAGTCATAAGCATCTACTACTAATGCACTCCATAATTGTCTACGTTTTAAGCAATCATTTACTATGACTGTATTTACTATAGTAATGCCATGCAACCATCAACTTCTTAAGTACAGTTATTAAAAAGAAGAATTATGGTGGATTAAGTGCTTTTTTTGTAGTCCATCTACTTTTCTGCATAATTATAGCTACAGTTTTTAGGCTAAAATGTCAGCAACTGGGACTTGCAAATGGAAATAAAGGAGCCTTGGGGACAAGACTATCATGCAAATAGAGAAGCCCAGGTTGCTTTCTTGAATAATGGGTCATTTGTTCCAAGTACTGATGTCATAACTATACTTCAGTGTATTTTATGCTGTAAATAAATATTACAGCTGCAAAATCCATTATTTTCCAATAACCCAGCAGATTTGCATGTATACTCAAAGACATTGAAAGGAAATCATCTACAAGTTTTACATAAAATTGTACATGTATGCAACTTGTCTGGAAGCCACATGTATCATTTTATCTAAGCAGAAGACAAATAGCCTGGAGGAAAAGGAACAGGACTGAAAATTAACAGAAAGCTGATTTGCATTTCCTTCTTCACCTGAGAGCTGAAAAGCAGATTAGGAAAAAAAATACAACAAAAAGAAGAGGAAAAGAACCATACAGCCTAAGTAGTTCCAGAGTCCATCCTTTGGCCATAGGGTGTGAGTTGGCCACATCTACATGGTCAAACACTTAGATTCCAAAACACTGTGACAGTGCCCAAACTGCCTGTTGGGAGCAGCCTCTGACTGTGCCAACTCCCAAAGCAGGGAACTGGTTGTGAGAGAGATACCTGCCATGCCAGGGTCCTGCTCCGGAGGTACAGCGAGCTAAGCCTGAGAGACCAGGCTTGTCCCTTGCTTCTGTCTGGCTCATGACAGTGGCAGCCACAGTCAGCTTGGAGGAGGAGGTTGGGTCCAGATCCTGTGTTAGCCAAAGTCCTGCCCTACCATAGCAGTAGAAGTATTTATAATTTGATATTAAAGAGACTCTTTTATTCCTATTTGAAACTGTCTTGTTTCCTGCCTGAAACACTGGCACCAGCCATAGAGACTGTATTGTGAGGGTTCAACTCACTACGCACATGAAGATACCGACAAACACATGGTGTTTTTTAAGCAGCTTTGAGCCCAGCTGCATGGAACAATTTATTGGGCTGTGGCATATTTTGGTTTTCAAGCTGATAAGAGAGGAAAAGGTAATTTGAATAGGATTTAAAATATTCCAGTTAAAACCAAATGTTATTGCATAAAGGACAGTGATAAATAGAGGAAACTGCAGAGTGGCTAAATAAAATATGTTGTTCATAGAGAGATGCAGGTTCCTGTCAGTGATGTCCACGGTTGGCATGGAAACAAAGAGTGAACAGTGGAGAATGAGACTTTTCAAACTGAAGCACTATGTAGATAATAACCATGTTGCCTGGGGCTTAAACTATTCCTTAGCCTCGTTGTTTAAGCAGCAAAGAGGACAGTGTCACAAAGAGACCAACTTCCGTTTTCAAGTAGAAATGCCATATTTAAGGTCTCTTACCAGTGGGTAAGAAAAGACAAAACAACCTAATTAAAACTACGGAAATCAACAAAACCCCAGAGCAATAATTCTGAAAGAGGTTCTGTACTGAAAATGATAGCACAGGATGAGGAACATATTTTTGCTCGTGGTATAGCATAACTAAAGGGGATGTAAAATTAGGGCAAAGACAAGAATACAAATTCTTTCCTAGGAACAGGTTTTATGTGCTGGTAAAATATATGTTAAATAAGATAGTTGAGGGGCAGCTGAAGCAATATATTGTCAAGAAAATCCTGTAGGAGTGTCTGGTATTTATATTTAAGATAGTGGTATGCAGGAATCCCAGCTATCCTCAGGCATATGCATGAAGTCCTACATACCTGCAGAGACTTTTCTGTCTTTTGCAGCCTGACAGAAAGACAGAGTATTAAGGCACATGGAGAATAACAGTATGATTTTCTTGAAAGAAAGCACAACTGAGGTTCCCAAACAGCTAACTAAAAGTGAAATTTAATGAATTTGAAATAGAAAAAATTTAGGCTGAAACTTGAATAGGAATTAAGTAGAGACTAGAAGAATATTTTAAAGGGTAGGTAAGGAGAAGAGGAACCTCTCTTTTGACAGTCCACTGAAGCCCAGTATTTTATCCAAACACACATCATGCAGAAACAGAGCTCAGCAGTCTTTTAGATCTGAAAGGAACTTCTAAGTGCCCTGCTGATGGCAGAGTATGGGTTACAGGTTCAGAATCTCAGTTAGCTCAGTCCACAGTGTCTGGCAGTAAGAGTACACCGATCTGCTGCTCTACAAGGTCACTTTGACATATGGCAAATCATTTGCATGTGGAGTCCACAGTAGACTGGTAACTCTGAAGCTCCAGTCAGGCCACTGCTGTCAAGCAGGGTGCATTACCTTGGGCTTGGGCTGAACTGGTGTTCTTACGTGATGCCTGGCTGCTGTTCTCCTGAACCAACTCATATCTGCCTAGAACACACCACAAACACATACCTGTGGTTTCACCTGTGACCTTAACTTTCCTGTGGTATTTTATTATGAGAAAGAATTGAAGGCTGACTCTCATATTACATTGCAAAAATGTGCTTTTCTGAAAATATTTCTATTTTCTTTCAATTGTCCCCCTATCTGGGTGATAAAGTCCCCACGAACTCAATATTGAACCACAATACAGAAGCCTGTTGAGCAAACAAAGCTGAGTGTCAGGACTATGGCATCTTTCTCCCATTTAATCTCAGTATTAGTCAAAGAATTTCATTTATTAAAGTTTTCCTTAATTATTTATTAGGTCTTTCCAAAGACAAACTACTGTTCGGTTGCTTTAGAAATGTGTTTAAAATAAACTAATTGACGTTTTCTTACATAAACAGAGAAAAATATAAAATCTACTTGGGCTTTTTGTAAATATAATTTTCTCCTTAAAGAGTTAATACAAACCTTCTATTTGCTTCCCTTTTCATTGGTAACATTTAACATAAACTGAAAGAATGAAAATGTGTCTTGGAAGTAAAGCTACGTGTCCTTGGCAAACCATGTGTACTGTAAAGAAAAAGCACGTGAGGCTGTCTCAGCAGCAAGAGACTGGCTCAGAAGCTGAGTTTCCACCAGCTGCTGGGTCAAAATCACCCCTATCCCACAAAGTCACGTGACTTCCTCTCCTCCCTTGCCTCTGCCTCATTTTCCTCCTCCTCACCCCCTGCAATCTAACAACCAGAAGATCCTCATAGTGTTTCACATAGAAGAACAGTTGGGAAATGGAAAATAATGTGAAGGAAGAGTAACAAGCATCTCTTAGGTCAAGCTGAGCTAAGGGGAATTCCTTTAACTAGAATTTAAATGGCTTCAGTGCAAAAGGTCATGTACTTTGAAAATATAGTAGAAGGGGTTAGATTAGAAGTTAGATATGTTTTTCTTGTTACACAGCGCTGCCTGTGATAAACTCCATTAGGCAAAACTACAGCTCCTTTCTACAGAAAGAGCAAGTCTGAGTCTACTTTTTACCCTTTATAATGCCATAGGCATTGGACTACCAGAGACTGCAGGAGAAGGAGGCTCCATGGAGGTTTGAAGAGCATTAATACAATGCTGGCACAACAGTGCATTTACAAAGCATAAAGAAAATGTCACAGTACCCTACAGGCCACCACAGTTCCTCCTAGCATTTACTAAGAGGACAGAGACACACAGAGCAGTCTAGTGTCACTTCTAGATCTCAGTCTAGATCCCTCTTCATGCATATTTGAATTTATTGCAAAACTTCAGCTTGTGTAAGGACTCACAGAATTGTTCCTTCAGGAATCTTACGTGATGCAAGACACAAGAAACATATCTATCATATTAAGATTTAACGCCATCCTCATCTCCTCTCTGCTTCGCCTCCTCATGGATCATAGGAAAAGCTCTGAGACAAAACAGGAGAGTGCTAGGAGGAAGACTGGGCTCTGCACATACTTTTGAGCAGGCCTTTACTACAGATTAGTTCCTGTCTTTTGCCTGGCATTTGGTTATGATTTGCTCCTGGTGATAGTTGCTGCTTTATCTCAAGAGTCACTCCCTTCTGCCTGCCCACAGCAGCCAAAATCATCCAGGTCCCTAACAATTTTATTTGAGTTTCAGCAGGGTCATACAAAAAGCAAGCTATGAAGTTATGTGTGTCATGACAAATTGCTTGCATAACCCAAAAACTCTTAAAGCTTGGGAACATCTGTATCTTATTTCCCAAGGCCAGCTGAAACACCATGCCCTCCCAACCCGTTCAGCCTTATTGCACACATCAGCAGGGACACTGAGAAACAAAGTCCTCTGAAAAGCATTATACAATATTAGCAGTACTTAGAACGGCACGTACAAAAAGCACGGTGCTTGGTATTGCAAAAAACTCAGGTATTCCTGATTCAAGTGAGATGGTATCACTTACAGTATTTTAGAATGAGGGAGAATATGCTGATATGAGGAACTAGCAAAGGCTACAATACATAGCATTAACATTTATCAGAATAAATTGAATGATAGTCTTGATCTCTGCCTCTAATCAAGTGCTGAGATTTTGTTAGCTCGATGCATATGCTTTCTCATAAAATCTCTTGCTTAGCCTAAGTAGAGCTGACTCAACATTTATTGAAGCACAAAGGAATTTTAAATGTGGAAAAACTGAGAAATTCTGTTGGGAATACTGGTTTGCTGAGAAATATAAATGTTATTTAAGTCTTCACCAGAATCTGTTCATAGTAGTTACTTGTAATAATATGGTGGTAACTGAAACATACTGTCTGAGAAGCTGAGGACAATGTAAAGCTTCAGTAAAATCCAAGAATGTGTTCCCCACTGAGCCCTCTGTAAAATATAGTTTTACCCTTTTTTCAGTAAAATTTCATAGTGCATTTATTCTAAAGAAATAAAAACAGCATACTCAACTCTAGCTAGTTGCCTTGGTGCTTGACACATTCTGCTTTAAATTTATTAAAGTCGCTGTTGTTTGTATGACCCAATTACAACAATAAACATGAATTACCAGGTGTGAGTATGTGTATTTTATAAGGCTTAGAAGGGAATTATTATTCATTAGAAGCAACATGAAGAGGTGCATGCCGTGGGAAGTAATCCACAGTGATTATGGAATTTAACCCCGTATGGTCTCTGTTGTTGTAATAGGTTGAACCTGAGTTGATTGACAAGCTCCCAAGCCAATTACGTTTTTGCAATTTTCATATTTAAAACCCATACAAGTGTGGGAAATTCCTCTTTCTTTGTCCTGACTTCCTGCGGAGGGGTGGTGGGGCCAGGCAGGACTGGGCCGGGCTGGACCCCTTCCCTGGCCAGGGCAAAAATCCGCCGGGAAAAGCTGTCCAGGCTCCAGAGGGCATCCAGGATCAGCCTTAAATGACAGGCAGCTGAGACCATGCGGTGTGGCTTCTAGAGACCGGCAGGCTTTCCTTCCCCTCCTCCTTTCCTCTTCCCCTCACACAGCCCCGCGCAGATCCAGCGGGAGCTGATGGAGTTTTCTGCAACCAGCATGGCTGGAGTCAAGCTGAGGAGCCAGCAGCATAAAGGGAAAGAGGCTTTTTCTCCAACATAAAGCCTGAAGAAAATCATGGCGACTTCAAGGTCAGAGGGAAAGTGAAAGTAAGTCATGTGGGACGGAGCCCCAGATGGCGGCAGGAAAAGAGGGCAGGGTTGTGCCCAGCGCGAAGCTTAAAAATGCTTTCTCCAGGCCGTGGTAAAAACTGTAATATCACAAACTGTTCTTTCCTCTTTAATCCATTTAAAAAGACATGGGGGGGTGAGAATTCTATATGCAGCCCATGGAAAAAGAAAAGTGGGCATGCTGGGTCACCTAGGAGCTGTAAGAGACTTCTAGAGATTTTGTGAAGAGAGCCATTGCTTTCAGGCTGGAATTTGCTTATCCTTAAAAAAGAAACACCCCATGTAATGGCCCATGATAGCAGTGTGGGCAGACTGCAAGATTCATGGGAGAGATGCTTTGCACGGCAGCAGATTTCTGGGCAGGCCTGGTGCTAATAGCAGTTTGGAAAACCACATTTGAAGCAGAAAAAAACCCCCTTCTTTTCCTCTAAATATTGGAGAGACTTTTTTTTTAAGAACTGTAAAACTGACCAATGCCATGCTTTGTTATCCTTTGTGCAAGTTGGATAAATGAGAGGGGGTGCTGGAAGAGAGGCGAGTTGAGCTTTATTTCTTCTTATTTTTTTTTACCTTTAATTCTGTTAGTAATGAAACTTTCTTAATACTGTAATTGCTCAAGCGTGTACCTGTTTTTACCTCACACATTTCCAGTTTTCCTCAATATAATCCTGTTTCCCCTTATAAAACAACAGATTTTGTGGGAGCCTGGCGTTTAGCCAGCTCAAACCACTACAGTTGTCTGTGGCCCTGGCTCCCCACTCACGCACTTTCTTGTGGGGAATAGTTAAGCCACACTGCTAAAATCAAAGTTCCTGTCCCCCTCACATCTTTTCCACCTAGTTTGTTTCCAATTAGTCCACAGGTCTGGCAACTTGTTTCTTTAGTTTTGGTCAAAACAGGCAGCTGCATCAAAGCCAGCAGGATGTCTTTTAGAGAAATATTGATTTTGACAACATTTACATTGGGAAATTTCAAGTGTCCAGGATAGATTCTTGGGTTGTTTCCAGTGGTAAAAGACATGAACTCAAAAGCTGAGCTTTCTGACCAGAAAACAGATGTTTCACCACAATTTCCTTTCCTGAAAATATTTGAAAGGTTTTTGTTTTGTTCTAATAAGAAAAACAAGATTTAAGACCTCAACAGTTGTTGCAAACAGAATTTTTTATTTCTGTCCAGCTCTTCTTCTGCAAAGGTATTCTTGAAATGTGAACTTTCTGCTTGGGATGGAATGCTATCACAGCAGTCATTCTTTCTGGGTGTGTTTCTGTTCATCTACGGGTCAGAACATTTGATAGATAATAATTAAGGGCAAATTGTTCTCTAAGAGTATTTAAGTCTCAGATATATTTCTAGATCTTTTTATAACATCTCAACCCTCTACCCTTATGCTATCTTTAGTGATATACAGGGGCAAAATTGAAGTAATTATTCATATTTTTATGAATAAGGATCTATGGGATCAGCCTCTCCCTTTAAAATAATGACTCTAACCTGAAATTTTTTGGTTTTGCCTCTCCCCATAACAGGAACTACAAAGAATGTTGCAGGAGACCCTGTAAGGAGAGTGGCCTGAATGGAAATCATATTTTAAAAATGAAAGATGAAAGAAAACACTGAACACTGATCATAATTTAGAAATTTTTGGATTATCTAAAGATTTCCATTACTCTTCCTTATTAAAACAACCAACCAACCAAACAAACAAACAACCCCTCCCCCCCAAAAAAAAAAAACAAGTTTGGAGAATACAGCTTGTATCTAGCACTACTCCACAACAAGTAAGGGGACTCTAAATACATAAGATGGAGAGATGGTAGATGGTACCAAATTATTTCTATAGTTTATGCTACATGTTTCTAGTGTACATAATATTGACTCTGTACTAATAATGATTCGGACACTAGATACAAATCAACCCTAGCTATGTTTCATGTCAGTTTTCTGGGAACAGGTTTCAAGCAATCAGTTATGAATATAGGTTTTAGCAGAAGTACTGCATAATATTTTAACCTATTTCTTTACTCTTCTGAGACTGAAAATACATATTTAGTCACTTCTTTTCTGCAAGCATAAAAATAGTTAAAATCAGTCCTCTTGTTCTACCACTTGAATATAAGATCCTGCCCTAAGTCCTGTACTAAGTAAAAGGCTTCTGATTTCAGGGTCAGCTGAATTAACCCTCCACAGCAAACAGAGCTATGACCCATTTCCTTGCCTTGATACTATATGGCACAATATGGCCATGCACATTCTATAAAATTCTTCAATTTGTGAATGAGGTGGCTGCTACTGTAATGCTGTGTTGGAAATGTATTTGGAAACTGTATCACAGGAGCTGGAGAGATCCAAGTCACAAATGGGCTGAACCCAGAAAGAGCAATAGCAGTTGACGTATGGACCAACCCCAGCTCCAAAATAAACAACGCAGTTGTCCTGAACAAGGTAAATAAAATAAATTTCCTAACTGTAAGAGGGTAGAAGCATTAAATTGAATGTATAATTCCTTTTATGAAAAAGTAACCCACCTAGTTGATGAAGGGAAGCCAGTTGATGTAATCTTTTTGAATTTCAGTAAAGCTTTCAATGCTGTCTCTCACAGTATCCTTCTGGACAAAATGTCCAGCATTCAGCTGGATAAACACATCATGTGATGGGTGAACAACTGGCTCACAGGTCAGGCACAAAGGGTTACAGTGAATGGGGTGACATCGGACTGGTGACCTGTCACTACTGGGGTTCCACAGGGCTCCTGGAAGAGCCCTGTGCTCTTCAACATCTTCAAAGATGACTTGGAGGCAAGACTGGAAGGGATCCTAAGCAAATTTGCAGACGATACAAAACTGGGAGGAGTTTTGACTCCCTTGAAGGCAGGCAGGCCCTGCAGAGAGACCTTGACAAATCAAAGGGCTGGGCAATCACCAATCATCTGAAGTTCTGTAAGGGAAAGTGCCAGATTCCGCACCTGGGATGGGGCAACCCTGGATGTATGTACAGACCTGGGAATGAGATTCTGGAAAGCAGTGCCAGGGAAAGGGACCTGGGGGTTGATGGCAAGTTGAACATAAGTCAGCAGTGCCGTGGCAGCCAGGAGGCCCAGTCATGGGGTTGGGCACAGCATCGCCAGCCGGGCGAGGGAGGGGATTGTCCTGCTCTGCTCTGCACTGCACTGGGGCAACCCCACCTCCAGCGCTGGGGCAGTTTTGGATGTCTCAGTGTTAAAAAGACATTAAACTATTAGAGAGTGTCCAAAGGAGGGCAGCAAAGATGGTGAAGGCCCCTGAGGGGAAGCCATGCAAGGAGCAACTGAGGTCACTTGGCCTGTTCAGCCTGGAGAAGAGGAGACTGAGGGGAGACCTCACTGCAGTTACAGCTTCCATGTGAGGGGAAGAGGAGGGACAGGCACTGATCTCTGTCTGTGGTGATCAGTGACAGGACCCAAGGGAATGGCCTGAAGCTGTGTCAGAGGAGGTTTACGTTGGATATTAGAAAAAGGTTCTTCACCCAGAGCGTGGTTGGGCACTGGAACAGGCTCCCCAAGGAAGTGGTCACAGCACCAAGCCTGACAGAGCTCAAGGAGCCATTTGGACAATGCTCTTGAGCATGTGGTGTGATCCTTATGGATGGTCATGTGCAGGGCCAGGAGCTGGTCTTTGATGATCCTTGTGGGTCCTTTCCAACCCAGGATATTCTGGGATTCAGTGATATTCATTAATTTTCATTCAGGCAGTTAGCGTCTTTTAAGTAAGCAAGTTAAAGCTTTTTCAGTTTTGATTAGACATAGACGTTTTTAGTGCAGTTTCTAGTAAAACATTTTGAACAAATTAGATAAGATTCATGGACAACTGTATTTTAGGTTTCATTTTATTCCTCCTATTTCCTAATAAATTAATTTTGGTTAAAATATTTTTGGATTTGTATTACTCTAGATGGCAAACTTCTAAACCAGAGCACAAGGAACATCTTCTGCACGGATCTCCACTGAATGTGCAGAAAAGATTCAAATGGAATTTAACATTTATTATATGTCTGTTTTTCTCATCCAGAGACCTTAGGCTCCCTGTGGGGAGGATGCTGGCTGGGCTTCCCCTGGGATGTCAGAGGGCTCTGTCTCAAAGCACCACCCAGGAGCGGGGCAGCTGGGGCCACAGGGGCAGCCCCAGCCCTCAGGAAATTCCCTGGGGATAAGGACAAGCCAAGGCTTGGTCAGGACATCAGCCTACAGGTGAGGATCAGGATCAGTGAGGTGAAAAATGGTCAGAAACTGTTTGGGGGTGTCAGGGAAAAATCTGAAGGAGCAGAGTGTGTGACTGCTGGGGCTGCACTGGTGTAAAGCGTGGCACTGCTGTTCACCTGAGGAGTGAGAGCAGCATGGTATGCTCCTAAATCAAGGCAACCAAAGGCAGAAGTTCACGTTTAGTACTTCTGTAACTATAGTGTTATCTTCTGGGGACCACTTGCTAATGATCTGAAGTGGGTAAATTGAATAATTCTGTGTGATAGAAAAAATTCAATCAATGTAACTGAAGACATTAAAGCTGAATTTAAAAATACAAAAATGTTTTCTATATCACAGGACTCAACCTACATTAAATTTTGTCTTAAAGGAACTATAATGCTTTGGTGCACATCTGACAATATTATTACAGAAATTTGGATAACTTTCAGCATTCCACTTTGTCCTAAATTTTTTTCAGTGAAGTGTTTGTGATTCCTATGTATCCTAAGCTTAGTGCAATAAGCCATGTTTTCGAAATTCTCATCTTTCTGTTAAACCTTGCCAAGTTTTGGAAGGATTAGCTACATAAAATGAAAAAAAAAAAATTGGTGGGTAGCTCTTTTTAAGTTAAGAAATTATGTGATCAGATCTAATGCCTTGTAGTTACAATCTATAACCTTTCATAAAACTTGTTGCCTACAAATAATGTCTCACAGATTTCCAGTAGCCAAGGTTAATAGGACTTTCTAGTCAGAGCTAGTGAACACTATCTATTATTCTATCTAATAGAGCTATTACACGTTCTCCTCTTTCCATTTACAGGCAACAAACTACTCAGAAGGCATATTCCTCTGGTACTAAAACATCCTTTCACACTTCCTTTTCCAAAAGTCTTCTCCTGCCATTTCCAGTAGAAGTTTCAGATGGTGGTTCTAGTTCAGTGACTAGTTTTTGCTAATGAGCTGTCAGACTGTATGAACTCCATCAGGTAAAAACTTAGGGCTTACCTTGAGCTCTTGTTCCACAGGTTTGTAAAGAATTTTACTGATTTTCAAGTACAAACCTGTAGTTACAACCAGTGCAGCAGGAAACAAATAGGTAGAAAAGGTGCTGACTCAGGCAGCCATCAGGGATTTCTGAGAAAATCAGAGATCACAGATTTCTGACACAAGTGGAGAAAATACACATGAATAACTGTCTCAACTTTATCTAAATATTCATTAAGAAATATTCACTCTAAACAAGCACAGCAAGAAAACAGTGGTCCTATACAAACCACCTCTTCATATGATCCCATTCCAGGGCATCTTCTCATGGTACTTGCCATGAACACATGAACCTGCCTTTTCCACAAAGCATTATGCAAATCCAGTATTACATCTTTCAGGCGTTCATGAAGTACAAATAACCAGCAGCCCTTTTCAAGCTTGTTTTATTTCTATTTATCAGATGACCAACCCCCCTTTTCAAGGGACATGGCAAGAAACACTCATATATGGAAGTACGTTTCATAACTTAATGATTTAGTAGCTCTTTGTAGGTTATTCTATAAGCAGGGACATGGAATAAGAAAACTCCAATGCCACGTATTTTAAAACACATTCATAATGTCTTAGGTACGTAACTGTTTGCTTCCTGTCTGCTTTTTGTTGGATTTTTGATTTTTTACTCTTTGAAGTTGTAAGTAAGTGAAATGTTCTACTTTTTATATAAGATTATGAGTATTACTTAATGTTTCTTGCTTTTAGAAGTGTCTACTCCTCATGCTAATACCAAGATAAAAATTTTGCATGCTTTGCCTATCCCTTTCAAGAACTAACAGGATGCAATTTTGGGATTAAGATAGTCCATAAAAAGGCAGAGGGGAGGGAGTAATCTCAACAAAGTAATTAATGTGTTAAATAGTTGATCTGTATTATTTGTCTGTTTTAAAGGATTGCTATGAAAAAACAAAGATGTGTCACAATCTATGGCATAACTGAGTAGTTGAACAATTAATATTTTTCCTTCTGCACATTTTTCAAGGTCTTACAGAGCCAAGTGGAAAAGTTTCCATAGTGGACATCACATTGTTTGGGAAGGGAGGAGTCAGCTAACACCCTAATTCAATTGAATTCCTAAGGAAGAATGTGAAACAGATGAGAAATTAATGTTCCAAACAGCTTCTTGCATATCACAGGAAGTCAACTAATCAAACTAAAAAGAAGTTTTATGTTCCTTCTCATAATATGAATTAATAATCAAAGTTACCTTGTGATTCATTTCCCTAGATCGTAATTTAAGGGGAAACACAGCTCCCAGGGTACACTGAATCTTCATGTGTGTTCAAAAGTAATGAGATAACTATCAGACACAGGAAAGAGACAGATTTTCAGGGTTAGGGCATTTGATGCAGATGAATATACCTCTAGAACAGAGTGATTCCTGCTCTATGCTAACCCATATCTAGGAAAACCACCAAGTGAGGAACAGGTGAAGTGTTGCAAGTATATTCTAACCCTTCGTGTTAACGATCCTGCTCCTGTTTTTTCTGTAACATTTTTGCCAGTTCTGTAATAGAAAACTAAGCCTTTGCTTGTTACTCTCCATTAATTTTGTCTACTAAAAGCAAAACTGCCAAGTTTTACAAGGAGAGGGTACTCTGTTTCTCTAGAAATAACATGTTTAAACAAGTTATTGTATATACACAAGTCCTTTAAGCGTCTCAGATGTGAAACAAATTCTCACTTCACAGAAGGTCATGTGTCTTTCCCACCAATATTCTAGGCTCATTTTGAGCACTGGTAGCTGACAGGCTTCAGGGAAAAATTATTCCCATATGGGCAAACACTAGTGCTCTGCTGGCAACCAAGAATTAGCCATGAGACAAGTTAGCATAATCCCTTGTTGTCACAGAAAGCCTCCAAGTTATTCATACACCACTAACACATACTACTCTGCTGGGAATGCACTTCTGATGTGCTTCAGGCAGAGACAGCACTGTGTCTGACAGAAAAATACGCAGAAGACACTAACAGATGTTTCAAAAGCAACTGCAGTGTTTGCCTGAATTTTTACCTAAAAATAAACCCAGATCCTAACCCAAACTTTGAAGAAAATTTCAGCCTCATAGAGGTCTAAAGCTAGCAGGATGCAAGGGCACATATGGGAAAAACATGATGTGTTTGGGAGGATAGCATTTCAGTAATACATGTTTCCACCGACTGCAAGCAGAAAGGTTGAACACATATTTATACAGCAGTAGTAAAAAGCTGAATGATTTAGCAGCAAATGAAAATTAAACACAAGAAACAGGCCAAGAAAATATAAGAAACAGTAGTTAGAAATTATACACTGAATGCCACAGAAAGGAAAATGTTAATGAAAGAGGAAATGCCTAGGCTCTAGTCAAGCATTTCTGGCTCTAAAGTGAACATTTCAATGGAACAGGCTTTTGTGAACTTGGGGCATTTCTGATGCTTCATTTAAGTTAAATCATTTGTTAAATACATTCTATTGGCTGAAAATTTTCTGAAGTCCTAAGTAGAGAGAAGTATATGTGAGTGTTTGGGTCTACAAAAAAATAAATAGTAAATATCATTTTTTAAGTTTAGTTGCAGAAGTGAGTTCTAGTAAAAGAGTAGCATAAGAAATTTGGTGGTTCGAAACATTAGCTGAAGTTTCTTTATTGTTTTACATTTTCTGATCTATCATCTGAGGATACTTTCCTTCTGTGCAATTCACCATATACATTTCACGTTGTTCGATATTTTTTAAAAAGTCCATCTGGATGAAATCAGATTGTCTTCAGATGTTGAAATCCCATCTTTTCTCAGTTTCGCTTCATACAAAGAATTTCAATGTCCTTGCAAAAACTGGTTTTTTGTAAAGAACAAGCCATGCTGCTTTGCATTTGTGCAGAAATATTGCTACTCCTTCATTTATTTGTAATCTTCTACTGACATTGTCACAGGGCCATATACCTAGGCACATATTTCAGTTGGTTGAAATATTAGTCTGACTTAAAACCTGCAATATAAGCAGTATCTGTGAGACCTACTTTAACTTATAAACTTTGTAGTCTACTAACATCTTCTGGATTATGAATTAACTAAATGGTCTGTGTAATGCTCTTGTTTCTCTGTGCAATTGCATCTGCAAATTATTTTAGGAATGAGTGGATTGTTGGTGTGCGTGTTCATGTGGACCTTTTTATTTTTGAGAGTGATTTAAGTTAAATTTAAAGTTAATTTAAGGTTAAGTTACCCTAAATTCAGGATTGAGGGTAGCATTTCTGGTATTTCTAATGCCCTTACAAATCCTGCTCTTTAGATTTCCACTTTACTTACCACTGATGAGATTCTTCTGGCTTAGATACTTTTTAGCTAAGACAAGATGATCTTAGTTGATATTCACATGTTACTGTTTTCCTTTAGAACAGTAATATTATTTGTTATTCTCTTTACTTGCTGAGATTTTTATTTGGTGTTTACAACGTAGTTACAATTAGCTGGTATAATATACATCTCACCTATCCAACTGTATCTTAAAGAGTTTAGATATGATATGATGTGATATATGATACGATGTGATATGATATGATATGATACTTGTTTATTCAGCACTCACCCTCACCTGCAGGTCATTGCAGTGTGATTTTGGAATTACCTTTAATTAATTTTGTTTTAGCTGCCATTTAAAATGCCATTATCAATCAAAAAATGTTATGAGATTTACATTTCTTAGAAACTGCTTCTCGTCCGTGGAGCTGATTAAATATTTTTCTATAGGAAAATGCTTGCCTATCAAAAATATCATGCTAGGAAAATAAATTCTCATTTATGAAAAACAGAAAAAACATCTTGGCAAAAAAAAAAAAAGGGTGGTTGTTCTACCACTCTTCTGGAATGGTATATTTCTCATATATAAGTTTAATGTTGTGTAAAGTAAATATTTAGGTGTTTAGGTTTGTTTGGGGTTTTTTTTAATGAGATCTTCTGGTTAATTGTGGAATTTTATAGCGGTGGTGGTGTCGGTGGATCAGTGCCACGTTTTTTCCACAGGGCCCCTCGTGGAGATGCTTTGGCAGCGCTCTGCCAGCCCCACGCGTGCACACAGCCTCACCCTCGCAGGCTGTCGCCAGCAGCCACTCACACACACGGGCTGTGAGCAGACCGGAGACAAAAAGGCGAGAGGGGTTCTCTGCGTGCAATTCCGAGGCCTTTAATGGAACCCACACACTCAACGGGAACAGAGGCAAAACACAGAACAAAAGCCTGGGCGCAGTTTTATCCTGGAGGGTCTCAGGGCTGGGCAGAGCATCAGAAGCCAATAGTCTGAGGGCTGGGGGGTAGGGCCAAGGCTGAGTGACACAACAGGGGACAATGGGAGCAGGGAGGGGAGGGGGGAGAGGACCAGGGGCCAGTGGGGTCTCGATGAAGAGAGAACTTTCTGGCACAGTGGTGTGGGGAGAGACCACTGCGGAGTAACATGGGTGGTGTAATGTGGACTTAGCCACCTCAACAGAATTTCCTAGTGGATGGAAATTATGAATTCTGAGGAGCTGCTTTTATGAGCCATCTTCATAGCAGACATCAGGTGATAACCCCTTGGAGAGACTGCATGTGTGTACTCCAGGCTAACCATAGGAAAGTTAAGTTCCAAGACCAGAGATCAATCTGGCAGACTGTTAGCAGTGCGTTTATCAGTACTCAGACAAGTGACTACATTCATTTTCACTTTGTACAAGTCCAGAATGCGTATGAAATCCATTTATTCTCTCTAAAAAAATTTCTAACATAGTTGTTCATTTCCTGATCTAGTACCATTCTCACTCAGAAGAGCAGAAATTTTTGAGAGTTCTTTTTGGCAAATGTCTCTTGGAAAAAAAAAATCTCATCCCTGATTTCACAGCCATCATCAGTCTTTTTGTATGTGTGTAACTGCTAAGAAGTCAAGACAAAGAATATGAAACATCAATAATTCACATTCTCATTGGTTCCATTAATACTGGAAGGGATGCAGATGAGCCAAAAGTAAAGCATATCTAAGAGAAGGACAAAACATTATTACACCTTGGGTTGAATTTGGAATTTCTCTCCTGCAATGAAGTAAAAAAAAGTTTCAGAAACAAATAATGTTTTGAATCAGGGTGCAAGCCATATATTTTTCAGACATCCCAGGAAACAAAAAGACCTTCTGAAATAAGAACATTTTAAACATAAATATCTGTATTTATAAATTTATGGGTAAATATAAATGTAAGGTTAAGTTTACTGAGAGAAACATTGTTAGCAGTCTTTCTCACCTTTGAAAAACACTCAAGCATTTATTCAGATGGACTTATTAATCAATCTTTTATATATATGTTGTCATCTCCACTCAAAGAAGGCAGGGCTTCCTGTACTATAATCCATTGTAATTCCTATACCTTATTTCAGATTGGTTTTCTATCGCAAATTAACTGAAAAGCTTTCTGGAAATTTTCAATTTCACAGAATCTGAATTTGAAAATGTTGTTACATATTGTTCATGGGAACACAAATTTTCAAACATTCCACTATAATTCCAAAATTTCTTTTTTTCTTGAGGATTCAAATTTAGGTATGTACAAGCAACATGACCACTGAACATAAAAAGTACATGAATAAAATATAGTTACTATAAGTGAGGCTTCACTGCTGTCCTCTTGCATAAATTTCTCAGTACAATCTCAGGTTTTCTATATTCTTAATAAAATCTTTCAGAAATAACAATGAAAAATTAATAATCTTGCAGATTTATCCTTATAAAAACAAAATTTATAATGTTCAATATAAATAGTATTTTCAAATATCCCACCTGGCTTGATTTGAATTTTTGCCATTTAAATATTATTTAAAATATTTTTCTTTTAGAAAAGATTACATCCATTTCAGACAATTTTTTTCGTAGTTGCTCGTGTTTATCTCACAAGACTGAATTTGGAACATACCAATCATTCTGTGGCAAAACACTAATACCATCATAAATCTGGCTTTACAGCCTCATGACTGAAAGAAACAAAAGGAGAAAAGGGGTTGTGAAAGCACTTGCAAGATCAAAGAAATGCAGTGGCGAAATAAACTTCCCTGTTACACCATATATACCACACTAATCTCTCCAAAGAATACTTTTGGCTCCTGACATTTTGAAAGTCTGCATTTGCAATTCTGTAGATAAACAGCTGCTATTTTCAAACCAAAACAACTCCTCACCATGGGTTTTATCAGAATGCAGAGAAAGAAATTGCCTTTAGTATTCTGACCACTCTTATCACAGATAGACTTTGGGATCCAAGATTTGCTTTGTTTTTAATGCTTGAAACCATTCCAAAAAATTCTTTGTTACTAATTTGGAGACCTTGTTTACTTGCAGTAAAATAAAGCAAAGCCCTCCTTTGCCTGGATGGGTCACTTTGATTCATCTTGAGTACAATTCATGCGTCATGGGCTAGCTTGTGCTGGGAGCTGAAATTGCTGACAGTCTTAGCACTTATACTACTGTCTATATCTGCTTCTGTTGAAAGGATTTTTTCCCTTTCTAAATTCCATTTTTAAGTTCTTGGTTTTATTTTAGCTATTTCTTAAAGCAATTTTCACAACTTTGTACATGATGTCTATTTCCACTGACATATTTCCAGTGAGTAATGGGAAGACGAAACCAGGCTTTTTCTTGCGGAAAAAGGACATCTGGCCTCTGTTTATGCTAATAAGCTAAGAAAGGAGAAGGCATGGGTAGAGTGCATATATGAAATTGTCCATTTTATATAATTCTTAACAGGTATGGAGTTTTCCTGTACTATATCCCCTGTTATTGCAAATAATGTGTGATGACAACTCAAAGATTAATGTGGGGCAGGGACTGCTGCCTTACCTTGTGGGGCAACAGGAGTGGGAACACAGCTCTGTGACTCTGACTGGTGCTGTGCAACTTGCACTGGGAGCCAGAAATCAAGATATTTACTCATAAACAAAGCCCTGGATGCTGGGGCACTGCATGAAAGGAACCAACACTCCAGACAGTCAACAAGGGTTGTACAGAATAGGAAGTCTTGTAACACAGAGATATATCAAAGACAGGCTGAGAAAGCTGGGACTGCTTACCTGTAGAATAGAAGGTTGTGTGGAGACCTCATAACAACCTTCCAGTGTCTGAAGGAGGCCTACAGAGAAGACAGAGAGGGACTCTTTGTCAGGAATAAGGTAAGGAGTAATGGGTATAAATATGAAAGAGGAGAAATTTAGGTTAGATATTAGGAAGAAATTCTTTACTGTGAGGGGGGTGAGACACTGGAACAAGTTGCCTAGATGAACTGTGGACATCCCAACCTTGGCAGTGTTTAAAGCCAGGCTGGATAAAGCCTTGAGCAACCTGGTCTAGTGGAAGGCGTCTCTGCCTGTGGGAGGGGAGGTTGGGACTAGATGATCTTTAAGGTCCATTCCAACCCCTTAAGATTTTATGATTCTGTGATATATCTTTGAAGGAGTTTTTTTAATGAACTCTCCAGTGCTAGACGTGTCTCTGGGTATCTATCCCTGTGTATTGGCAGCAGAGGGAACAAAAATTACACAGGAAGGAAAGAAGGAAATAAAGTGAGCCCTGCAGTGCTATGAGGAAAGCACTGTTTTTTCTAGAACAATGAGAATTTTTTTTTTTAAGAACTGAAGAATTCATGAGGAAATCTGAAGGATGTGTAGAATAGAAGGAGGCAAATCTTTCACAACCTTACCCATCTTTAAAAAATTGTACAGATCAATATCAAATTGCAGAGATACGTATCTTTTGAACTGAACTCTCTTCAAAGAGACATGGTTAGCTAGCCTCCCAAAAGGATCAAAAAATTAATTAGCATACATGCAGGATACAAAGGAAACTGTTTGGCAAAACATATCTTTATTTACACCATACAAATATAAAAATACCAGTACCAAACATCTACCTTTTAATAACTTAGGGAATTAATCTCTACAGGAGAGAGAGAGGAAAAAACACATGGACTTCCATATGTCATGAATCAGGAGAGTCACCAGAACTCTATTCAGCTTTCATGCCTAAATCTATACTAAACCATATCTAACTACATGAAAGAAAATAATCTCGTGGTTATGATAGATACCAATCTCTCAACGTCTCATGTTATATCGTAAGTAGTATGGCTTTTCATCATTTATGCTGTCTACCCTAGCCCTAATAATTCCAGCCCATGCCTATTACTTCCAGCTACTAGGACCACACCATCTGAGCAGCAACTTCAGTCCTTAGGTTATCCAGTCTAAACCTACCTCTTTACCCTGGCTATCATTCACAGAAAACAAGTGAACAAAACACTTCTATGCCAAACAAACAAGTCACTTTTTGATCCCTAATTTCCCAAATCCTTCAGAAACAAAATGAGATACACAACATTTGAATTCTCAAACCACTCTAGCCTCAACCTAAGACAAATCCAAGCCAGACAATGAATATTCACCTCAAGCTACCCTTTCCTGGATCTAATTTAACTGTTGTTGCCCAGGAATGAAAACCAACAAGAAAACAAGACTGAAAAAAATACTTTAAAAAGACACAATACATAGGCATTACAATTCCTTTGCATAAAGCTGAGGAGTGTGCAACTTCAAGCATTAAAAGAGCTCTTCACTTTCAAATTCTCAAACCATGAGTCCAGCCCTAACTCTAAACCTAGCAATGGTCAGGGATTGCTCTCCAGCAAACAGGACAGACAAAAAACAACAGTTGTCCTTAACATCACTCCTCTTAAATCCTGAGACATGTAGCCTTCTTCAATCTGTACATTCCCAAACATTAGCACCAACCTAAGTGCTGAACTTAACCAAGGTCATGGAACAAATTATAAGAAAAAAAGAGCAAAAAGTATTGTCCTAAAACAATTCTTTTTCCTTATTCTGAGACAAAGGCACCAGATGTTGAAATGGGTTCTTCAATTATTGCATTCCCCCAATTAAACCTTAACCTCAAAAATAATGCTAAACAAGGGAGTGAAACAACCATCCAGTGAAGCTAGGAGCGTAAGTTCTCGACCACAATTGACCCCAGACTTCTCTTCAGTCTTCTCTCTGAAGGCTGCTCGGTCTCAAAGGAAAACTAGATTCAAGTTTGAGATTTTCAAGCCCCAACATAAGAGTAATTATAATAGCTATATACACATTTTAAAAAAAAAGTATTGATGATGGCTCGATTCCAAAATCTTGCAGGCAGAAAAGAATTAACTGGTTTCTTCAAGCTTTTCTATTACCAATATTTAGTCCAAATCTAATCCTAACTCTGATTGCAACAGGATCTATTCTTCCAGTAAGAAAACATAAATTCCTGATCACAGTCAATACCAGCCCAAGTTTAGGATGAGGTATATCTTTTGGAAATAAATGATAATGTCTTACTTTGGAGAGAAAGGTCAGGCAGACATACTTGAGTTAAACTTCTGAATTAGATTAGGACTTGAAATGGTTTTGTTTGGTATTGTAGACAGAGATTCCTTAAAATATATTCCTTAAAATATTTAAACTATAAATGTATTTCACAGAATCAGTGGGAGGCACTGTTACTCGTACAGTAATAAGACCCAGAACACTACTTCAAGCACTAAGTTTATAAGAAAAGAGCTAGGAAAAAATTGACCTGACCATGAAACAAGCCAAGCAACAGCAGAGGAACCTGGACTCTGCTGGATTGACAAGATCTACTGAAATGTCACTTAACGATAAGTTTGTCAATTTGCAGATTGCTTAGGTGTTTTCAATAACTACTGACTATAGGGTACACCGTGCCATTTTCTGAGTGTCACAATGTGTTTGAATAGTTATTCATCCTGACTGCAGGGAGTTAATTTCTGCCTTCCCTGGGAATCAAAGAGTGGCTGAAAATATTCCCTCAACTGGCTGACCTACGAGGCAAGTGGCCATGGTCCTTAACTGCTGTGCAGCTGCACCAGTTTCACACTCTATCACTGTAGTTACGCAGAGAGCTGGGGTCAGCAGTGGTCATTCCTTGTCCGGCAGAGGGCAGAGTTAGGATTAGCACTAGGATGATTTTGGAAAAGGATAACTGAAAATATCAGCCATATGCAGCCTATGCCAAGCCTCCTGCCAAATCTCAGTGAGGGGCATGAGGGATAAGGATTAGCGGTACAGGAATCCATGTTCACAGCCAAGGGCAACAGCAGTCCACCCCTGAGGAATGATTCTCACTGGCTAGAAATCTGTCCAGTCTGACAGTTTCTGGTGATTAAGTAAGGACATATCACAGACACTGCTAATGTGTCTGTGACTTCTGCTCCTGGTGATGACTTTAATTCTCTTTCCTAACAATATGATTTTCTAGTAAATTCAGCATGGACACTGAGCAGCAGGTGTGAGTAGAGGTCCTTATGGAAATACTGGAATATCACAGGTGCATGGGATGCATGAGTAAAGTGAGGTAATGATATTAAAGGAATGGTGTGAAAAAATGAGAGTGGATGCAACATGTGTCACAGACAAACTAAGATCTTATGTAGGGAGTCACATTCGGTGACCTCAGATGAGAACTCAGACATGGTTAATTGTAGATATTGCCTGTGATTGTAGAGGTCTGCATTGTTTTTGTTTTTTTTTTCCCTGAGGAAGCTTAAGAAGTAGTCTCTAGCCTAATCTGCCTTTATATAAATATATCAGTGAGATGTCATATTACTAACAAAAAGGCTTAAAAGAAAGGATGAACAAAACCCTTGAATAAACCCTTAATAACACATAGGATTATGTGTTAAATGATGACTTTATGTACAAAGTGATAATTTGAAAATACCACTTACAAGAATTAACACAACATTTCACCAGAGTAAATAACTGTTCATTTAGGGGAAAATATGATGGAATGTGGCTGGAAATTAAAGCGTGAATTGATCTCAGTGGGAAATAATGTAATGAAAAACACAGGACCATATAATCCTGGGGATGTGTAAAAATACCATCATTAAAAGTTCATTATTTACTTTTCTTCTTTAGGCACCCTTATAGCAGTCAGCAATCTGTTTCCAAAACCAAGTTGTTGTCCTGTAAAACTCAGTTTGGTAACAGGAAAATGTCCTGTACAGACAAAACTACATGCAGTCTGTGGAAAAGAACTCACAGAATATATATTCATTAGGTGTGGTGTCAATGACATCTATGCTTCTTTGGACTAATAGAAAGCAAAACTTACTCCAGACTTTTTAAAGAAATTTTTGAAGACTTTTACAAGGATCCCAATCTAGGGACTCATTCTGAGCTGTGACCCCCTAAGAGTTCCCATGCCGCCTTCTGTTCTCTGAGCACAGATGCTAGGAACCAAAGACTCTCACTCTGGCATGTGCATCAGGCTGTGAATTGATCAGCCAAACTTTAAGGAGGGCAAGGAGAGAAAACTCTTTATGAGGAAGTGGAGAATGGGGCTTTCCAAAGGGTCAGGCTTAGCACACATAGAAAGTGTTATGTTTATAAAAATGTTACTTTTGCACATTTGAAAATGGCCATATTGAAGCCTGATCTTTCTGAGGAAAAAAAGACAAATTAGTGATAAAAAAGTTAACTATCTTTTCCTTTGTGATAAATAAATATACAAGTAAATAGATTATTCTTTCCTCTTTAGTGATTTTAGGCAAAGCAAAGAATCTTTAGGTATTTCTGTGGAGTCAGGGCATAGAGGGGCACAGCTTTATTAGTAACTTAGAAAAAGTTATGGCACAGACTCAAACACTGACAGAGTCATCCATACTTATTTCATTTCTAGAAGTTTCCCTAGCAGAGTTTAGTGTGTGTCAATTGACAAGAAAGCTGGAGAGAGATGTTTTACAAGGGCCTATAGTGAAGGGACAAGAGGGAATAGCAACAGACTTAAAGAAAGTAATTTTACATTAGACATTAGGGGAAAATTCTTAACTGTTACAGTGGTGAGGCACTGGAACAGATTGTCCAGAGAGGTTGTGGATGTCCCATCCCTAAAACTCTTCAAGGCCAGATTAAATGGGGCTCTGAGTAACCCAGACTAGTGAGTGGCATCCCTGTCCACGGTAGGGAGGTTGGAACTTGATGATCTTTAAGATGCCTTCCAACCCAGGCCATTCTCTGATTCCATGATAATGATCACAGCTACACATCTAAAGAAGATCTCTGTCAAGTGCTTGGTTAACAAACTGAGACGTCTCAGAACATGCAAACTGGATTCCTTTCTCCTGAAACTGAACTGAGAAATGCAGGCCAAGAGAGCATTAAATGAGCTCCCAGCATTGATGGACATGTTTTCCACTAGACTGAACTGGAATTAGTCTGAAGTAAAACTTCCTGAAAACTTCCATCTACAAACCCATACTTAATGTCTGTACTAATGGATAATGCAAATGTTGCCGGTAAATGCTGTGTCTCTCCAGAAGGACGCAGGTACTTAAACAACAGGTGAAAACTGTAACAGGAAGTAGCTGCAGTAGTCAAAGTTTAAGCTTATTTAAGACAGAACAGACATAATAAAAGATTATTCATAGTGGTGCCCTTCTGGAATACCGAAGGACGACATATGAAATTCCTAGACTGTAAATAATTCTAACTCTTCTTTCTTGAAAAGAGGATCATTTATCCCAATACAGAGTATGAACTATAGCTAATATTTTTCCTAAAGTGTATCACCTCTTCATATTAAAATTTCCACTTCTAGAAAAGAAATAGTATACTAAATCTGTCAGAAACATGCCTGTAATTTTGTTTGAGCTATATTTATTTACTTTTCCTTTAGAATTCATGTGTTAAAATTAATCTTCTTTTTCCACTTGCATGCATTTTGCATTCCTGAGGGCATAGGAAATTACTGTGGAACTGATTAAGCCCTAGATTTTCTTTAACACCCATCCACATCAATTTTAAAGCTGTTTGCACTGTGACAGGATTTTTTTTTAATTTGTGGTTTTAGTTTATTTATAAATGTGGAATATCATAGATTATTCTCTCCTCATGTAATACCGAAGTTAATTTTCTTCTATGGCAAAAATATCATCAACATTTCTATACAAATGCAATGATAAAATTGTGTGATCTAAAAAAAATCCAGTTAAAAAACAGCTTAATAGAGTAAATTCTTTATAGTTTAGTTATGCTCTTTAAATGTTTAACTTTGTATCCTGCAAAAGTTCTCATTTCCTAGCAGACATACAACACTTTGTATTTAATCTTTATGAAATCAACTCTTTTAAAAATAACAACCCAAAATATATACTTGCCCAAGGACTGATCCTCATGAAAGCTTTTTTTAGATACTATGCATGAAATAATAACTGATGCCTTTTATGTTGTACTTAAAATTTTTTATTTTATGGAAATTACACAAGTTTATTCTTGTTTATGATTCATTTGTTTAATTTCTTCAGAATGCTTAGGAAAAGGAAGTAGAAGGCTTCTTTCTCCACTTGATGGATAAATATAATTGTACGTGAGAATGGGATGACATTTACCTGTATCAAAGATCATTAACTGCATTATTACACTGTTCTACCACTAGGAATAAAAACCAAAACAAGCAAAATAAAACCATGTATAGAATTAAATTATTTTAAAACTCATATTTATGTATTGCAAAGAAAACATCCTCAGACCTTTAACCTAAAAAAACCTCTTCTTCATTTTGCTATAGGTTTTTACAAAGGTGACAAAACCAGGTTTATCTGTGAATCTACTCCCTGACTTACACTACTACATTTAAAGAGTTTGGGATTTAATTTTTCAAAATTAAAATAAATAATAATATTCACATCTTACTATTCATTCATCTGCTTTAAAAAATAAGTAAGTCTTGAGAAAATAATACTATCAAAACATATTTTGTCTGGATCCTCAGCTGATGGAGGGAGTCTTCATGAGGTTAAATATACACACATACAAGGAATTATCACAGCTGAGGATCCAGACACAATTTTTTACCTCCTTTATCCTCTGTTTATTAAGGGTCTAATCATCGTATAAGTTAGAACCCCTTGACAGCACTCTGACCATGTGCAAACATCTCAGTCTTCACTTTTAGCCCCTTTACAGTAACAGAGAAATTTGAAAGCACCTTCCTGACAGGCTGATGCAGGGGATGGAATCTTAGCTCAATAAAGGCCAGTGGCAAAATCCTATTGAATTTAATGGACCTACAGTTCTCTCAAGAGTTGTAAGAGAAGACCCTATGAACAAAAGATGTGTTCCTACATATAATTTATGAACAATAACAGTGGAGTTAGGCACCTTTTTCTGGTTAACTGTGGAGAAAAGCAAAGAACATTATCTCTTAGAAAGTCTGGGAAAATCTGCTGCTGCTATCAGTTTCCTGACAAAAATGTATCCTGACACAAAGCTTTCAGTGGCAGGTATAGGACTTAATAGGGAACCTCCAAGAGAACTGTGTTTTCCAGATATGTTTTTTACATTACTACTCCTAGCGTGAGCATAAAAGCAAATTTGGTTGATGGAGTACATATATTTACATTGGATTATTTTTTGGGCTATATGATATACCAGCTTTCTATATGATCTGCAGTTTTATGAGGAAAAGCCACATCTTAGAACAATTATGGGAGTTACTACAACCCTACTGAGACCGAGAATTTTTTTTTTTCTCATTTTGCCGTTTCCTTGGCTAAAGTTGATGACAATGGCTAAGCTCTTCCTGGATAGAAAGTGTTTTGAAGGAAATGGACAGTACAGCTGAACAAAGGAGGGGGGGAAAAGCGCAAAAGGAAGCTTTGCCATGTGATGCAGTCGTGTAACATGCATTCAGGTCATAAACTAACCTTGGAAAAAAGCAGATGCAGAAAAAACAGCTTCAAGGTCATTCACACTGGAATGTTCGCCTCCTTATTAATTAAACTGCACAATTTTTACATTACTTTTTAAAAAAACCACTGAACTACAAAATTGCTAAAACAGGCAACTCTTCCACTAGTTTTCTCTGCCTCTCCCAGTGGTTTGGGGATTTATGTGCTATTTCCTACATGTAGATCAGTAAACTTTATGAAATTCTGAAAAAAAAAGTGAAGCAATTATAAAAACAGAATTCTGATACTCTTACAAAATCACTGGAGACCTAGCCTAAGCCTCTCCAAAGCCAGTTAAAATACTGGTACGTGTTAAGGATGTAGTGGAGGATAGTACTGAAAATACAATGCCTTATATAAATTGGCATTATTAGCATTCTGACTTTGCTTTGATTTCTAATCTCAGAAAGATGCATAAAAAACTAGAAGAGTTTCACTGGTGGGTATTAAAGAAAATCCGTGAATCAATTAATAAATTACTCTTTTAGGTCTAAAGGAAAATATATGAATTTTTAATAAATAAAGGTAAGTGGCTTTTGTGTGGAAAAGGTCTTCATCTCTTAGTAATGTGGAATAACTATAATATTAAACCAACAGCAGTGAGAGTAGAATGAATTTCATTAGTTTTCTGGTATCAACTGCATGAATACAACCACCTTCTTTCCAAAATAGCCACAGAGTTCATCTTAGAATACAATGCTTAATGATGTGGGGGTAATCTACTTTATTAAGTCCTTTTCAAGATGAATAAGTCATCACCTTTGTAACTAATCATCTATTTCACATTCTAATAAACATGGGAATCATCTGCAATGATACTTAAGGTTGCATATAGAATGTGCTTCTCCATTCCTGTGGCTGGGTTAACACCACACCCATGGAAAATGTTATTATGTTCTAATGATTCCATAGTTTGGTTTTACTCTGATGGGACCACGCAGGCCACGTTAAACTGACCAACTGTGATTTACAGCTAGTTTGTCTTCTGCCTGGAAAATGTACAGTTGAGCTGTTTAAAACAGTAGCTGTTTTCCTCATTCATCTGTTTTGGATAACACTAATGCTAGGTTTGGATGAATGATAACATGAAGTTAATGTTTATGGTGTTCCCAAGTGTTCACTAAGTATTACACAACTGCAGCTCCACAATCGTGGAATGAATCATAGAATGTTAAAGGCTGGAAGGGACCTTAAAGATCACCTAGTCTCAACCCCTTCTGCCATGGGCAAGGACATCTCCCACTAAGGAACAGGATCACAATGAATTTCAGTTGAATATGGACACGCTCCATGTCAATGTCCATGTCCTAGACATGGTCCAGGGCAATCAGCTTTTGGTGGCCCTGCTTCAGCAGGACGGGTGAACAAGATGACCTCTAGAGATCCCCTCAAACCACAATTCTGTGATTCTTGCCATGCCTGTACAGAAGGATTGTCAGTAGTAAGACTTGCAAAAAATGTAGCTTCGTTTGCTACATTTATAAAAAGGATAGATATTATTCATGTTATGCTCTATGTATGATAAATATAGAATACACCGGCTTTCCTATGTTGCTTGATCTCCCTATACCTTTTTGATGGTTTGGGGATTTTGGTGGGGGTTGATTTGGGGGTTTATTTCCTACTTAAAGAGTCAAGAATCAAGTTTGTGGATTTATTTGTGGGTTTTGTTTCTTTGGGCTGTTCTCAGAGAAGCACAGAGCTCGTTAAGTCTACAGGGTTGTGAAGGTCATGGAAACGGTAGAGTTCTAGCAAGTATGGAATATCACACAGCATGGCAGAATGATTGATCAGAAACAACAAGTCACAACTCACAGAAGAGCTTTGCCCCACAAGATCTCCTCCCACACTGCTTGCTTGATAATTGACAAGAGTTACAAGGCAGAATTATGTGAACTGGATACAACAGCCACCCTTTCTACAAAGAGTTTATTAATTCAGGATCAATTTTATGTCTCGGTATACAAGACTTATATATCAAGACATATATCAAGACATTCACTGTGGTTGTGAATGATCTTTTTCTAGGTACAGCTTGAGTTTAGAAAATAACTACAGTTAAGGTAGTTAACACTAGTGCTAACAGCTTGGACAGCCAAATCCCTTGTGCATGAGCAGACAAAGAGGAGCTGGTCACAAAACATTTTTTGTGCTTCGCCCTCTGAATATTGCTCACATGTGGAAAGCTTTGGTTTCTAGTGCAATATTCCTCTGTTGTTTTAGTATAATGATCCACACAATTCCCATCGCAGGTACTCCATACCACTTTAAAAGTACAGATCTTTGACATGAGATCATCACTGAGCTTGCACTCTCAGGTAACTTGTTCATTAGACAAAATGTACAGCAATAGACAAAGAAGCAGGAGGGGCCACAGGCATGTGGAGCTAACTGGATTGAGAGATGAAATTTCATATAGAAATGTATAAAGCTGTAACTAAAAATACTACAGAAGCAATGGTGTTTCAACAGATATCCTGCTGATATATACAAAATGTTTTTTCCATTAGATATGTAATTAATTAGATGGTTCATTACGTAGTAGACTTAGGCATGCAAAACCATGTTTTGTTTATGTTTTCCTGTACAGCTTAGAACCAAACTTGATTTTGGTCTATATTGTATGGTGCAAAATTCAATTGGACTTGAGTGAATAGCTTTTGAGTAAGAATTATACTTAGAAATGCCTATTGCAGTTGTTGCTTCTAGTAATTATGCAACGTTTTATTTCAAGATATTTCTAAAAAGCACTTTTGTATATATATGTGTGTGAATTTCTAAATTTTTCTTTAAACATTGATAGTACACACGAATTTTTGTATGAGAAGCTATTCAGTTACCCTGAGACAAAAGCCAGAATAACTTTGCGATTTTGCACACAATCAAAAGTGGACCATAAAAATCTTCTTTTCTTGAAATGAAATAATGTTGATAATAAGGTTTTAATTTTCTTAACAATTTAGCAGTGCAGAGACAAAACTATAGTTTCCAGTACAAAGCTAATTTGGTTTTGGATTATAGACTCTGAGAATACATGTTCCTTGTTATAGCACATATTCTATAGCACCCTTTATAAATAACATGGTGCTATGCAACTTTCCCTGATTTTGCCCTTCTTCCTTTCTTTGTCCTGATTCCCAGCTCCTCCACATATTTTAATTACCTGTTTAAAATGGCTGTGTGCAGCTAATTGTCCCGTGTGTACCACATACCCAGACCAGCATAACCAAGCCTGCAAGAGCATTGTTTAGATGGCCAAAAATTTGACAAGGATCTAGGACCTCTCCCTAGTTTATCCAGATTCTTACATTGTCAAGGACAAGACAGGAATACCTTCCATATGGAATTGACCAAAAGGCTTGGTGTGTTGATTGCATAAATTTCTGAAGGCACTCCAGAAGAACAGTGATGAGAGTTACATGATACACTATCAGCTTTGCTTGTAACCTGAGTTTTTTTATTCCAGATATGGTGATTTAATCTCTCTGAAGCTGCTCTTGCATTTGCTGTGCTCTTCATGACTGAGGGATCTCAGTCTCAGCGCTCAGAGACAGTTTGCTGGTGAGGTAACAGCAGTTTTCTACCAGTTTTGGTTGCACCGTTAATGCCGTATAGGGAGAACTTCTGTTAAGGACAAGACTGAACTCCAGCATTGGGGATGTTGTTGGGGTTCTTTTGGGGGTTTTTTGGGGTGGGGGGGAGGGGTTGTGGTTTTTGTTTGTTTGTTTGGGGGTTTTGGGTTTTTTCTTTGGGGTTGTCTGTTTTGTTTGTTAGTGTTTTTGTTTGAGTTTTTTGATGCTGTCCAAGTGGAACTACTTGGCAGGGTTACTAACACAGTCAGAAATGTGTTTTTAAAGAGTTTCATGGCATGCAGACATGAAACAAATGCATACCTACGTATTACAGTAAGCTAAAGAGATATTTCCAAAAAATTATTAAACCATGTCCAGCATTGTAGTAAAGGAAAATAACGCCTCAGTGAAATTCCTCTTTGATAGATACTCATCTAGCAATGATAGATATTAAAGGAATTAATAATTATTTTCTGAAATTATATGGAAAAATAGAATAGGAAAAATAAATATTCTGAAGTGTAAAGCAATCTGCCATCTGACAGAAGCTACATCAATATTGCAATAGTAACTCAACTGGTTCAGATCTAATGAAAAAACATTACAAATTCTCTTTTCTCCTCTCTAGGATAAGTAATGAATATCTTTTGAATTAATTCAATAAATTATCAGGATTATAGTGGCTAACATAATACCCTTCATGATAAATATAATATTTTATGACAAAACCTGACGTTACAGTAGATCGTGGCTGTGCACAATGGCTGCAGCTTTTCCAGTACACGTGCCTTTATAGTCTTAATGCATCCCAGATTTAGTTGTTTTTATTGGCTCTTGGCGTTCAAGTATGTAACCAGCTCTGAACTCAAATGTCAAAATACAAAGAGAAGTGTACGGAGCCCCTTTGCAATAATCTGGCACTGAAAATATAGGAAAAATTTTCAGAAATCAATATTTTCCTTCTGTAAGTTCTCCCCAGCTATACTGAATTGGAAAATAGAATTTTGCCATATGCACTGAGTGATCCCTTTCTCATTGGTTTGAAACTTGATAAATAGGGGTAAAGGAACATGACTGCCAGTAACTAAGATGAAAAAAACAATATACAATGATCAAACATTTTCTTCTGCAGACAGATTTTGATCTTATAGTGCAAAATATATCTAAAATAAATTGCTTAGATAATGGTAACTTTTCAGCTATCTTTCTAAGTAGACAGCATTCTACATGTTCTACTAGTCCCATGTTCTACTAGTTCATATACTCATTAATTTTGCCTGTTACCTGTCCTAAGCATAATAGTATCTCACCTATATGTTTAGCTCTACTACTAATGTGTAGTGCTAAGGAAAATGTAGAGCTATATTTTTTCCAGAGGTAGTGTCACCTAAACACCACAAGTTTGCAGCATTAACAATTAAAGATTAAGT
Source organism: Platysteira castanea (assembly GCA_013397175.1). Taxonomy (NCBI): domain Eukaryota; kingdom Metazoa; phylum Chordata; class Aves; order Passeriformes; genus Platysteira; species Platysteira castanea. The sequence goes on from VYXC01011440.1 coordinate 54,930, forward strand.
GTTCAGGTATACAGATATGTATCAACACATTTATGTATGCTTCTTTTAAAAATATATACTTTATATATATTTGTTTATGTATTTATATATTTTTATATATATAATGTTTAAATAGTATCTAGTATCAACTTTTAACCAACACCAGTTAAATAGCAAGTGCTAAATTTTAAAAGTGCTGATAACCTTTTTTTTGTAAGTTAGAGTGAATTTAATTCTATTTTCCTTTTTCTCTTCAATTTATGAGTCACGTATTATATTTTGCAAGAGATTCCTGCTGAACTTTTCAACCTTGCCCTGGATAAACTAAGTAAGTTGAATTCTTCTAGTCAGTCACTTTTCAGTCAGGCTTTCAAAAATCTTAAAGTCTTCTCTAAATCCTGTCAATTTTAACAGATTTTTTCACAAAAACATTTCAGTTGATTTCTTGATTATTTCCAGAGATGTACAAACCTCATATTGCTTACCAGTACCTGAATTTACCTCCAAATTTTGTGATCACTCTTATGCATACACTGAAATGTTTATATCTGTACAATATCAGTAACGAATGTGTTTGAGATACTTCTTCTCTCTTTTCATATGCTGATCAGTAGGTTCGAAATCATATTGTCATCCTTGCTTAGGGTGAAAGCTGAAATCTGGCACCTTCTGTAAGCTCCCACAGACCTCACTGGAAAATAAGCAATGATGATATTGTATGCTCAAGCCCTTAAAACCTTAAAAAGCTGAATCAGTCTTGAGTAATTTCATTTAAAAAGTAATAAAATGATGGGTATAGTCTTTTCCCCACCCCTGCTGGCCCTCTCCATGGCATTTAATGACAGAAGAATGAAATGCAGTCCCAAATGAGGATGAGAGAGGCATTGGAGATGTTTGACTATGAAAACAAAATTCATGGTTTCAGTCAGCTGTCCAAGACAACAAAGTCAGCTTCTGCCTTTGGCTTTTAAATAACAGCTCAAGCATACAGATCCACAGGTCAGCGGAAATGATTACCATAAACAAATCTGGACAAACATCCTGCCATTTGGAAGCCTATGCAAATAGACATGTTCATCATCTGAGTTCCACTAATCCACACAAAACTATGCACATTTAAAAATAGGCTTAAACAATGTCTCTTCTTTGATGATCCAATCAAAACAAAATTAATATTTTTGTGAAAATTAATACAGACATCTCATTCCTGTTTTCCTTCTTTTTCTTTTTTTTTTTTTTTTTTTTTTTTTTTTTTTTTTTTTTTTTTTTTTTTTTTTTTTTTTTTTTTTGGTGGGGCGAGGGAAGAGAGGTGGCAGGATGATGAGAAAAAAGGCAGAGTTATCTCTCAAAAATGCCTCCAGATTTTAAAGAGAATAGAGTACACTAATCTAGCAGCAGGGAACTTTTTTTGCCAGGTTGATTGACAACCCAGGCAAGTCTTCAAGCCTGTGTGACAGAGTCCAGCTGTTACGTGATGTAGCTTCTTCCCTGCATGGAGCTGCAGCAGCAGTAGTCTCTGATCCCCTGCCACATCACAGCTTTAAGTGGCTGCTTTCCACACCAATGGCACTGACACTTCACTGGCTGCACATCTATCCCGAGTCTTTGCACTTACAGTACCTGGCACCAGTCCCTATTTCTCCTTCCCTGAATTTTTTCCAGCAGTGCTTTTCCTGGTCATATTAGAGCTCTCCAGCAGATCTCTACTTAGCAATATATTTTTTTACTTCCAAGATATTTTTTTTTGCTTGTACATTTACTGCCTCCTGCCTTATCATTGGGCTAACTACAGACAAGACATTTTCTTTGAAGCAAAATCCCATAGAAGTCAAAGATGGAATGAACAAAGTTAAAGACTCAAGTGGAAAAATGACAAATGGTATTTAATAAAGAGTGATCTTTGAATAAACCGTTAGACAGTTCTAGCAAGGATAGAATTGCAATGGGCAGTTCCAAGACAAAAAGAATTTTTTTCTAATAAACAGTCTATAACTTTCTTCTAAGTATTTTCTTAGGAACTCCTAACACATATCACAGTTAGGCAGCATAGGTTCAGTGAAATCAAAAATATTATACCTATGGGGCTTGGGGTTCAAGGGCTTTATGAAAACAGAGAAAACTAAATGGCTCAGTATGCTTTTGCATCACAGAAAGTCTGCTTTAATTTCCAGATCCTGGGAATTATTGACAGTTACGTCTTTTGGTGTCTTTAGAGTTATTTCCATGCAAATATTGTCTTATAGTTCTCATTTGAAATCATTTAGACACGTATATATTTTCAGTCCATTGGCACAGGCTTTCAAAGTTCATGGCTTCTTGCCTTAAATGATAAGGGAGTGCCTCCTGAAGCCACCTGTGCTGTGTGACAGCCTGTGCCCACTGTGAGAGAAAAGCTCTCCCAAGCTGAAGCCGCACTTCAACAAATTATTGAACATCACCCTTTCACTCAGGTTTTAGACAACAGTCAGAAGTGTTTACTTTTTTTTCCAGTAATCAAAGGGTGAAAACCACAGCTCAGATATTAATATTCCCTCTGCTACGCTGTGGAGCCAAAAAGAAGAGTGGTAAGCGCAGAAGTACACCATAAACCTTTCTCCAGCAGATAGAGAGTGTCCTACAGCTCCTCACTGTCCCAAGGAATAAACTGCACGCACCAGCCAGATGATTTAATCTCTTGCTTCAAGGTACATGGAGACTCTGTGGCCTGGCTTAGCATTCATCTTACTGTAAAAGAAAGAGATTCCAATTGTTTAAAAAACTCATTAAAAAGAGCAACCAAAAGTCACCAGGAATCTTTCCAAAGGGTTGTGGAGTTTTTTGGACAGAGCGTAGGTAAGCAATAGGAATGAAAGCCATCTTCTTCTTTTCAGCTACGTATCCTCTCTGTCTTTCTGCATGTTGTTTGCCTGAGTTCTGCTGTCTTTTGTGCAGTGTTAGGACATTTTATTATTGCCTTCATGTGCCCCTTATCTCTCATTTTCAGATGCAGAAAATGCTGCCTCTAATGCTTTTTAGCACAGAATTCCCCCCACAGGTATATTGCTGGTCTCACCTCCTTATATTTCAGATGAGTAACCTCTCTGTCAATGTGCATAATCACTTAAGAATATTAAGGGAACTATCAGTCATCCTTTGAGTGTTCAAAATACCAGTGGTCTAAAAGTTGGTTTTAACCCCCATTCTCCAGTGGGGTGCATTGGCACAGGAATTGTGAACAGGTGCAAACACAATTTTACAATATAATGGAAGGAAACAACGTAACTGAGACATTCTACTACAACTCCTGTTTCTTGCAGTTCTATTGCACATATTGACTGGACATAGATGCTTTTGGTTATACAACAGAAGCTGTCGGGATAAGTATTGTTGGATTGAGCTTTTATGATTACATAAACATATTAAGTCCTCCCAGAATCATGGCTAAGAGGACAAGGTCAGTAAATGTCTGTAAACAGACAGATCTCCTTCCACACTGATCCACCAACACCGGAAGTACAGATGCTCCCCACTGGAAATCATAATTAGCACTGTATCAGTAAAAATTCCTCATCTGCATTACCATGGTTTTAGTGCCTATCTAGGAATATGAAGACTGCACAACCAGGATTAAAAAAACCCAAATTTTATATGACCCACATGTCAAATTAAACAGTCAACTGAGATTACAGTGCATCTTTAAAGGGTGACCAATCCTGTAACTGTTACAAGTCCCACTTCTGTCCCTGAAGACACATTTAACGATTACATTTAACAGACTGATAATGAATGGTACTCACTGCCATCTCTAAAAGTAAGATGCTTTGTAAATACCGTACTCCCAGAAAATTTGCTTTTAAAACTGTAGAAAAACTCTTCTTTTTCCTATGAGGAGTAAGATTGGAGATGGCTGAGAGAAGCATTTCTAGTGACTGTGTGGCCAATCTAGTCTTTGGATGCAGTGGTAGAAACTGTTTGAAAATATTTTTTTAATTAGGACAGAGCATACACTGAAGGGTCACAAGTTAAGAATGTCAACTAACCACAGAACAATTGCTTTAGTGAGCTGTCGTGTGAGACATGAGGACATTGCAAGATGTGCCTCTTCAGTCAGGCATTTCACCATGCAACAGTCTTCATCAGTCATCATTTTTTAGCATTGCCGTGCCAAGGGTGGCAAATAAAACTCATGTACCACTGTGCTAGGTTCTTTGCAAAGGTGTGAAATATCTTTCCTTTTTCTCTCTTTGTTTTCCCCAAGTAGCTCCAAGTTGGTCCTACTCTGGAATGATTTTCTTCTGAGCACATTTCTCTCTAGACTTTTGAATGAGACTACGCAGAATTTAATGAAGAAACACATTTGATTGAGAGAAGTGGTAGATCTAAAAAAATGTGTCCTAGTTGAATGTATCAATTTATAAATGCTTATGCAGGCCTTTTAATTTTTCTTGCTCTTTGCTTATAATAAACAAGAAAAGTCTCAACTCTTTCCAGTCATTGCTGTGTTATCACAGAATCAGTTAGGTGTTAAGTTGCAAAGTACTGAAATCCAACAGAAAGGTCAACTAAGTGTAAGAGAAATACTTGTAAAAAAGGAGAGCTATATGCTGTATATTTATAATTATAAATATAGCCATATGCTATATATTTATATTTATAATGTGGTCTTTTTATTTCTTTAACTTACCATGTAATGAAACAATATGTAAAATGAAAAAACATCATTTTCTAAAGTTAGGCACCAAATATTGGTTTTCAAATATGCTAAATATCTAGAATTTTTATAATAGTAAGGAAAAATGAAATCGTGACATAAATTGATGTTGCGAGCCCTTCTCAAGGTGTCTGCTCAGTCAAAACAATATGGGATATTGTTTTTAAATGAAACAAAACAAAATAAAATGAAACAAAAGAATTTTACTTTTTGCATGTTGATATGATTTTTTAAGGGAATATTATAAGTAGTTGCCAATGACATTTACATCCTTTTTTCATTTAATCAAGTCTGTTTGTCATTAGAATGCCTGAACACTGAATTATCTGAAGTGTTGAGCAATGCACAATACACACAAAAATCTTACACTGTATTTGAGCGGATTCAGCATCTTTTAGTAATATCTTAAAAACATGTGGAATTGTTAAAGTTTGTTTCCCTCAACATATTTTAATATTTTGCCTGAGTTTTATTTACTTATTTCTTCAAATAAAGAAAATCCTTTCAAATAAAATAGAAATTTGTTTTTATTAAAAAGTAAGGTAAGACATATCTGAATGATTATTATTTTTTCCTATTCATTTAGCATTCAGTCTTAAGCCCACACTGTTTGAGCAACAAATTGTCCCTCCAAGGCAGTTGTGACTGGCTAGGTTGCCTTTGCTTTCTGTCCCAAATTTCCATCTGGATCTGGGTGTCCCTGGTTCTGGTTCTCCAAGTGAGGAATTCCCACCCTGAGGCAAATGCACCAGACTCAGTCACTGAAGTGAAATATCTCCTTTCAAAGAAAAAGGAGCCTAATCCCCCCACTACCACCCTTTTTTCAATACAGTTTCATACTTGTAGGTATGTTTTCTCAAAATCAAGAGGCCTAGCTTATGAAGCACTGCTTCTTTCTTTCTTTCTTTCTTTCTTTCTTTCTTTCTTTCTTTCTTTCTTTCTTTCTTTCTTTCTTTCTTTCTTTCTTTCTTTCTTTCTTTCTTTCTTTCTTTCTTTCTTTCTTTCTTTCTTTCTTTCTTTCTTTCTTCTTTAGTAGAATCTCTTTCTGGAAGGTTTGGTCATTCCCCTGTACACATTTGTGGCTTAGCTCAACCAATTTATTTATCTCAAAGTATGAAACCTTTATGAAAATACGGAGATGTTACTCTTGCACTAAAACTCTGCAAGAACATTTGTGTACAGAATTCCACAGATTCATTACTTGGTGGTTCCATCTTAATATTGCATTTTCTTTTGCAATCTCACTCACATCATTTGGCCTGTTCAGGGAAAAGGTAGAGACAGGCACAAGCGTGTACACATTCAGTAGAGTAGGGGGATGTCCAAAACAGAAATATGTGGAAAAGGCTTTAATTCCACCAAGTGTCAATTAATCCCTCCCTCTTGCCCTGCTGATGATACTCTCACGTGGATCTTCCCAGCACATATTTCTTTCATCCCCATAACTGGCTCCACCCTGGAATGCTCTTCTTCCCCCACACACTCTTAATTCAGGCACAACATGGATCCTAAAGCAGAAAGGAATGACACTCCTGTCCATTTCTTTAATAAGCAGCTGCCAAAATTTTGTACAAACAGCTATGCCGTTAGCAAGTAAGTATTTATATGGTCATCAGTTTTATAGGATGATTTTCATCTCCAGCTTGTGATTTTTACTTTTTAGGATTCCGCCTCATCCATCATCATATTGCTGACAAACAGTACTAACATTTTTTCTGCGAAAGGAGTACAAAGGGTACAGAACACAATTGTTATCAATTAACTTGACCTTAAATACTCTATAGGTTTTCAGCAAAACCAACGTTCATTTCTAGGTATAAGAGAAGGAAAGCTTTAACTAAATAGCAGCCATCTGCGGAAGTGATGTTTCTTGTTGTCTTCTTCATCTGGCAACTTTCTTCTCCTTTTTTTTAAAATTTTCATCATTTATTGTAGCGTGCTAAATAATTTAGAGAAGTAAAAGACAGAAAAAATTCAAAGTCCTGAGATTTGTTTATTCTTATATTTTGCTATCAGTGTTGTTACAGAATTCAGATCAGACTCTTATTTAGTATCTTTTTTTTTCTCTGACATAAGAAGTTGTCTACATCAGGATTTAAATTTTGTAAATGTTAGCTTCTTAAAGCCCATGCAATTTTTTTCTTATCTTTTCTGTTTGGCTTTGGCTTGATTTCTAAGGCTGAGTTTCTGGTGTGTGAGATTGTATACGTGGTACGCAGAAAGCATTTAGCATTGTTTCCTTGTGCATGCCTGCCATCAACATTGCTGTGGACAACAGGAGTTGGAAAGGATTCAAAAACCCTACAATATAAAGCATAGGGTTTCAAATTCCAGAAAGAGATTCATAGTACTTTGTGCACTTTCTTAAACTCAGTAACATCTCCCAGTTGAAGAACCAGCAATTTTGGCTGTTATTAGCGAGCAGATCAGAAGAAAGAGTTTTACAGTATTTGCTGCCTACACTTGAGCCTCCAGGCTTTTAAATCCGTGCAATGTCAAGTTTACTAGAAGAAATCTGTGCAAGCCCTACTCTGTGTTGCATTCTGGACCCAGAGTTGAGGCAAATGCAAACCAGGATAGTGTAAGGTTTTGGCAGTGCTAGTCAAGCAAGAGATGCACATGGTTACCATGCAGTGGGCATGTGTCTTTCAGTAAATGTCTAATTCTGCAATGTTTGGTAAAAAATTATTACCATCTGCTGAAGGAGAAATCTTCTCAAACAGACACGCCAGCTACAATCCAAACCAGATTTTGTTCTAACAAGTTTGTGCATTACAATTGTGCCCGGCAGCAAAACCTGCAGCCACAGAAAACCACAGGTTCTTTCTTGGGAAGCTCTGTAGAATAGTTGCTGTTGCAGCCAGAGGACTTGCTGTACCAGCACTAGGAATTGCAGAGCCCCTGGGAAGCCACAAGGCTGGTTTGTGGTTCCCAAAACAACTGGAACCATTTCTTGCCATTACCTCCATACCACCTGTGAGGAACATGCGCTGGAGGCCCTCAGTCTGTCCCCTGTGTCCAGGCAGTGAGGGAGCTTTTCCACTCGGTCCTGGCATATATGGCCCTGTCTCCAACAGGCCCTGTCTTTCTTTCACTGTAAACTCCTACGATCTGTAGCAACACAAAGAACAGCCATTACTACCTTAGATATTTGATTACTGGGATGATTTATGATTTAGTATCTCCAAAGGACACGGAAAGAATGAGTAGATCTATTACACTAGATGAATCTGTACTTTGGCAGTCATTAGGAAGTTCCTCAAGAACACAAACAGAACTTTCAACTCAGGTTATAACTTCCAGGACATAATAAGTGGGGTAATGGAGGTTTTGGTGCTTACCTTGTATCTAACTGCCATTCATTGTCCCTTTTTTTCCTCTGTGAATAGGGGCTTGAGGTCTCAAGGGGGGAACACTGAGGCTTATACCACCACGAGGAAATCAGAGAGGAATTGCACTTCAATGTGAATAAGTTAAGAAGACACACCATAAAAAACTGGGAAGTGAGGTACCATAATGGGGTATCTGAGAAGATCATGGAACATGTGTGTAGACTGTCTACTGGCTCATTACAGAACTGACAGCCAGATCAGTTTCCCTGCTAAGTGCCCAAACTCTTGGCACTAAGGACAGATGCTATGATTGCTTACAAGCTGGTAATATGGATCTTCCTCCACATGCACTGTCTTACTCCAGTCCATTTAGAACAAAGGAGTGTGCTCCACAAAGAGCTGACGCACACCAAAAGAAAAACTGCATATTCTCTCATAAAAATATATTCAACTTGTGACATATTTTTGGGCTATATCTGAAAAGAATAATGACTGTTGAAGTAGTAAGTGGTAGCACAATATCAGTAAGGAGCGTGTTTATAAGAAAATGGATCAAAGTAGTAATATATCTTAAAAACAGCAGAGAATTCCTTGACTTTCTGTATTGACAGCGATTTTGGTTTTAGCACTAACATCAAATATTCTTTGTGAGTTTCACTACTGAGATTATACAGGCCTATTGTACATTTATTTCTATATCAAAGCCAAATCACAGCTTGGCATAGTTCATAGTCCTCAGTTTAAAGCCAATTCAGAAGTCATTCAGAAGTCAAATATTGTAGATGAGCATAAAGTAATACAGAAAAATACCAGAAGTATAACTTTATTTAGATAATTTTTTGTATGTGTGTTTCTTATTTAGTGAATACATTAATAGCTTAATTTGTAAAATTTCTTTTGATCTTAAGTGTTCTTTTAGTACCAATTGTTTTAGTAAAGTGATCTTAAGCTTTAGAAAACCGTATTTGACAGTATGGATTTGAATACAAATCATTTCTGAGAAAGTTTTGCATTTAGATGATGTTCAGATATTTCATTTAGCTGTTTTTAATGGATGTACGCATACTTTGAAAATTTACGATAGCCCTTAACTGCTTGTGATTCCAGAGGAGGAAGTAATTAATCCCAAGTGTTCTCAACATAATCAAGAGGGAATTGTGGGACATTTGAAATCTCATTTGCCACATCCCAGAATAAGAAAATACACCTCCTAGACCTTGTTTGCCTCTTCTTTTGTCTGTCATTGTAGTTGTATGGAGGATGCAGCCTAAGCAAGCCCAGGCACTGGAGGGGAGGTTCAGCTCCCTTATTAAGCGTGCCCTCACATCTGCCCCATGGCTGGCAGAGTAAGCTAACTTTGGCAAAAACTACTTAGTCAAATGCCTTTTTAATCAACCACTTTTATTAGAACTGCTCATTGCTATTACCTCCACAGCCTAAGTAATGGTGCTCTAAGAAAAATATCACAGTTAATACCAGTATGTTTCAGTTTTCAGAGAAACCTGATAATAACTGGAGGCAAGCCTCAGATTCAGAGCAGTATTTTCTGATTTGGGTACCTAACCCTGATCGGAAGTGTGTAATAACTATAGTACTGATTGTAGCCAACTTTAGCCCTGGATTCTGTGGAATATTTTCAATTATTAGCAGTAAATTGGCATTTTTCATTGTGGGATTTATCTTATACATAAAGGGAACTTCTTTAACATTAAAATAATTCGTCTGAGATATGACAAGTGTGGGAAATATGTTGCAAACATTGGACTTATCTTAAAATACAGAACAAGGGAACTTATATAGTGATTTTTGCCCCATTTGTAGAACACTCGTTATAGCCAATAGAACTTCCTTTTTACTAAAGTAACAATGTTCCTAAATGAAAGCAATGCCCTAAAATTATTTTCTTTTGACTTTACTTCAAGGCAAAGATGGCGCTGATTAATTCAGAGATTATGTATATAAATGAGAAATCAGTTTAAGTTCGAATACATCAAAGCACATTTCTTCACCTTCATTCTTTTTAAGGCTCTTAATCTTTTTTCTCCAGATTTATTTAGCCTAAAATAAATTCTACCGCAGCAACATTCAAACTTGGCTATAAAATTCATAGTAACCAATTGCATGCAGACTCTTGTTAATTTGAGCACTAACCAAGGCATCGCACAGGACAAAACTCAGTAGGTAGGTGCTGAAGTTCATTTTGGATCTGATTTTGAACTGCACCTCCTCAGAAATGCTTAACTCCCCCAAGCCTTCAGCAGCAGCTTTTGCTGCCTTTCAAATGATGTTCAGTTGCTTTCTCACTTAGGCCAACAAATCACAGGTACCCAAAACTTCCTATGAGGGGTCAGTCCTATTTGGGATAAATGCAAAGATACCAAATGACGTCAGGGATAATATATTTTAGTAGGGTTTCTTGGCCTGGTTTGGGTTGATTTTTTCCCAATAAGTTGGTCACAGATATTTCAGGAAAGTTTCTACAATTTGGATAGGTTTGGTCTACAGAAAACAAGATAATTTAATGCTACCATATTAAATGCCTTATAAATTAATGATGTGATTTCTTCATATCAAAAAGAAGCAAATAACAAAGTACAATCCAAAAGGGTTACATCAAAAAGATCAGGCTTTCTTATCACAAGTTTGATGCATTCATCAGACCAGAAAGGTCAGAGGTTAGTGACTACTGCTGAGAGCAAATGGTGGCTCCTGCACCAAAAGCACTAAAAGCACAGAAAAGGCTTCAAGCATTAAGAAGCCTCATTTACATTGTCTTCTAGTAACAGCCTGTCATGGATTAATTTTATCTCAGAAAATAATGTTAAAAAGTACAGAAGTTACACCTTTATTTTGTTTTACTGATACATAATGAATACTGTCACTATATGTTTATTTGCAATACTTTGAAACATGGAATCTTGGAAGAACATTTCAGTTGAGTGATAATAATGATTTGAAAAGTGACATCTCCTCTTTGGACTACTCTCACGTCTTTTATCTGGCCATGGAAGTAAATTAATGCCAGGCAATCTCCAGAGAACTCTAAATCAAACAATTATAAATGAAAAACTGAAAAAAGTAAACTTCTGTTAATTATGCTGCAAGAGCTACAAATATTAAATGTCATTGGTTTTTTTCTGTATGACATTAGAAAAAATTTTTGACCTGGGAATTGAGCAGGAAATATACTGCTCTACTGAGACATACCAGCAATACTTTCTATAAATATTGCTTCATAACTCCTCAGTATTCAACAAAAGATAAAATGTATTAGTACAAACAGTGTTATCCCTCTTGACTTGCAACCCAGATCTAAATCAAAGTCCATTCATATATGAGTCCTAATCTTTTTGATTTAGAGTCACAGATCCTGACTGCACTTTCTGACATAAATCTGAGTGCTATAAAAAAATGTAGACCTATTCTACGTCTTTCTGTGGGAGTAGGAATTCACAGTTTCTCTCCAGACTATTGAATCAAGGTATAAATCCAAGCTAAAATTATTTAAGGCTTTAGAGTGAACAGATTTATTGTTTTAAAATATGGACATTCTGCTCCATAAAATATTAGTAGTTATTCTCAAACTCTTGTACATGACAAATACAAGTAGACCAAGGCTGATGTGCAAAAAAGGTTGTATATAGTTAACTTTAATACAAGATTTTAAATTACAGTGTCAGGATTTCATTGGAAAGAAAATTAATTTTTATTCTGAAAAGAAGTGCATGAAGAAATCACAGGGGAAAAAAACTCTTTAACTCTGTCCTTTCAAATTCAGAAGCACCCTGAACTGGATCACTGAGTCCATTTGGAGCTGTAGATGAGCCTGGAAATGGCAGAGATGGAGCTTGCAAACAAACAGTGTAAATATCAGCCAAACCAGGTCTTCACCACTCCTCTTAATCCAGCCATTTAACATGATCAAAAAGTGGTCCAGAGGAGAGCCCATACTTTTTCCTTTCAAGCAAACATCATACTTTATTGCCGTAAACGGAACTTTATTTAAACCAAAGGATCCAGGATGCTTTCCCAGCTACCACATCTGGTTCTGCCTACCTGCAACTGCACTCAAACTCCCTGTTGTGCATTTCATCCACTCTGCCATGACAAACGAATGAGGCTTGGGCTGTAAGGAGCTGCATAGGGAGCTTAGTCCAACAGTGAAAATGGATAGCACAGTATGAATATCATTTATTTGTCTCATCCTTGCACTCACCAAGAATTCCTTCTATCAACCTCCGAGTCAGATATAAACTGAAGAGCATTCTTTAAAAGAACAGTCCAAAAAAGTGCTATCATGGACCACAGCACCAGTAGTCACTGACCTACCTGAAGGATAATTCTGGGTAATTATGAACACCCAAGACCTGTAAAATTCCCAGAAAGAAAAGACATATAGTCTGTGTTGTAGATTATAGACATAAAGGTACAAATCTTTTGTCATATAAACCTGGAAAAAAAACATTTCCCTTTTTTAATCCTTATATGTTTGCTTTCAGGTCATCCTTGTACGTTTGCTGCACGTGTTTACTGTGGCCATGAGCCAAGCTTAGTTTTTATGAAGGCTGATTTTTTTACCTCCAGTCTCTACCCGATGTTCATAACATAGACCTTATCCAGATAAGTATTAATATAAAAACTTAGAAAAGAACAGCTGCTGTCTCTTTCTGAACAGCTGATCTCTCTTTCTGAACAGCTAATAACATTTCTAAGTAGCTAGCCCTAGGTTAAAACAGAAGGAAGAATAACTGAGACACATTACTTTCCAAAAAATGCTAAAATGTCCTTTTCAGAGACAAGTACAAGTGTCATTAAGTCAGAAGTAAAAAAAGTATTGTTATTTCCACTTAGTCTATCTGTAATTAAGGATTTGTTTTCTACATTTAGTAACACTTTTGTTGTTTTCAGTGTACTAGACTCTTCCCATATGGTTTTCATACACCAATTACATCTTATTCTTGAAATAATTTTTGTTCAAATGGCCTAAGTTTTTCTTTCCTATTGTTGTTCATAGCCACGCATAATTGAAGAAAACATTGAAGAACTTTAGAACCTTTCAGTTACCATGTCTGTCCCAATTGTCTGTGTTTTAACAAAGTTATGTTTCATCTAGCTATTTTAAGCCTTTCTCATGAATAGAATATTATTTTTGTGGCCTTTCCCAGAGCCGCATCTGTTTTTTTAATGTGTTTCCAGTAGTGAGATGGTGGGAGTTGTGGAGCAGTCCAGATATTACCTAGGCGCTATATGAAGTTGAAGCTTCAACTTGCACCATGGCATGTTTTGTTTTTTTTTTCTTGGTGCCTTAAACCAAAATGTTGGTGGTTTTGTTTGCTGCCACATTCCACTGGCAGTTAACCCTAGGAGCCAGCCATTCGTGCTGCCATTTTGCTTTGGCATCTCTGTGTTGCAAGTCACTGGCTATCCCTGTTCCATGTTTTGAATTAGTTTCACCAAATATCTTACCTGTGTGCTTCCAAGAGGAATGAACTCCCTTCTGCTCATAACGATAAGCTTTTGGTCATAATATGTCCAATTCTTCTGAGCTTCTATTCACTTATAGCTGACTAATAATTTCAAATAGAGCCAAAGGGAATTCTATGCAACTATGAAGTACTTAATCTTAAAGAAATTCCAACATGCTACTGCATTTCTTTTCTCTGCTCAGCAAGTTTTATGTCACTAGGCCCTTTTTTAGATTATTATTGATTGATCTTGAAGAGATTGATTATTATTGATCTTGAAGAGAAACTAAAATACTTGTGAAGCATTATTATCCCAATTAACCTATTTCTTGACCTTTATTCTCTTATTCTTTTATTTACAAAGAGTTCTACATTTTTTCTATTGAGTACTTATTTACACATTTCTAAATGGATACCATTAAAACATAGCCTATTTATACATCAAAACAATAGAAATACCTACATATTTCAATTCCTTGTGGAATTTCAGCAGAATATAAATCAGATTGTATTTGATGTCACTTTCAAGTGTTTTTCCACCATGGATATTTTAGTCCTTATCTACTGTTTCAAAGTGGCAATCACAAAATCACATTTTAGTAGGCCATGTGTAGAAAATGTGTGGACCAAGAAAATATGTTTCTTCTTGATTTCTATATCTTTCATTCTAGAGAAATCCTATGCCTTCCATGCAGAGAGAGAAAAAGCCAACAACATCTGTTTCTGCTTGTGTCTGTTTTAGATAAGTATCACGTAGAACAAGGTTTTAGAGTATTGGAGATCAAATCTCCTGAAATTGTGAAAGTACACTGAAGGAAGAGTTCATCCAGGCTTGTTAACTATTACTACCTTCCTCCATCTGGAATGGTGACCACCCTCCATACGAGCTAGACATCTATCTGTCCATTCCAAACTTGTTACTTATATCCAAAGAATTAAATTAAAGCAATATACCAGCTAATTTACCCATCAGAAACCAAATATTAAACAGATAAAACATATTTACCTCTACAAGAATCCAAGGTCTGCCAACAATGTTTAGGAAAGGTATTTGTGGGTATCACATTTTGAACATTCTAAAAAAAGAACTGAAAGGAAGAGGTGTGAAAGTCTCAGAACGTTGAGTAGTGCCTCTGGAAAAGACCAGCTTTTTTGGCCTCCTCCATGTTTGTTCCAGCTTGAGTGGGCCACTGCCTTCAGAAGACTCTCTGCCTCACGGCCTTCACGCCACTGGCTTTGGTCCAATAACTTCTTACACATTTACACTTCCTCATAACTCTTTTTCTTCCAAGAACACTACCATCATTTCTTGGAACAGTTCTGGTTTGTGTTCTACGTGGTGCACAGCAGTCATTTCAGGAAGGCAGATTTACTTTGGATGTTTAAAAATGCCAAAGTCTTACATATTCTTTGAGACTTTTGAAAGCAAATGTGTAGAATTCTCATAAGATTAGCTGTTCTCATAAGAAACTTTTTGTTTGTTTGCTTTACAACCCATGAATCCATGCATGAAACTGATACTGATTATATTTAAACTTCTTGAGTTCCCCCTTCCCATTGTAACTCTGCCCCAAATCAAAAGCCAGGTAAGTGTGTACTATTTTAAGTGCAGGTTTTGACATCTGCACATCTCAGTCAGTCTCATGCAGGAAAAAGTTTGGATGCAAATTGTCAGGTTTCACTAATTTCTAGTCAAAGTTTTCCTTACTCCTGGTTTACACAATCTTATCTCTCAGGACTTTAATTCTGGGCAGTGAAATGAGAAAAAAAAAATTTCAGCTGAATTTCTATCTCTTTTCTTATTTGAACCACAGCCTGGTTTATGTTGTCTCTGCTGAAATTCTATTCACAAAGCTTAGAAAATATGGGCCAAGTCTTATGTTCATAACAAAATATTCTTACATCTGAACTTCATCTATATCCATATTTCATTGGAAACACTTCACATAGGTTTTCTCACAATACGTCATTGAAATTTAATTAGTTGTTAATCATTCTATGCTTCTGGAAATTTGCCTAAATATTTCATGCTCTGCTGTCATGAAATTTTATTACTTCAATCAGATATTTCATGTTTAAGACTGACAAGTCATAAAACCAGACACCTCAGAAAATTTAACTTTCATATTCATGATTTATAGAACTGTGCATCTGTGTTGCACCATTTTCAACAGAGAATTGAATACTCTGAGCAGATCGCAATCAGGTGTAAATTGACAAGACTGATGGAGCAGGACCAGTTTCTACATCTTGAGGAAGCTTCTATATGTGCCTTAATTAATGTATTAATACATTCCTTACATTTCGTATTAGTTATGGATAAAGACTTGCATTTAGTAACATAAACATAAGAACAGCTGTATCAGCTCATAGTGAAGGCTTAGCTAGCCACGTCTCCAGTCTGGCAATGGCAATGGCCAGTAGAAGCCAAGCTCTTGCTGCATCACTATCAGTGCATTCATGGGATAGAAACATCTCACCAAAGCAGAATACTGTAAGTTTCCACAAAGACTGGAGACCTCCTGGATTGTGACTGGAATTGAGTGAAGCTCACAGTGGTTTCCCAGTACATGAGGATGCTGCAGACCCCAGTGTTTGATGGAAGAGGTCAGGATTGTCTCTAGTTCTGCATTCCTCTACTACGATGAGTCAGGTTTGAAGGACTGGAGCTCTGGCTCTGTTCTCACCCTGACCTCCAGCCTCATGGAGCTCATCATGTTGCTACCACACAGGCCTCTCCTGCACATAATGTCAGCCTCTCCTGAGGCATGCTTCACCTTTATCACTTTTTTTACTTTTCCATCTTCTAAAATCCTCAGGGAAGAAACTTCCTGACCTCTAAGTATTTGGTCAATTATAGCACTCAATTTATAGTATACCTCAGTTTTGCAAGAACTTGCACAGAAAACAAATTACTCAGGTTTCTTATTTCAGCTATTGCCTACTTGAAAACTGAAAAAGGCACCATATTTTCAAAGTTATTTTCTAAATCTCTGAAATACAAATGAACTCTTTGCTGCTTCCATTTACAGAATAATTCATCTTTCTAAGCATTCTAGAGGCTTAGGTGAAATCTTCCCCTGTTTTATCTTCAGCTTGAAACAATATTCATGTACTCATAAGCAAATCATATGTCCTGAAGTTCAGCTTGTTTGAATTATTTCTTACCTAGGCAATGTATATTATAAAGTAATATAAATACATAATGACATGATTTCCTGTAACAAGTAATATGTTTATGTGGTGTACCTACTTTTCTTCGAGCATTGTTTCATCACAAGGTTTTACACAAGAAAGTTGTGAAGTTCATTGGTTTGGCATAAGAATATTATCTTTTAATGCACACGGTTTTATCTTTTCTTGGCTACAGAGGCAATAGTTTGCAGGGCTCTGTCTGTGTTGTATTTTGTAGCAATTTAGCATAAAATACACTTTTCATTATTCTTTAAAAGTTTCGATATGAGAATGTACAGAATAAAAGTACAAAAAGAAAGTGTACCTTTATCACCTTATACTAGTAGCTATACAAGCAGAAATTACTAGCACTAGGCACTTGCCAGCTCCTCAGATTCCTGGTCTCAGGAAAGAATTATAAAATAATAAATTTTTTAAGTAGCTGAGCAAGTTTTACCCGATTCATCACTGATTCTTACTTTAGTCAGCAAGTGTTCAAATGATTTTCACATTCTAGTTTATCCTATTTCCTTATATATATTTTTGGAGGTTTTGAGTTTTTAATCTCACTTCAGAAAAGCTCTTTCGTCACACAGACACCTTACAACCTTTACTCCGTTTGATTGCACCACATGACACAAAATAAATTAGATATTTGTATTTATAGTCCATATTTTTAATGCTTTCAACACTTAATAGTGTCTCTGTTTTAACTACTTGATGAACAGCTCTTAGGAGCACAGGTTCTTCCCTTTTTGTATTGATGATTACACTAGCATTTGGACTTTCTATTTGATGTTGTGGTTTGTCTATAGCACGAAAGAAAGACAGCAAGAATATGTATGCTTCTAATACTGAAAAACAAGGTATTACTAGGCAACATTCAAAATCAATTCAAAGATAGACAAGATTGAAAATATGGGGGAAAACCTGGAATTTCAAAGCAGAGCAGATGTTTGTTTTGTTAGCTCTTAGTAGCCTTGCTGTCAGTATATGACCTGTATTAAGTGTCGTTAAAATTATATGATGCTGCTGTTTGATCTAGGTGAGCACCCTCATGAGCTTCACGCCTTAAAAGTGTCGGTTTTTTAGTATGTGCTCCCAATGTGTAAGGACCAAGTCAATTTTTTGCAGTAGCCATGAGGGGGCAGAGTGTAGAGCCCTGTAGGTTACTGTTCTATACCAACCTTATGTCACCACTGTGAAGACAAAGGGATTCTCACTTCCAAGAAGAAGCACGTCAGGAAGAAAAAAGGTGATGTGCAGAGGGTCTGCCACCATTTTGTCATTATCTTGGGGGTCATATGGTGCCATGTTGGTCAGACAGTGAGCATTTTCGCATGTAAATCATCTTTTTGTATACTTTTGTTATTAATATTGTTACTGTTCACTTTCTTATCTCATTGCTGTTTCCAGTAAATTGTTCTTATCTCAGCTCAGGAGCTCTGCCTTTTTTTTCTCTTGTTGGAGGTGGCTGGGGGAGAGTGGCAGCCAGTGTTTCATTTTAGTGGGAGCACCAAATTAATGTATACCATTCCTAAACCATGATGGCCTTTCAGAGTCAGCATACAAACTCACAAAACATATCTCTGTCAAAGGGTAACCTTGGGTGGCCCAAGTTTTACTACTTCACCCAAAATACATAGCATGGAACTTTTACTATATCACTTCTTCATGTAATATTTTCCTGTCCAATTTATCTTCTCTGCAAGAAGTAAACTAAAAAAAGGTCTTCTATAAAAAGGTGATGAGCTTTAAAAAGATCCTCTTTAAAAGAGTATCTTAAAAGAAAATATATAAGCTTTTTAGGAAGAATGTATTGGTTCCAATGAAACTTGCTTCAGTTAAGACCTCACTGGCACTGATGGGAACTGTAATAGATTTCTTTGTACTGCCAAGGTCATTCAGAATAACAAAGAACAGCTGATAGGACTTTTCTTCTTATATTATATTGTGTTTGCCACTTCTTGTAGAAGTCCCTATAATACAACTGTAAGTATGTATTATAGGCACTGCAGGGGAGAGAATATATCTCAGATTAAACTTTTTTCACCTAGTATTCAAATAACACTTGACGTTTGAATTTACAATGGCCTTAGATCCAATATTTGCATTCTGCCTTACTTTACATTATTATGCAAATTTTAAGTAGAGAAACAGGCTACTAATTAATCTAACAGTCAAGAAACAAATTTGCAGGAGCAGTGCAAGGACAGAAATACAAGAATGTGGTGGAATCCATTACAGTGACTTCTTCAGGAGCTCTTATAAACCCTTTTTATATAAAACCCTCTTTTTACATTCGTCTTCCTTGCTTCTCCTATTCAATCCCCCTTATTTGTTAAGAATTTTTCTAGTTGGACATTATATTCACCTTCCATTTTTAAAGTTTTTTTTTTTTCATTTAGAGGAGAATAGTGATATGCTCTTTTACTTTGCAAGAGTGCCAAAATTCTTAGGAGAATAGTAAGTACAATAATACATAACTAAGCCATTTTTTATTTCTCTAATGATTACGAAAACATACTGTGAGAATGCTAACACTACAGAAAATGCAATCCCAGGAACTTCTGAAATTTTTTTGCAAAGTCTTTGAATTTAATTACAAAAACAATAATGTAATATCTGTTACAAATGCTAAATAAATCTTTGCAACTGCCTGAGCTCTGGATACTACAGTAATATGTCTGTTCAAGTGGAAAGGAGAGAAAAGTAGGGATCAAACAAGACATGTCTTCTTTGGTAGACTATTCCTTGTGAGAAGAGCTTCAAAGAAGAAACCCTGCCAGCTCTCATTGTCTTGTCACAAGTTTTACATTTGTTTGTTTTAAGTACCAGACAGCAGTGCAGCATTTAAATCCAATTATTAAGCTCAGCTCTCACTAAAAGAAAATATATTAAAACTTTTAAGAGGCAGTGAAGTGAACAGTAAAGGGTTATTAAGGAAGACATAAATAAAAAACACTGTAAGCAGTTAAGTATTTTAATTTAGTGCCATGAGAAATTAGTTTAATATGCATATCACGTCTTGTTGTCTCTCAGTATACATTTCTGTCCAACTATCTGCCCCTCCCTTCTAGTAATTTTGGAAACTATTAGCTAGTTCTATGTAGATGAAAAAAATAAGTTGAAGTTCCCAACAGATAATCCCCTAAGTGTCATGAAAATCAGTTTGGTTTAGAGAAAACTTCCTGATGTATGCAGAAAAAGAAAGCAAATCTCCATATTTATACATTGAATTTTTTGCAGGTTCCTGTTGGCCAAACAGCTTGTGCTTGCTGGCCAGACAGATCAACAGGCACACAGCTCCAAACCAGGCATAGTGCTTAGCTTGGGGCTATTACAGGAAAAATAGGATTACTGAAATGTGTGGGACAGCAAAAAGGGAAATAAATCTTGAGAAAATCAGACATCATTGATTTCACCACTCAGAAAAAAATTTTCCTTAAATCTTTTCTCAGTTGAAAAGTGATGACAGATGGGTATGGCAGTTTAATTACTTTGTTTTCAGGTCACCACATACTGTACATTCTGCTAAAGAGGCTGGGACAAGAACGACCACATGCTGCTTCCTGGCTGCTGCCCTCTGGATCAGTAGAAGTTCTCAGGAGATAGGGGAGATTCCTTCTCTTTCAACAAAAAAGGGAACATCTGCAGCCAGATGTGTCCAGCTGTGAGAGTAGACCAATGGGTAGGCATGCATAGAGCAACCAAGAAGTCAAGAGACATGATAGAACTCCTACAGAAGGCTTTCCTGGAGGCCTTGGGGGGTCAGTGTATGTTTTCTGCAGCTTGAGAAACCACCAAAGGTTCCTGGACTGAAAGGAAAGCAAAATAATCCTGAACTGCCAGGATGCAACTGAGAAAAGCAGTCAGTGTTTTCAAGATTCACTTTTAGCCAACTTCACCCAGTAATCCTGGGTTTTCTCTCTAGAAAGAACTGCTATGTTCCATCTTACTATTTTTGGAATTTATTGAAATACACCTCTAGGGATTGGAAACCTTCGGTGTCTTTTGGCATGCTTATCTTCAGAGAACTGCTCCATTTTAGTGGTGGAGCAGTTCCAGCTGAAGGCACCGGCTTGGCTGGGGATCCCATCACATAAAGCTCTTTCATGTCTTGAGATCATGACTCACCATTTTTAAGTATAAGGTTGGCAAGGCTGTGGCTGTATGTAAGCTTTCATAGTATGGCATGTACATCCAAGAACTCAAATTCTCTGTGGGCTGCAAAAGCCAGAGCCATGCGGGCATCTAGTAGTCCTCACAATTGCTTCCATAGAGACAGGATACAAAAGAATTATGGCTTGTAAATATTTTGGAGTTTGGGTGTATTTCAGTATTCCATGCAATTTATTCACAGAGACTTCAGAAGGAGATGTAATCTCCTTCTGTTCACACCCCATATAAATGTGTCCAGCTCCCTTTGGAAGGTATAGGGAAGTATTAGCACTGCTTTAAATTCAGAGTAAAATTTCCTGTCTCTCAAAGGCAGGGTTTTTTACTTGAGAAAGGGATTTTTAGGGCACAATGCTAGGATGACCACAGAAATTTATTTTCCAATATATTCAAGTATAGGAAGTGTGAACTTCTTGTGAAAAACCGTTTATGCTGAAAATAAAATTTTACAATTAAACCTTCAATTTAGGAAGCAAAACTTGTGACAAATCTGTAAAAGTACTAGTCTATTGTTAAAAAAATTGTGCAGCGAAAATAAAAATATTTCAGTTCAATGTATCCTGGGAGTTACACCTCATCCATCCCATATCCCATTTCTTTTCTGAAGCTTCTAAGATGCAGCTGCTTCATTACACCAAGAGAAGAGACAGTGAGGCGTGTCACGATATGTACTTGGACAGGGAAATTGCATCTAACAGGAAACCCCAGAGAATCTCCCAGAAAGAACCAAGAAGTGGCATTTAAAAACTCAGCTTTGCCATTGCCTTATATATTTCAGCTCTAGATCTTTTCTTGTGCTTAAGGCACTTTTGCTTTAAGAAGAATTTGGTCAGACTGTGGAAAGTCCAGGGAACAGACTATAGAAATTATTAATGATCGGCAACTTAGAAAGCAGAATGTTCAAAAAGAGACTGAATTAACTGAGATTGCTTAATGTAATGATGAAAAACAATCTCTAATAATGTAAGACAGTGGAGAGAAAGGTAATGGTCTGTCCCACCCAATGGACTGGACAGGAAACAGCATTACCTCAAGAAATGCTGCATTGTTCATCCAGCAGGCAGGGTGGGCTGGCAGGGAAGAGACTGAGCAAGGGGAAACAAACCATCCAACACAAGCAGAGCCTGAGAAGGGAGATGATACACAGCCAGGCTTCAGAAGTGCTGCAAGGAGACACCAGCACTAGAGACCGATGGAGACTCGGAAGAGTTTGATGCAATTAAAGAGGATGGTTTCAGTGGCTAGACTGAAATCAAACCTCCAAGAGCTCACTGGGGGCATAATCGTAGGAGGGAGGTATTTTATTTTAATTTCCCTCTAATTTCTGTCCTCTCTCATGATGATGTTTCCCTATTTTAGAAAAGTTCTTTTTCATAATTTGGGGATATTTCTAGCAATACTCATGGAAATAATCATCCATTAAGGGAGTTTTATCCTGAAGTTTTGCCCACCTAGGTGTCCTAAGAGGTTTTTGCACTGTATTTCATATGTTTCAAAGATGAAAATCATTATTTCATGATGTTTTAAAGCAGACTCTCCATATCATCAAAATCCCAAAGCTGCAAATTTTTAACTTGTGTATGACTCTTACACTTTCCTTCCTGTTGCAATAATAGTTAATAATATCTAAGCTAGTCAAAATTTAAATTATGCTCAGAAGAAGACATAGTTTGCTTGTCAAAAATAATTGTTCAAAAGTCAAATTTAAGTTTAGCATTTATAGATTCAGTAGGGCTTATGGTTTGATAAAGCTTATAAAAACTGATTTGGGATACTTGGCTTTATTTTTTTTCTGCGTAACAGTTGTCCTGAATGTTTTGCTAAGTGATTATTTTTGATACAATTCACTTTGAACTAGTGGTGCCACCAGTTCTGTGCATAGCACTACCAGCCAACACTTTGTGATTTCGACATGTGGGAAACCAATTTTTAGAAGTGCTACACAAAATTAATTTCATCAATTGTCAAGCTACATATATGACATATCATTTTTAATTTTTATTTGCTGTTTATTTTACGTAAATTACTATTGTTACGTTACCTCTAGTATGCTCTACTAGAATTTTGCTCTAGTATAAATTTTGCTCTACTAGTATGCTCTACAATTTTGCCATTTTTCAAAGAGTGGACAGATTGATGAATCAGTATAAGCAAGCACAGGACTGTGCACACTCCCGATTTCTGCCCTACTTAGCTGGTGGCCCATTGCTGTGCCCTCCCAGTACCCTCTGCTGACTTGAGACAGTTCTTGAGACATGGACCTCTTTAGCCTAAGAAAAAGGATGGCAAAACACTTAGCTCCTGCCGGGGCTGCAGGACGTGGAGATAGTGGAAGGCAATAGGAGGTCAGTGAAGTTTGAGGTCAGCTCCAGGGTTTGGTAAAGAGCTGTAGCAAAGCATTCTTCTCCAAGGGCAAGACCAAAGGAGAAACTGTAAGTCCAGTTCTACCCAGGGTTTCTCCCTAAGCAACAAAAATGTCTTCACCAGAGAGATTTTAGCCTAATTTCAGTGCAAAAATCAAATACAACTTGCTGTGACTAAAGACTGAGGCACCAGGCCCAGCCAAAAGCATTTTTAAATAACATTCCTTCAAACTGCACCGTCTGTTCATTCTTCTAAAGAACACTTAAGACTCCGTACTTTTAAACAAATGGATTGTCCAGGGCAATTCTGCAAAAGTAATTGAGGCTGAGCTGAAAATATGTACCACAGACATGGCACAAGCAATCCAACCTGAGAGACTGAGCTACAAATTATCCTCCATGACAATGTGAAGTCTTTCTCTCTTTTTTTTTTTTCCTTTTTTCACTGTCTGGCCCAGTTAATTGGGACTTTTTGCTGGAAGCTGGCAGTACTGTACTTCTTTGCATTCCATAACCTCTGTTGTGTTCAAACCACAAGTGTGAATTTGCCAGGGACTGGTTCCTCATGGGTGTCAGGACAGAATGGGGTTTTCTCTATCCCTTTGTTGTGCTGACATATCTTGCTTTGATACGTCCTTGCTTTTAAGATAGGAATCTCATATTTTAAAATTTACCTCCATTTAACTTTTGTGACAAATTATGTTTAAAGGATTTGTAAATACTTTTAATATAGACATTTAATTATTTCTTCCTTTCACAGCACCACAGCATTGGTTCCAGAGGGACAAAAGTTTCATGAAGTGGGCTAATTTTCTTTTAAAAAAAATATTGAGTGTGTAAGAACCTAATTATCTCAAAAACTACAGATGCCTTTTCGAAACTTTGTAAGTGAAAAAATTATGTTAATGTTGACATTTGATTTTGGGATAGAACAAGACAGAATGTGTCTGTTTTTCTGTGTTCTGTATCACATTACAGAAAATGTACTGTTAATGTTGAAGTCTTTTTTTCCTATTCTCAAATCTCTTTTCTTAGTTGCTTCTCAAAATATTTAAATTGAATTGTGTTTCCTCACCACGTACTTGCTCCCAGAGTCACATAATTTCATCTGAGGGATATTATATCACAGAAATTTGTCTATTATTAAAAGTATTTGATTTCCAGTTCTATTTGTAAATGTCTTTTAAAAATACAGGTTGAATCACAGAGCCACCTTGTTATTTGTTTTCATACAGAAAATGGCTCCTAACCATGTTTTGGTATCAAATTTAATAATTATCCTTTCCTGACTTTTCATTCCTGTTAATTTTTAGGAATATAAAACAGACTGAGCAATATAATCCACGGCTTATTTGAACAAAAACTGGCTTCGCTTCTTTTTTTTTTTTTTCCTCAACCAGTGCTTTGCCAACTTGTCAATTTGTCAGGAGTCCACAAATTAGCAGCATCCTAAATCCCCTGTCAAATCATCTGGGCAAACACTACCCTCTTCTGTGTGATAAATTAAATGTGGTGACATACCTGACAGTCTCCATTTAGGAGCTGTTAGGAGGGAAGAAGAAAACACATAGCAGATTAACTGAAGTTGTCAGCAGCAGTGAAATCCAATCGTAAAAGAGAACAAAGAGAACCATGATCAAAGAAGGAGTTCTCAACACCACCCAGCTTGATTTCTTTGGGGAGAGAAAAATCTGTTTATGTTTACTGCTAATTTTAAACTGATTTTTGATATTAATATTTAAGTAAGAAAATAACAGACGAATTTATCATCATTTTTTATATTAATACATGCAAGTACAGAATGAAGATTATTTCACAGTTGTGATTTTACTCAAAACATGGCAATTTTACTTAATTTAACCCATCTCATTTTGCTTTTTAAATTGTTGTAATCTTGAAGATTTCCAGTCTGATACAGCAGGCTGTACAAGCACTGGGGAAG
Organism: Platysteira castanea; assembly: GCA_013397175.1. Taxonomy (NCBI): domain Eukaryota; kingdom Metazoa; phylum Chordata; class Aves; order Passeriformes; genus Platysteira; species Platysteira castanea. The sequence continues at coordinate 80,054 of VYXC01011440.1, forward strand.
ACCCCATAGGAACTACTAGATGCTACCCACCACTGTTGTGTCAGACAGGTCTGCACCTATGATATTTTAGTTACACACACAGCCACCAGAAGAATTCAGAGACATACGTTTGATGGAAGGGGATTTGAAAAACATGTCATCTTTTCTGTAGCAAATATTTCAACATTTATTTATTTTTAATCAGGACACTTTTTTTTACCCAAGCAAAATTTCCTCAAATATATCTAGTTCTATTTTTAGAAGCGTGCCCTAACAAGTGGCACATTTCATTGAGTAATAAAAAAATTCTAAAAAGCATATTCAAATGAAACAATTACAATGGTTAGTAATTAAATGCATCATAAATATGTACTTCTGAGATATTACACTTGAGTTCAAAAAACTTGCTTGTACCATCAAAGCATATACACTGTCTATACTTCAGAAGAATTTACTGCAGGAGGAAGAAAAGTAATGTGGAAGAGCAGAAAATCTGTCACAGGTGGAGAGGAGGTAATAACAGAATCCAAGTTGTATCCGCAGCTGCTGAACAGGAAGAGGTTCAGGCCCCGTTATTCATCATTACAATGATACTTGATAACAAACCTTTGGACATCCTGCCAAGACAAAGTCCCCCAGTACAAATCAACGTTCACCCTCAGTAACTCCTGGAGTGATATGGGTATAAAGGAGACCTGTGACAGTGTGGTAAACTGCCAAAACTTCAGGTCCTTGATAAAACCAGGTAATCAAGTGCCCTTGAAACCCAGAACAACTGGTGTGTTGAATCAGTTTGTTGAACCCTTGCAAATTACTTAATGAACTTCAGAGCAATTGCTGAAAACTAAGTCCTAAGCCTCAGTGAATTCTGCAACAGAAGAATTTTGTTCCTGTTCCTCTACTTTTTATATTGTGCTGCTAAGTCCTAAATGGTTATTTTTGTAAGCCAATTATCTCTTTACAGACAGAACTCAAACAAAGCAAAATGGAAGACCTATTTTTCAACTGCTTTCACAGATGAGGCTCAAAAGTTTCTGCCAGGGATCACCTCTGTTCTACCTGTATCCTCTAACAGGACTACAGGAGAGTTCAGGAGCTCGCCCTCATCACCAACATTGGAGGCTTCCTCTTCCTCCGATCACTCTGGTGACCAGCAGTGAGTGCAAAATGCTAAGTCTTACTCCACCTAAGCACCATGTTAGATTGATCATCTGAGTGCGACAGATGAGCAGCTGTCCAGCACAACTAGGCTCAGGGAAAACATTTTCTAGCATTTTTGCTGTGATCATGGTTGTCATGTAAGTATCCTGGCTTGTGTGCAAAATAAGTGCTTAATGCTCATTGAACTCTAAAGCAGAATGTATTTGGCTGCTTTTCAGGAATGTGTTTTTGTGGAAGGTAGCTTACAAGGATGGCATCATTGGTGGGCTAAACTCAGACTTCAGCTGCCATCTCTTAATAATGAAATAAGTAAACCTTCCTGAATTCAGGGATAAATATTAGCTATATTTAAACCGATCCCTAACACCAATTAGAAGCAAAAGAAGTTAATAAAGCTGCTGATAAAGCCCAGCTTTTGAAGTTGCACTTATACACTTCTTTTGCTACCTTTATAAAATCCAGTCATTTTTTTCACAAAGATCTCACTTGTAAAGATGTATACGAACTAACTGGGTAAAACCCAGTGCCTCTGTCAGCCCACACCTCTCTCCATTACCTTATTAGTACGAGCTTGAGCAGGACTAGTTCTACTATTTCTTGATCCTCAGCTACTGGACAAAATGTTAATTATCATCTTTGTCATCATTGTCATAATCATCATCATAATCATCCTTACAGCTGGGGATGCCTGTGCCTAGCTATTAGATGACACACTCTTTGCTTCCTAAAATGCATGACACAAAGCAACAATTTTATTCTGTGGCTGAAGGCAATTTTTTTCTTTTCTATGTAGCTATATTTGTCCAAGCCAGTTAATTACAAGAGGTTCCAAGTCTGTTCAGATGCTTATGTCTAAACCTTACAGATGCTAATGCTGATTTATCTGCCAGCAAAGGTGGTCTGAGTTTGCATGGATAATACTGCCCCATGCTGGTTCATAGGGAAAAGTCCCTGCTGACTCTGTCTTTTACCAAAAATTTTTAAAAGGCAGGTGTTCTGTAATTTTGGCTTGTACATTTTTAAAATCTTGTTTCTTTAGGATAATAATTGTTTTTTCTTCAACAACTTTTCACAAATATCACACAAAATACTCCACTTTGATGCTGCTGCAAATAAAACACAGAGGAGAAAATGTGACTTTCTAAAATGCACTGGAAGAGAAGGCTCATTAATACTCACAGAAAACAGACACCAGCCAGGACATCATCTCACAAAGCTCATGAGAACAGGATTTCCACAGACATTAATGTGAGCTCTGTAATGTGGACAGGCTGGAAAAGTAAAAAAGAGACCATAAGAGCATAAGAAGTCCCACTCCCAGGAGTTCAGTCCTATGTTTATTGCTCTATATACATTTATAGATATATATATATACATAGAGAGAGAGAGCTATGTTTTTTTCTAGACCTCCAGCTGTGGACTAAAATCACAGTTTCTGGATCTTTTTTTTCTTTCTGTGTTTTTTTTCTTTTCCTTGGGCAGAACTTCAGTGAGCTGAATTTGACTGAGAACTCTTGCTGCAGTCTCTGCATGCCCATGATCACAGTTAATCTCTGTGTATCTAACGTGACAAAATGTCTAAGAGAGTCAGTTTTTTACAGTTTTTTTTTCCCTCTAAGGATTTCATACAACTATAGTGTCAACATACAGCTGTGTTCATTTTTAAATAGGCTGTGTAGGGGCTGCAGGCAAGTTAAAGATTTTATATGTTGATGTTCAAAAGGTAAAAACTGGTTCATAAGGAAACCAGGGCCAGCACTACAGACCACAAAAGCTTCACCCTGTAATCCACTGTACAGGACAAGTGCCAGTTAAACACAGTGAGTAGCAGGGTAATTGCCACTAAAGAGGTTATCCACTGAAACCCTCAAATAAAGTGATCATCTGTTGGGATAAAAAAATAAAGTCTAGGACTGTTTGGCACAGAGGTGCGACACGGAAGGAAATAGAGGGAAATGTTAAAACCTGAAGAAGAATCCACAGAGAAAGAGAGGCTGAGGGGTGACCTCACTGATTCAGACTTCCTAAGAGGTAGAGGAAGTAGAGAGGGTGGTGTTGAACTCTTCTACCTGGTATCCACTGATGTGGGAGAATGGATAAAAGGGGTATCAAGGAAGGTTCAAACTTGATAGAAGTAAGCATTTCTTTACATGGAGGGTGGTCAAACACTGAAACAGACTTCCTAAGAGGTGGTCAATTCCCTATGCCTGTCAGTGTTTAAGAGGCATTTGGAAAATGCCCATAATTTGGGTTGGACTTGATGATCTTAAAGGTCTACTCCAACCTTAAAAGTTCTAGGATTCTGTGATTCTATGATAACATGCTTTAACTTTGGCTGAGCACTGAATTGTTCAAGCTATTGGACTAGATGAGCCCTGTGGGTACCTTCCAACTGGAATGTTCTATCCTACTCTATTCTATTCCAGAGATTCAAAGATACAGCCTATGATGGAAGAAAACTAAGAGTTTCTTATAACAGGGCTGAAACAAGAGACATGTGGAAGGAGTAACCACCATTGCAGAGTAGCCTGACTTCTGTATTAAGAATCTGGATGAAATAAAATGTTTAAAGACATAGAAATGTCTCCCACACTGATAGCACAAAGTGAAGAATTTTGTGTTTATGTGTCTATCTGTCTATCTGTCTGTCTGTCTTGTCTGCTTGTGTTGTACAGCTCAGCTCACAAAATGCAAACAAATGTAGAGAAAATAATGTAAGAGTATCCATGCTGGTTTGTTCATAACTGGTCTCCAGCAGTGGAGATGACAAGATGATGGAAAGAAGCCTAGGAAACTGAATTAATCTCCACTGACCATGAGACACTTTCCCAACTTCTTCCCTGTATTAACATTTATAAGCATCTCTAGCATCACTTCCTATGCTGAGGCAGCTACTTTATTGTATTCCTACGTGTTGCTATACCATATAAATAAATATATAAATATGCAACAAAATACATACTGTTCTTTAAAAGCAATTATTTCTGATAATATCTGTATCCCTCAACCTAAATTTGGTAAAATTAGCACTGGCTATGAGCAACAAGTGTCAGCTAATACCTGTATAAATACAATTCCCTTGCTCCCTCTGAACATTTTAAAAAAATCAAATCTAAACCCAAAACCTGAGTTAGTAGAGCAAAAACAAGAAAGAAACTCCTAATCAAACTGGAAATGCTTAGCCACTCGAAACACTTGTGGCTGTCCAAGAAGTGGAAACAGATGAACTACCATAGAACATTCCCCATTTTGCCAGCACACCACAGCAAAAGAGTGAAACAAGGTTGCAAGGATCAAAGGGAGAGTGGAAGGAAATCAAAACTATATGTGAAGAAAGTACACTTTGGTTTGGAGTCACCACCTTCATTTTAGGCAGCCTTTGCCCAATAATTTTATCCCTTAACTCCCTCAAGCTCTGGGATTTTCAGTAGATGTCTCTGACTCAAACACAACTCAGTATGGCTCCCATTCAGAGCAGAAATATGACATGGTCAGCACTCAGTGATGTGGTCACAGCACGATCCTAGACCACTAACTGCTTTGGAATGTTTAACTGCTAAACACCTCAAAGTCTATGAGATTAAATACATGTAAAGATATCACCTTTAAGAAATGCTCTTAACAACCAGGCATCCTACTTGTAATTTTATGAAAAACTCTCTAATTTGCTAACAACATTTTGGAGTGGCTTTCTAGGGGACGCTTTTGGTGGGGGGAGAATATTTTTGCCTTTGTCGGCTGCAAATTTTAACATTGTGAAATACTATATAGCTATGATCAGCAAGAGGATTTCATTTCAGATCCTCTCCTGAGATCCAAGTCTTCAAGATCCTTCAACTCGTAAGAAAATACAAGAAAGCAGCACTGTGACTGCAAAATGGGCTCTTTGTAGACCTTCATTAGTGGCCCCGGCAGCAAGGGTCAGGGTATGAACAGATCTTGTTGCAATGTTTATTTAGAAAGAATGTTCTCTTCCCCAACGTAAACATTTTTTATAAGGGTTTTCTCCGCTAACGAAGTGCAGATGTCTACCCCTCCCACCCCTTCCATCAGGACTGAATGCTTTTGCTTACTTTTGCCTAAGTATATCTCCCTTCTTTTTCTGGGGAAGAACAATAATCTTTTCTTCCCTTCTTGTAACAAGTGTCCCAGAATCCCCATAAGAATCAAGAAATGCTGAGTTTAGTGTATTAAAAATTTTTATAAATATAATAGCTACTAATGATTACAACATAAGAATAATTTTTTTCAACTTCCTGGTTTGATTTAATTCACACAAAACAGTAAAACCCTCAAGTATGCATCTTCCACATATATTTTTTAATTCAGTGACATTTTATTTGTAGTTTCCTATCTTGAGATTTTTTTTCTTTGATTTGCAGATACTCCAAGAGATTAGAGGCAAGTCCAGGCAGGAATTTGATGAAATCTGATGAATAAGAGAAAACTGAATGACATCTGGTCGTAAGCATTGCTTTTACCTAAGCCATACTTCTGTTCTTGAAGTAAAGATAAAAATTAGCACTGGCATTGTTAAAAATGTGTTATATTTCATTATAAACCTTTAATTTTATTCTCTTCATTCATATCATTATTCTGTAAATATGACTTCATCTTTTTTGGATTGACAATGATAACTGTTTTCTGAGATAAATTTTTCAACCAAATCTGTGCTCACCTCATGATGTCTATAACTGCATCATGTTTTCTTAGGTTAATGTCACGCAGAAAAGTGTGAAAGCCCTATTAAGCTCAGACTATGTCACGTTGTACAAGTACCTTCCCATTATCCATTTAGTCATTTACCCTGTCAAAGGAGAAAATTAGGTTTAGTCATAAAAGAGAATTACATTTATTTGATATGACCTGTCCTTGACAAATCTACACCAGCTAGTGTTTGTCTTCTGGCTATTTACATTCTGATTGCTTTGTCTTTTGTGGAGATAATTTCTTGAGTCATTGCTTATGAGGCCAAATTTGATTAACTAATATGTAATTCCTTATTGCTCCTTTTTTTACTAAGCTAGGACTATGTTTGGCATTCTCTTGTACTGTCATCATTGGTTCTTTATGGCAAATGGTTGTCACAAGGAAACTGGTAACCAGGGGGAGAAAGGAGTAAGGAGGGGAGTAGTGAAGAAGGGAGAAGTTTCATTTGTAAATGAGAATGAGACAGTCAATATGGAGTGTTTTGGAACATTTTGGAAGCTGTGATGATTTTAGAATTGCAGACAAGCACAAAATTTCAGGTAAATAAATGCTCAGCCCCTACAGAGGACAGACAGACAGGAGTCATAACTGTGAAAGATGAAGGAGGAACTGTAGTGAATTAGGAGCTCAACATAAGGTCTTGTTTAGATATCCCTGCAAAATTCATTGAAGGTGGGTTAGATAAATATGGAAACAGTATGGGAAAAGTTTATTTTGTCTTCTTGCATAGCAGCATAGACAAGTATTGCAATGCTCTGTCCACCTTTTTAAAAAGAGACTGGAAACTGAAAAGTCTGTAGGGAGCGGCCAGTTAATCATTTCATGGGCTGACCTAGTGACAGAGACCTCAATAGTTTAATATCTTTATAGATTCACCTAAAAGACTCGTGGTCAGTTTGTACGCAACTTAGGCATATTTTGCTGGAAAGAAAATATATCATACTAAGGAATTCTTTGTTTCACAGGGAAGGGAATAGCAAAGTCAGCTGCTAGAAGATAAACGTAGGCAAAAGAGTCTCAATTTGGGGAATTTTTACTTCTTTTGTTGCCAGCTAACACAGACTTTTAATCACTGATTTATGTATTGGGAAAAACAAAATGCAAATGGCTAAACAAACATGTAAATAAACACAAAGCCTTCTCCAACAATCACACCTGCTGCTACACGTCTCTACATTACAGCATGTCTTTCCCTGCATCTCCAAAGCATCTACTCCACGTGTCCTCCCAATAGCATCTTGTTTCTGAACATACTCTTTACATGTATTACCTTGAATGTGTCTGAGCCATGGTTCAGCACACCCCTCACAGCTAATTGCAGTCTGGGGATATGGTGGAGCATCTGCATGTGTTGGTTGTTGCTGTGGCTGGATGTGAGCAGCTCACATCACTTCCCACCCAAAGCATCCTGCAGCCCACTGCCATGGAAACCCTGCTATTTATATAGTACAAGCCAGAATTAAAAATTATATTCATATTCTTAGCAGAAAGGATGACTAGTCATGGGAAGACACAAAAGATAGGACTAATGGATTTTTTACCTCTTAAAAGTTAATGCAAAAACTGAAGGGTTTTAAAATATGTTTTATCAAAACTCGGGTTACTACCTTCAGTATATAGGACAATACAGGTAGAAAAGTGTAGAAGTGAGGTGTTAAAATAAGATATTTTGTCTTTACATCTCCCAGGGCTATAAAGCTAAGGTGATAAAGAGGAGGTTTCAGGAAGCAGTATTTACTGTTTAGTCAAGAATATTTACTATCTGCATCTTATTTATTCTTGTAAGTGACAATGGGACCTCTGTTGAATAATTACAGGCAAATAAAAAAAACTTATAGGCAATAAATGGGAGATAGGCTGATGTAACTATGCCTAACAGTATTGTTTCATTATATCATTATAGGATAAGTTTGGAAAGGATCCCCAGTTCAACCCCTCTTCAAAGCAGGGATATTTTAACAGATAGACCTTGTTGAATCGAACAGTGTTGAGTGAAGATCTGAAAGCCTGCATGGATGGAAACCCCATAGCCTCCCTGATCTGTCAAAGCAAGTCCAGTTCCTCATGCATGTACTGCAGACTCCTATTTCTACCAGTGTCTAACTTGGAAGCCTCAAAATTAAAAAGTACTCCAGGTGCATCCTTAGAAGTGCTAAACAGAGGAAAATAATCACCATTTTTTCTTCTATTTTTCTTTTTTTTAGGCATTGTTAATTTGTTTATACTTTTTTTCACTAGTACCATATGCTTAGGGGACATAGGAGTCCAAATTTAGATTTTAAATTCTATTTTGATGTACTTGAAAAATCAACTCAAATAAATAGTGCAACATAAAGATAAAAAACAGACCTTGCCTTTCAATAACAAGTAGTCATATTTAAAAGAGCTAGAGTTCAGCTCAGTTCAGATTTCTTGTAACAAAGTAGTATGTCTAAGTGAAATATAATTGTAACCAGCTGAAGGAATTGATTAGTTACCCATTAATTCAAGGAAAACAATGCCAACCTTCATAATTTCAGATTAAATTAAAGGAACTGGAGTCATAAGCTGTTTCTCAGTCTGGAAAAACACATGCCTATTGTGCACTATCTTCGTAAAAAAACTCTGCCTAGGAGCTTGGTGTGTGTGCATAGATATACATGAAAAGATCCATCCCTTGGCATTGTATCAGTACCTGCGTTGTTGGCACTGAGGTTGAGCAGAGTCATTAAACCCATTCACCACCTGCATTAACAGAATTAACACCAACCCTAATAAGCTGTCATTCTGTGCATCATGATATTAGATGTGATAAAGCATTTTCACAATGCCTTTTAAATTTATTCATTGGTACCAGAGCACAGTGAAACATCCAAAATGCTTGATCTGCAGGTCCACATTCCCCATGGGGGAAAAGCATTTTGTTAACCCCCACTGAAATCAATGGGAATATGTTCTGGGAATATGTAGCATATTTAGGAACATTTTACCTGCTTTGGTATCTGTACACTGGCATACCATGGGACTTCTGCTGGGGTGAGACTGTATAAACAGCAGTGCTAATTGAAGCATTTCTGCCTGCTACTCATCTGCCCCCACATGGTTCTCCTTACCCACCACCACTTTGTGCAGACACAATTGTTTGTGGTGCCGCACAACAAAAAGCTATGTTAGAAATAAGCTGGCAGGAAACTGGGAAAAAGTGGCCAGGAGGACAAGGAATGGACAGTCACTGCTAAGAGATCATGGGATCAGGCTTTAAATCCATCCCAACAACAGCACAGAGATAAAATGAAGTGGTAGGTTTCCATAGATGTCTGGATGATATGGAATGGCCCAGCTGTAGCTGAATGGGGCAATATGCCTGGAACAGGAAGAAACTGAGGAAAAAAAAAAGGAAACACCCCAACTGGATTTTGCTGTGATCAATGGATACCGAAGGTCACAGATCAAAAAGATAATACTGAAAGAAGGTCTCTTTTAAAAGAACAGAAGTGTATGTGAACACAGAATTGTGACAGAGATATAGCTAATAATTTGCAACTCTTCACTTGTTAAATCCGTAAACTCCTCTGCAGCACCTTACCTTATTTCAATTTTAGCCCCACTTACATCCCTTTCCTACCCACTTCCATGTCCATTTTCCTCTCTCACTCTTTCCATACTGTCTCCTTGACTCCATTTTATATCCCAAACCATACCTGATTTGTCTGCTGTAAGAATCACAGCACCTCTTCAGATCTTATTTTTCCATTTTGCTTCACGGTGCCCATTTGCCTTCTGAACCAGTCTCAGTGTTCACATCCCTCTGGCCTGTGTATCTGCCTGTGTCCTTGTTGAATTACATCTTTCCAGTATCTCTCTCTTCAGATAGTCCTTATTTTGCCCAAATTATTTAAACCTCTCCCAGCCAGCAAACCCAGTGTGTTTCCCAGGTTCACCCCACATCTCTGTCCCTGTCTCTTCTCCTGGATCACAGTCTCAGCCTCTTTGACAAGTTAATTCAAATCTCCCCCACGTTCATTGTTTTCATTTCTTTTTCTTTAGTGATCAAGCCAGGACAATTTCAATCTCTTTCAGTTAGGTCTTCAAGGATAACAGGAAAACAACACTGCAGGATCTAATAAAGGAAGTAAGGGACAAGTACTTGGCAGCACTATGTTTTGCCTGTGGCAGAGGCAGACCTGCTGACACAGATGTCAAAAGTAACACTTCCATTGAATTTCAGAGAAAGAGGTCCGTGCCTGTGTGTCAGGTAAACATGCACATATATCTGTAATGATTATGTTTCAAACAAAAAAGTTACGTAAAAGCCAAAACACTTTCTTCCCTGAAAATTTCATCCTCCTTTTAACTAAGGAATACTTTTTCTAAAACAGAGTACTCATCAAAGAGGAATGTATTGCTTTTTTATGGATTTGGAAAGTTGTCTTGCTTTTGGCAACAGAGAAATACAAATGATAGAAATTTGTCAAATAATGAGAAACTAGAACAGGTTCCCATAAAAAAAAGCAACTAAAGATGACTGACACTGGATCTTCATATCACTATCTGGAAAACTGCTGTAGGATCTGCATCTGGGAAAAAGCAATATGATTTCATTTTTAGTTATATAAGTAAATGCTTCCCATAGTCATCACTTCCTATGGAAAAAAAAGATTTTTCACTTACCTCAGACAAGTTCAATTATATGTTACATTCTACAATGAATAAATATCCCACCTCTCTATGTTTTACTTGGAAACAAGAGCATATGTCAGTATGCACAGCTGGAATTTTTTCCTATGGCAAGTAAACACATTTTTCTGTAAGCAAAGTGAGTAAAAATGGCTAAAAACTCAATAGACTCTTTTGCAGAACATGTCTTCCCAGGACAGATGAGGGAGAGCCATTCTGTTACAGGGAATTATTTGGGGAGTTAAAATAAAAACCACTCATGATTTTCTCACTAGAAAGCTGTTTAAGCTGAGCTGTGTATGACCACATACTAGAGAAGTTTTAGTTTATCATCAGCTTCCCTGTGCGTTGCTGTATTGCAGTCCTGGGACTGGTTGCTGCAGAACAGTCATACAGAAAAAAATAAATGAGTGACACTGCACCCATCTTCTTTCTTTTTCCAGCCTACAAGCTACTTAAGCTCAACAATTTCTGTTTAAGATCTGCCCAAAACCACATTTTTCCTTACGCCTGGGAGATATTATGAGTATCGGTAAAGAATTGTTTCCTTTTCCCTCCAAGAAACTAAAGCTCTGATCCTATTTGAAGCAATCATGTTTGACAACCTTGTGTCCTAGCAGCAAGCTGGGCCTTTCAATAGTAATTTCAAGAGACAGCAATTTAAAATAAAGAACTCAGGAAAATGTTATTAATGGCAAAAACATCTAACCTTTAGCTGAAAACTATATGAAAGGTTCTGCAAGTCTTACAACTGAGCCCACACTACTTTGTAATGGTGGAAAGTGAACAGTGAAAGAAGTTTTTTCTAATGACTACTAGATTTTCTCTAAGTTTGGATTTTAGCATATTCTGAATTTCAACGGTTTTTTCTTTAAAATGCTTATTTCCCTAAGTAGTGATAAGCAGACAATCCCAGTGACACTAACACACTATTTACAGAACATTCAAGGCCTGTTCTTTAGTTATTCACAGAGCACCTAACAGAGATTTGAGCAGTAAACTGGTCAGCTAATAAAATCTAAAGCACAGTCGATTTATTTACACTGGCTTCAATCAGCAGTGAATTTTGACAGCTCAAGAGAAGGCCTTGCACCACCCTGGCTGCTAATAATTCTGTCTGAACTTCTATCCAAGTGAAGGTTTCCTTCAAGATTGTCACAGCTCTGCTTCTTCACCAAGAAATCTAAAAATCCTGTAAAATGACTTGCTGGGTTTTGAGAAATTTTTTAAACTAGTACCACGGCAAGTAGGTGATAAGCCTGCACACATCCCACCTGGCCACAGGAGAGCAGAGGTATTTTTACAGCTTGAAAACTGGAAAACGATTCACAATTGCAAGGTGTCTTGGAGAAAAACAATTGTCAGTACCTGGATCTGAAAAGAATTAATGGAGCCTGCAGGACAGGTGAAGGATGGCTGTTACAGCCAACATCTGCAGTGCCCTTCCCGGGGTTCTCTGCAGAGAACATGAAACCAAGCCTGAGCACTGCACCCCAATCAAGCAACAACAACCCAGACAAGGGCAGCAGGAATCCACAGTAAATACGGCTTATTTAGGACAACTGAAGAATCAAAGGATCAGGGTTAAGCGACAGAGAACAAAATGAGTGCCTCGCAAAGTTTCTGCCAAAGCAGGGGCACCACCTCTCCTCATGTCAGTCATGGGCACAACACGAATCTATGTGCTTAACATTGAAAAGAGATGTTTCAGGCTAGTTACTAGGAAAAGGAATTCTAGTGTAAGAGAAGTAGCTAAATGGCAGTTTATCCACTTCTGAAGCTCAAAGATGTAACTTGGCCCCATTTCCAGGGAAAATGCCGAGAAAAACAAACTATAAACCTGGCCTGTTAGAACACATTTGCTTTTCCCATCTCATAGAGCAGAAACCATGGTGTTATAAAGGAAAGCAGATTACGTGCAATAACACAATATCAATGTATTAAGCAACAGAGTTTATGGCAAAAAAAACATAATAGCAAACACCATCAGCGAAACAGTACTGGCCAGCACAGGTGATTCCTGGCCCTAGCTCTAGCGTCTGTCACGCTANTTTTAAGACTGCTCACGAAGATTAATATGAGCTACAGGTACCATATTTCCAACTTGGGGAGCTTACAAGAAGGCTACCTCAAGCCCTCATGAACTGGAGCTCAGAGCTACACAGATAAGCCCCATAATTAACAAGAAGTGAAGTCTGCTGATGTGAGAACTTTTATGATCACATAGCAACTGCTCAGAAGCAATACAGAGCTAAGTAATTTTTAAATCAAAATAATTTTTGATGTAATTTCAGTGAAGACAGCTGATGTCTATGATCAATAATATTGATTGAAGAAAAGTTGATTTAATCTTTCAGTATAGCATAAATATTGATGAGGAGACAATTACAATTAGAGATTCATCTGCTTGGATAACTGAGACAAATTTAACCACATTAAATTAAGCATTATTCGATTTTTTATCTGTTCATTCTTTCATTCAATAAAATGTGTAGATGGAGATTCCATTAAATCAAATCTTTTCTAGCATAGTCTGTGATGAGTCATTTAATTATGCTTCGTCTCAGTTTATTCATCTAGAAAAATATCGTGTTGTTAGTCCCCTCATGATATTCCATTAGTTAACTTAGTTTCCTTTTTTTTATTTTTAATAGTGTGAAATAACAGATACAAGCAAGGGTACATAGAGCTCTTTATTCCACACAGAAACAAAATTTCCATGGGGTTTGCTTTTTTTTTCTCCTTCTACTGGAACAGATTTAACATGTCAGGGAATCTGACACTGGGATACGTCAACTTTCTGTATGCATAACAGCTATCTTTATCTATATGCATAATGCCTTTGCATTCTCATTCCTAAGGTCGACATCCTAAGGCTTCCAGCATCTTTTTTTAAAACAATTTAAACTACATTTTCTCCCAGTACATTTTCTTGTAGTCTTCTATTATGTCAGCTATTGCAGTAAAAGAATGTGCCTCTCCAACTGATGTAAGCATAGTGTTCTTCACATTCACATTATAAAATGTTTTAATTTGGCAAATATCTTCCAGAAGAAAAAGATTTTGGTTCAATATTGTCTCTCTTTCAAATGATATATTATATTTTACTGACATTAAATACTGCAATAATGAATGTGCTTCCATGTTGCATATGAAAATATAACATATTGTGTCAGAGAATGAGCCAGGAGACCTATGTGAAGATAATAAAATGAAGATGATAAATTCTTATCTTTTGTTTTGAGAAAGAGGGAAACTGTTATTGTAGTCTCAAATCTCACACTGAGATTCAGAATCAGAAATCTTCTCCTTGAGTTTTATTTGATCCCTGATACAACGATCAGTGTTTCTGATTCTGCGAAATACAGACATGTACAACAACAACAAAAAAGCAGTCTACAGTTTGTATACTTGGTTCTAGTTCTCAGTAACCATCCTACCCTGACTTTAAAAAGAAGACAACTTTTCCCTAGTTATATAATAATGGCCATGTGCTGAAACAGACTGCATTAGCTCTGTGCCATACTCAAACCGTATGTTGTGTACTTACATCTGACTGAGCAGAATGCAGCAATGGCTTTGCTTGGGACAAGTAACTGAAATATCATCATCCAGTGCAGCTTTGGGTTTTTTATTCTTCATTTGGTAGGGAGCAGGGGGAAATTTCTTGAAATGACAAGCTGCTTGTACAGCCTGTGGATGAAATCCCGAATGCACCAGATTCCAAATAACCTGAACCACCCCAGATTTCACAATTAGTATTAACCTGTCCTTTCCAGGAGCCTACATAGGTATTTTGGCAACCCTTAGAGAATAAAGTCCAGTAAATTAACTATCTGCAGGAAAGAGTTCTAGGTTTCATTTCACCTGATTGCCTATGTCTAGTTTTTGCTATGCTTTGTCCATGTATTACCCTTGTCACTGATAGGCTGAAATATGCTCTGCTCACTAAAACTTTTTTCTTAATATTGCATTTCAACTTTGATTATTAACCATGTTATATGAACTTAAATCCTAAAAATTCTATAAACTCTCATAATACAGCACAGCCCATCTTGACATTCAAAGAAATACCACAGTTTAAAAAAAATTATGTGAGAACATGTGGCAGTTATCCAGGAAAATAGTATACATTACCTTGGCTGGAAGCTAGGAGTACTTACTCAAAGTGATTGAGCCAGCTAATTCTTTATTTTTCTAATACACTCATTCATAAGGTGTGAAAATAATGTAGCCAGTGTTCATTTTTGGGTTTTTTTAAATTTTCATGATTTAAAACAATCTTCATATAGCATTTCAGGATCCTTTATGCCACATGATATGCGCCATTACTTTCTACCAGATATCCACAGTCAAGCAACCAAGATTTGCTGAAAACTTTTTGCCTTTTGCCTTTTAACATGACCAAGTCATACCAACTGGCATTTACTGATGAAAAGTAAACATGAAGTTATTTGTTCTGTCTCTGTCTTCGCTTTCCAAATGATAAGAAAAATTGCCAAGTGGTTTATTTCAACACAGCTACTCTGAAGCAGGTCACAGCAGATGAACACAGAGTCCGGTGACCTGTGTTTGATTCACAGCTACAGGATGCACAGACACTGGGCCAAGTGCTCTGAGAAGGCTAATGAGTGTCACAGGCAATGTGTAGCAATCCAGTTTTCAAGCTCCACAGAGCTATGTCGAAATGAAGAGTCACAGGCAATAATCTGAAAGGCTGGAAACTGCATGAGCAAACCAAAATGTAAATCTGAAATTTAACTAATCATAGAATGAATGATGTTGTATGCCTCTCTCTATGGAAGATAACAAAACGTGACAACTCCTTTTCATAATGAAGGTTGATCTACAAGCCAGTTTCTCCCAACATATAAGACATGCAGAGGAAGTATTTCTATTTTTGGTCTGAACATATTCTGGAAGAGTTTCTTTCCCTCTATTTTATATTGCTTTCAAATATTAACAATTCATGCAAAATCTGAGGATAAAATTGAATCTGATTTACAGGGTTGCAGTCAGTGTCTTCTGTACAGCTGATATTTCATGGTTTTTGATGAATGCTGACAGACCAGCCGTAACCCAGTTCTAATTCCACTGTTCATTCCTAAGAATTACACACTCAGAAACCCCGAGTGCACCTGATATTAAAAGACTGGTGCTCCCAGCCTATCCATCCTGAAGAAGTAGTGGGGTGAGAATGGGAGGAAGAGGTATGGAAGGGAGAAGCACCAAAGGGATGAAGAGCTGCAGGCTGGGTTGTTGGCCTGACAAATGGGTTATGCACAGAATGGGTTGGGACAGAAAAGAGAGGCTGTGAGTTGAATGTGTGTGATGAAAGGCTGTGTCGTAACACTTAAATTGTCAGTGGAAGTGCAAAGTGTGTAGGACTGAAGGTGGTCATCTAAGACACCACAGCCTGTGCCATTGCAAGAGTATGGATTCACCTCAGTAGCAGAGCCCATAGCCTGCACTTGTAGGGCGGCATGCTCTTATGGAAGGCGCCACTACCTTCCCGAGAACATCCCCGGCTGGGAGAGCCATTCCGGTTGGGCAGCTGCACCCCGGCTGGCAACCTCCAGACGCGCCCTGAACTCCCGGCCTTTCCCCTTTCCGAGCCTCCATGGCAGGGCCTGTGCCATGGGTGCGGGCTCCCAGAGGGAGCAGCCCAGAAGGGGTCAGGCTCTCAAGGGAGCAGAAGGCAGGCAGTGTCCCGTTCTCTGCCACCGAGGCAGCTGGCACTCACACACTCACGCAGGTGGACAGCAAAGGAGTCAGGAATGGTCCTCGCATGGTGTTCCAGGAGAGCTTTATTGCAGCCACATCCTGAAGCATACCACAGGTGAAGGACCAGGGGAATGGCAGGGATAAAGAATTTATAGGGGGGCAGAGCAGGGCGGAGAGAAGGGGAGCAACCAATGATATACAAGTAGCGGGGAGGATACAACTTAACTGTAACCTATAGGAACAACAGGAGGGCAGGAGTTATAACAAGGAGCCAATACAGAACTGAATACCACAGAACTTTCCAGACTAGGGGGAGGCACCTTGGGCCAAGGTCGCACCCAGGGGGATGCGGCTTAGGATTGTGTACCACTCATCAACCCGCCCCCGGACTCACTGTCCTGGGCAGGGAAACCCACCCACTGGGTGGCCCCAGCCTGATTGATGTTTAACTACCACAGCCCAGGAGTGGGCTGGGTCACTGCAAAGTGCACTGAACTTGCCTTCCTTCCTGCCATCTGAGGTCACTTGCACCCTTTTCCTAAGTTTCCAGCACAGCTCAGTTCAACCACATGTTTGGATAAAACATGATTCGGGCCGAGCACGTGACAGTACCCATTTTTATCACTTTATATCCCATCAGTCTATTTCTCATCAGTTGTGCCGCATGCAGTTCTCAAAGGTTCCTCCCTACTTCCCTGTTCATAATCCAGTCTGATCCATAACCTATAATCTACCCTACTCTCTAATCACCTTCAGATTTTCCTATCATCCATCTCCCATTGCTACTCTCCATGCTCATACACAACTGAAGTCTACCCACACACACTTCTTTCCTTTTGATCCACTCTCCAGATTCGTCTCCCTTACAGGAAGACCTGTAAGTTTTCTTGTCTCAGTGGTCAGTTTTTCATGTCCTCCCCTTTGGGGGAGGTTAGTACATCCTGGTTTGTGCTGCAAATTAAACCTACCTGTACAGGAAAAAAACTCTTGCCTGAGGTGTTAGGGCACGGGTTGGACTCGATGATCTTGAAGGTCTCTTCTAATCCACACATTCTGTGAGTTCTGTGAATTCTGATAAAGGATCATTGGTAGAAGTTGTTAAGTAGAATCTAACAAGCAAGTCCACTTATACGGAAGCTCTAAAACCTGAGCTGACACAGAAGATGAGGCATAGACATTCCATAAACTAGAGAGTGGGGACTGATGATTATGGTATCTGAGTTCAGAACATCTGCTTCTCTGTCCAGTAATGAATTGCTTAACATTTGCTTGGAAGAACTTGTTCTAAGTAAGGAATGTGCTAGCAAATTATCTTTGTAAATTTTACTGCTAAAGTGCTCTTCAAAAACAGGGCTCTGAATAAAGCTACACAGTAAATAAAATATATTTTAGTAACACTCTAAAGTAGGAAACACTACTTATTGGATTGTTAGGTTTTTCTCTGGCTCAGAATTCCTGGTGGGTTTACATTTCAAGGTGTTTCTCACGAGCAGTTTTCAACATACATTTCTTCAAGTGTTTTCAGATATAAAAGATGAAATAATGTAATTCTCCATTGTGACCAGTCAGAAGGAATGAATGGCTATATCAGTGCTCAAGAGCAACACGTTGCTGCCTGCTGTGATAGAAGTTACTGGGAATATCTGTGAAACCTTGAACTTCTCAGGAGTCTGGGAACAGTTCTACTGGACTGCAAGAAAACTGAAGAGAAAAAAGAATTGCCCTCAGCACAAGGATTTAATGGCTGCAACTTTCATATTAAAAGGACAGTTAGTGGAAAAGAAAAAAAGAAAGGAATAAGTCCAGTTAATTTTGTAGTAGAGGAGAAAATGAGTTACCTGTTCCCAGCAGGATGGTCATTGAAAGTTCTGTCAGGGTAGAGAACATGATAAAACATATAAGAACAGACGTTCACAAACAGTACAAAGATAAACCTCTTACTTCAGCAATTCTCTCTTAGAAGCAAACAGCTTGTAAGACTTTAGGAAAGTTTCTATATTAATCATTCCCCATGGCATCAGAGTAAAGGAAAACTGGCAGTGTTCAACTCATGATCATATGGAGCTCGCAGAAGTGGTATTAGAGACCCAGGCAGAAAAACGATCTTGAGGACAAAAGCATCAAGAGAAAAAAAAGCATGCAAAAGAGAAGAATAGTACATTTCCCAGCTTATTCCTAATATTATATGGCTAACGAAAACCAATATTTTCCATTTTTAGAAAAAGAATCTGTAGGCTTGTAGTCTCTAAAAGGTGTTTATGTGTAGTTTTCATAAAGCTAGGTAGTTACAACAATAAGCCATAGATTTAGGATAACTTTTGCTTCACTATACTTTAGTTATCTTCCTTGGAAGATGAATTCAGAAAATCAGTGAATAAATTATACTCGCTGGCAATTTTCTAATATTTTTATCTGCAGAATTGAGGTCACTCAGCAAGGAAAATCAGAATCATACCATATGGTCAGATGTGTTCAAATGTGTGCTCAAACTTTTTTAAAAAGAAACTGGTGAATTATTTAGCTTATTAGTTTGTTTCTGGGGAAGAAGATGTCAGGTCATGAGCTCAAGATATCTTCCACATTCATAAGAGTTTGGAACTTTAGTTTTTCCATGTCTACTTTTCTCAACAGTAGACTCTCATATAATAGATTTTGAGACTTGTGATAAAACTGACCACTTGAAATGGCATATAAATAAACTACTGGCATCCAAATATTTACTATTTCATTATAACCTAGAACCTTAAAAGAAGCCAAAAGAACTATAAAATAACAAATAAACTTATTTATATGTGCATTAGCATGGTGTTTTACTTAACAAGCCCAGAACATTCAAATCCTTTTCAGAGGGAAAAACAAGACAACTCGGAAATAATATTCATACTTGGAAAAAACAATGTTAAATCAAAAATACTATTAACCAGCCAATAAGAGCAGAAAAGTGCAGAATTTAGCAAACTTCAAATGCCCATGTGAACTATAATGGAGAATCATAGAATCACTTTTCTATTTATTATTTTAAAGAAAAACTATTTGGATTGAAAGAAAAAACCTATGCCCTGGAAACCTGCTTCTCAGTGCATATAACTATATATGAATATATGAATTCATATTTGCACTAGTTTTGGTTTACACAACACTTATTACTGATGGCCTCTACTTTAGCAGTAATCATCCTTTCCCACTTCTAAATGGAAGCAACATTTCTGATTGAAAACATGCAATCTGATCTCTAACCAGAACATGTCCTTACACATCAGATTTTGCCACTGAAACTTCAATTAATTGCAGCACTGCTCAAGGCTCCATAATCTGCAATTAGAGAAGGGCAATTAGTTCTGTTCTATTTGCTTTAGTTCTTGAACCATTTTACCTAATAAGACATTTCTTTGGTATCTGGGCATAGCCCAATACCTGAAATCCTGTCCCAAAAGTCTTTACTACTCACCAGGAATATTTCCATTGACTTTACCTGATTTTCAATCAACACCCACATTCTCTGCTTCAACCAAAGCCTGAGTTGTGACACACATAATAACCAAGTTGTTGTCTTAGTACCTTTATGACTAAGTTTTCTACCAACTTGTTACTTTCTTTAGTACTGCTTTTGACGAATTTTCTTGAGCATCAAATTTCTGAATTATTTAGCTTGTTATTTCCATCCCACTCATCTCCCTCAGGCTGCATTCTTGGTTTGTTTTCTTTAACTGGGTTTTTAGTTTGTAGCACTAAATTCATTTATTACTCTATGCCCCTACTTCTCTTGCGTGGTCTATTCCTTTTTCTTCTGTGGTACAATAATTACAGTTTGTATTATATTGGTATGATCAATGCATTTAATGCTATGTAATTTTTTCCTGCTCTGAAGTAATTTCGAAAAACTTTTAATAAAGGTTGTGCCAACTTCACCCACTCATTACTTAATTCAGGGCCAATTTTTTCATTTACTACTAACATTTACTTCCCTCTGTACTCCAGTGCTTCTGTTTCTGTCTATACTACCATGCAGAAAAACAGTCAAAAACACACATTTCTCTGTTTGGCTACCAAATTTGTTGATCTGAGTCAAAAAGCTATTTAGCAGGCAGATTAATTCAACTATCATTCAGCTTTTGTTGAATTGCTCTTTCACCCTCTGAAAGAAATCCTTCTTGCTTGCACCAATAAGCAGTTTAAGTTATTGCTAACTACAGAGATTTTTACTGTGAGTTGCCTTGACTAATTTTACATCACTGTATGATTTCAGGAAATGTTGTCCAACCTTCCTCCACTTAATATACAAAGTCTAAGAGTGTCCTGAAGTACACCCATTGCAACAATGACTTTAAGGAAAGAAGGCTGTTGTTTGCAGACTTGGCTTAACCTTTGGCCGTGCCTGTCCATAGCCATGCCAGGCACACCAAGAAGTGAACCAGGGCCCGGCTCCACACAGGACAAAAAGGAGCAGGAGCCAGAGGTGGGGATGGAGACCAGCTGCAGGACACTCTGTGGGAGGAGGGTGTCTGTCCAGGAGATCATCGGCCTCCAGGAATGGAGATGGAGCTGGAGGCTGGCCTTGCTGGGGCATCAGTGGCACAGGGGTTGGCAGACTCAAAAAGGGTCTGGTGCCGTGGCCCGGGGTTGTAGGCAGACCCAGAAGAAGCCTTCAGGTGCCCTGACAGACTGTTTCTCTGGCATCATGCTACCTTTTTGCCCTTAGTACTTGTGGTTGCAATCAGCCAACACTCCAGGTTCCACTTTTTCTGTAAGTCCTTAAGAGGGACTCCTGAAATAGGTCTCTGAACAAAAGATTGAATATATGATTATTGCTTATTGAAAGACCAATAATGAAATTGCTTCAGATTTTGATGTGACAATGTCTGGCATTCAGTGTACCTCTCCATGGCAAGGCACTTCTGTTGGAAGATAAATTACCTCCCTGTGGCAAGGCACTTCTGTTGGAAGATAGTTTAGGCTGTTGATGCATTTTCTTATTTCCTGTGGCAAAGAATTTGCTCCTGGCTCTGGAAGCAGACAAGCCCTCACAGTCAGCTCTTAACTCCTTGCAGAATCTTGGCAGTGGATTGCAGGGTCTTTGCTGCAGGTTTCTCTAATACAGAGCATTTTTAGGACTTAAGTAAATATCAATGGGGATTTCAGGACTAGGGAGCTGGCTGGATTAACAGAGAGGGTCAAAGAAAGGCACAAACCAATTCTACAGCCTAAAGACAGAGCAAAGCTTCAAAAGAGCAGAGCTGGTAGAATCAGGGTCCTTCCATTCACATGACAGTGAATGTTTCTTACTTCCAATCTGAACTGGGTAGTTCACCAGGACACAAATAAACACAAAATTTGTATTAATCAGTGATAATTCTGGGGTGGTGATTATAAAAGCATTGGTGTTGCTTTGGCAAGAATATCACCTTGCTTGACAGAACTGTTTGAAGTAGCAATGTTGGATTTTCTGCTACATATATATTCCAAAGAATATTCTCCTGGCTTTTAGAATATTAAGGTTCTAAAAACATCCTTGTGTCTACTTTGGTGAAAGGGCCATATGTTTGCAAGTTGCTACACTCAAAATGAATCAGACTTCAAGCAGAACTTGTGCCAATGTAAAAATAAAAAGCTCTATCACATAATTTGGTTTAATTTCCTGACAGGATAAGGTATATTTTGTGTGATGAGTGCTAATAAAAATATTTTCTGTAATACAGAGGATCCAGGAGCTGTGTGGGTATATTTTAGGGGGTTTTAGTGTTCCGTATCATTCTCAAGCAAGCCAACATCTCACTTCAAATGGGTGAAATATTTCCTTCCTGTCATCTCACAAAGGCTTATTCAAAACCATGTTTCCACATCGTTATTGGATTTCTGATTTTCTATTGAAAGTATTATTCCTGGTGTTTTCTGCTTCTGAGAAAGTGGGGAATTCTTACTTTAAATTCACTACACAGTTACAAAATAACTTAGTTCTAATTGGCACCTATTCCCCTCAAAAGGAAAAACCTTTCAAATCCTTTTGTAACAGATGTCAAATGTAAAACTTACTTCTATACAGTCTAATATCAAATAATTTATCAAGTAACTTTTAAAAGTTAAGTAGTTGGTTGTAATTAGTCTGCACTTTAGGCTAAATATTACACTTTTATATTTAGCTGCTCTGTAGATCTTGTTCAATTCAAAGCACTTAGAAAAACCCACTGAATACCAGCAAGAGAAATAGGAGCAATAGGCAGGTGGAAAAAAAGCTGACAAGGGTTTGTTCATTGCTACTAGGAAGTCATGCTGAAGTCAAGTCTGGAAAGCAAAACTTCTGTGTTATGAGTCTAAACCAGAATAAAGTTTCCTCCTTTTTTTCCCTATCCAACCCTCTTCCATCTTTTTCAACTGAAAAACAACAATTAAGGCATGCTTAGGCACATCCTTATTATTTCTGTTTTGCCTTTTTCAGATTTTGAGGTGATTCGGAGGCCTCTGTCACCTGTTTAGACTGTGAGTGAGAGAGGTGTGGGTCAGTCTTTGACTTCTGGAAGAACGAAATTTAGGCACTAAGAAACAACAGGAACTGGATAAAAAATCAGAGGACATCAGAGGACAAATCCCAGCAGCATGCCACTTGCATTCTAGTATGATTTAAGTCATCTGGATTTAAACTGTCTTCATACATTATATGGCCTTGGTTTGACAAAAATAAATAAAATTCATTCTAGAGTTTCAGATTCCACAAGAGAGAAAAAGAGCTGTCAGACTGACCAAGGTAACAAGAGGGAAAATTTAATGTGGTTCCACTAAAATTTCCCATTCTCACTGTTTGGCTTTTTAACTTTATGATTATCAGCATTTGAGTGTCTCTGTAGCAATTTTAAGATTGTGATACTTTCCTAATATAGAAAATAAAGTTGTGCATCTGGTTTCTTTAATTGTCATCTTTGTTTATCTTTGATTAACTTAGGAACCACTGACTCATATTTCCTTTGTCACGGCTGATCTCTTGCTCTTTTTTATGTCATTGCTATGACTAAGACAGGATTCCTGAAATGCTAGTATGTTGACCTTGAAGTTTGCTTTTGAATATATTTTTATGCTGTGATTTGAATAATGTGCATGGGGTTTTAATATATGAAACTGTCAGTTTAAAAAAAAATCATTCTTTAAAATATGTATGGCATCTTGCAAGAGAACCTGAAGTTCCATATTGTCCTAGCTGAGATAGCGTATAAAAGAGGGGGAAATAGGATATGTTCTACATACACTAGGCCTAAACTCTTTTACTTTTACATTTCTCGATGTATAAGCCAAAGCAGGTTATCCAAAGTTTGCTCTGTTTTAATAACCTTGATTAAAACCAAAGGAAATAACTGACTGGAGTGTCATAGGAGGTGAAGGTGCTCTTGCAGCACGTCTGACAGGACAACTCACTGATCATGGAAAACATGCCATGCTCAGCAATTTCTGTTAACAAACTTCTTGATATCTGAATCTTGTCTCACCAAAACTGAAAGGCCCTGACCATTTTCTTTTTTAGTAATCCACATGTATATAATTCTCAAAAGCAAAGATAGCACTCTAACACCTTATCACAATGCTGAAAAAACCCAAAAAACTGAAGAATAAATTTGATTAAATCAAGTTCATGACAGATTTAATGGTTTAGTTTGTCATGCAATTTTAGAAACAAGTTTTCTGAATGTTATCTTTTGTTCCATAATGCTTCAATATTATTCATTTTTTAAAGATTCAATGCCAGAAAACATTTTAAAATATCAAAGTACTCACAAAATACCACTTTTTCTTAACAAAAAACTCTCATTGTGAGATTCTGATTGAGCAAAGTAGCATGCACTATAGTGCTTAGTAATCTTAGTAGTAATTTTAATTTCAAGAAGAGGAAGCATTAATGAAACTGTATCGAGAGGTAAAGATTTGCTTCAGTTTCTTGCTGTCTGTAGTCCCAAAGACTGGATGCAAAGCTCAGTGACACAATGAAAGTGCATAGCTGTTAGGATAGTTTGGATCAAGGCCTAATAAGCTATTTTCTTTTAATTTCTCTGTCTCTGTAAAGGATTTCTTTTTGGTTTCAACCTATTTTTAGTTGGATAAGTCTTGAGCATTTAGAAGAGCACTGTACAGTGCCCACTTTGAGTCAGAACAGGATAAATTGTGTTTATGTTACTATGAGCTGGCTAAGATTCTAGGAAAGTAGGTTCAGGGAGCTAAGAAAAATCTGAGAGGTGTTATTTATACAGAAAAAAAAAAAAGGGAACTATTTTAAGATACTCACCTTGCAGCTAGTTATTATAAAATAAAGTTTTATTCTGGTCGCTGTAAATATATATTGTGTGATTCCTATCCATATCTTTCCAATTTAATTTGTTAAACCCCAGGCCTGTAACAGCTATTTTTACCAAACAAAATCAAAGTGAGAAAAGCCATGTAAGCCCCATGTTGGAAATACAGAGAGACTCTGCATCCATCAATTCACTTTCTGTTTAGGGTAGATTTGGTTCTATCTTCTGCAACAGATAAACATAGTGTTGCATGGCATTGTTTGTCCAAGGCAGAAATCTGAGTCCATCTTCTTTGTAGCTGAGAACTGAACAGGCACAGCAGTTCTGGAAAGCCCAGGAGTCTCTTTGGACATAGGAATGGTTCTTGTGTGAGTGTATCCTGCAGGCACAGGTGGAGGTGGTTCAGTAATGATGTTTGTGTGTGGTTTTTATACAGAAGTACTCAAGTGCAATACATCATTTAAAGCAAAGGACACTATACACAATATAGTCCACGATCATGGATAATGTGTCTCAGAAGTACTTTCCTAATGAAACATAATAAAAATTACAAGACCTGTTGGCCTGAACTAGCCTACATAATGAGTTCACACAACTCAAAAGTAATGGGAATTCTTTAGTATAAAATTATTAACTTATTTAATCTTTGAGGTGAAAGCAATGTTTTCTAATATTTCTACTAACTTCAGTACATCTGCATTTTCTTTTTTTTTTTTTTTTGCATACAAGCCGCAGCAGTAAAAAAGCATCCTAAATCAATTATTGAGTAATGCGCGAAGAAAATTCAAAATCTTTTCTGAGCAATCATATGGACTTGCACTCTATTTGCTATTGGTTTTATATCCTCCAAGGAGATAATATAATGTTGTGATCACTGAACTTTAAATATCGGTAGAAGCAGAATAGAACAAACCACTAAAGGAACAATAGTAGCAGTGAATTTTGTGCTGGGAGCCTGGTTCACAAGGCTGAGATCTGAATGTAGCTTGCATGATCACAACTGCATTATTGTCCAAATTTGAGCAGTTATTACAAATAGACCTGATATGTAGTGAATTATATTTGCAAAGGAGCGTTTCAATGCTTAACTGTCCAGTGATTAGGAACTACAAAAAACTAAAACAAATATAAAAAGATAGAAAATAATACTGGAAATGCAGGTTGATTAATGCTATAGCTTGAGTTTGCTCTAATTAATGACAGAAAATACAAAAATATTCCAGAGTAGAGGATTTCTCAAATTATTTTAAATATTTTTTATTATTTTCTCAAATTAATTTGAAGTCTTCATCAAAGGATTCCAAGATTAGAGGATTTCTAGATTTAAAAATCATATGCTCTTCTTGGAATGCAGATGCAATGTACATGCCCATTTTTGACTTAAGTTCTTCCAGATTGCATCTATTTTACCTTTATTTAAATTATTTAAAGTGGCAGATTTGCTTTCTCATATTAAAAGAAAACTGAAATAGAAAGGTAATTTATTAGCTGGTAGATTAAGAAGATAACTGGCAAAGTGACTTTTTTGAATCCAGATGCAGGACTCCCCACATGGTCCTGAGCCAAGAGCTCTTTCTTCAGCAGTGAATACTTTGAAGGCAAAAATCATCTGAGGAAAAGTGAGGAGTGAACATTTGGAAGCTCGGGTATGTGAGATGCAAAATTCTGACATAAATTATCAAAATATGTCACATCAAAACTCTCGGTGCCTATTCGTGGCACACACAAAACAACCTTACATGTTGATAGAGAAGTTCCCGTTTTTTCAAAGGGCTGATGTTTTATAGTTTGTTCTGTTTCAGGTTGTGGTTACTCTTTGAATTCAGTTGGAATGATGAAGCAGTTATTTCCTATGAGGACAAAGCATTAGAAAAGCATGAACAGCACAACAGACTTCACAGTGATTTGCTAAACAAAAAAAAGAATGCTGCGGTTTAAGGATCTTGCAGCCTTTGCAGTGTTTTAGAGAAAGTTAACACTTGTGGCTAGAAACCTAACCTCAGTATAATTACTGCTTTCAGTATATCTTTCTACTTAGTGGTATATCTTTCACATTCTTAAAATATGCTCTATTTTCCATACTGTAATGAATTTCTCTTTCCATAGAGTAAATGCTGAAAATCACCCAGCCCTTAGCACACCATCCAAAAGCTGACTTTCCCTGAAAATTGTGCACTTTTTGTATGTAGTTTCATTCCCACTAAATAGCAATTAAATTTAGACATTGCAAAACATTTTGAATTTTCAATACAACTTCATTTTAATGAGACGCAGTCAGGAGACAGATTAAGTCAATTTTTACTTATGTTTGGACAAAAATCCTTCTGGTATTTATGTATTGCTTCATTGTTTCCATCACCCTCACATATTGAAGAGGAAGCAGGGAATCACGCCCGATGAGGATGGGGAAGCTGGCCTGCTTCCTCACACAGGGGACACTGTGTCACCAGCGAGGCACTCAGTCTCTTTTGGCCTGCAAACTGCAGGGGCAGGTTCCTCCCAGAATGTCAGAAAACAGAGAACCTTCAATTTCCTACCCCCAAGTCTGTCTCGCCAGCCACATCAGCCCTTTTGATAACCCAAACGTTTACGGCAATATCCCTTTTTGCATTTCAGGAATGCCAGTGAAGGGGACCTGTATCTCTTCAGGGGATCTTCTATGCACAACAAATCTGTACCTGCACACACGCTGATCTGTACACCCATGAATGCTAAATGTTTGCATCTACCTCCTTAATAATAATTATCAACATATGTAATTATGATTTATCACCATTAATCATAATAATAGAATCACAGGATCAGAGAAGTGCTGAGATTAAAATGGACCCCTAGAACTCATCTAGGCAAAAGCCCTGCTCAAAACCTGGTAAATATACCAGGTTGCTCTGAATACTGTCCAGTCAGAAATAATCTTCAGAAAAAGGTAATGTTTTTTAAAAATTTACCACAAATCCCAGGTGTCAGGGATCATAGTATATGTCACTTTCACAAAATAAATTGATTTATTTGGGGCCCATGCTTGTGAGCAAATCGTTTCATTGCAAATGCTTTGAAAAGATCGATTCGCATGTACCTTCTTCACTCAGTAGTCGAGGTCGTCATTGCCTTGATGTCAAGTAGATGCAGTGATAAACTACTTTAATCCCACTACAGCATGTGGTGCATGCAGAATAGAGCTGTCAGACAGTGCCAGCGACAACAAATCTGTTCATACTCAGGTACACTGTCAACTGAAAAATTTTAAATTTAGTAAAAAGTATTAATAGACTCACTGAGGTTTGCCTAGTCAGGACTTATATCATCTGTTGATGGTTAGAAATCTCTCCAGTGCCAAATAAATGGATCTTGCTTATGATGTACCCAACACCAGATCAGCTCTCAGGTCTGCTGTGGCTGAAACCAGGATGTTTTTATATTTATATTTTTATCTTTTCTTTTAGGCTAAATAGGATTCATATTCATGCTTCACCAGATTCGGGGCAGGGCCACCAATGTCTCTCCACTTGCAGGACTCAGCAGTGCCACTTGGAAGCTGCTACTGGCTTAGCAGAGCATATTGTCAATCTTATGTTTTCTGGTATTTTGCAAGCACTTCAAGTTTTGCTGTATGGAAGGAAGGGTAGTAGCATCTAGACTAAGCATCACAGCTACTTGCAGTTGCAACATTATGAATTTGATCTTCAAAGTCCTTTCCTCTCCCATATTCCAGTCTAGATCATCATTATCTACAAATTTCCACATCCTAAAGCTGTTTAATTTGACAGTATGGACAACCCACCTGGAAGACCAGACATGGCTACATTTGCCAGGTCTTCAGAGAAAAATTATTGGGAGCTTACAAAATTTCTGAAATAGACAGTGTGCCATTGAATAGTAAAACATAGTTGAAGCAAAAAAAAAAAGAGTCAAAAATTTTAGTTTAGAATTTCCTTTTTTTTCATCCAACACTGCTCTGCTTCATACCAAAAGAAAATGGAAAAGAACTTCTAAGAAATCAGCTTATATGCATTTGCAGTCAGGTCACTGTAAGATCAAAATCTGCCTCATTTCTGGTTTTTGGATTAAGTTTCGCTGGAAACAGACATATATAAGTGATTCACCTCTCCCATTCCATCTTTTTTTTAATGTTATAAGAGTTCCAGACATAGACATATTAACTGGCACAGCAATCAGATAGAACTACCTAAACCTATTAATGACTGATAACATCTTTTTAAGTAACTGTTTAATATCTGCTGTGTACATTTGTTTTATCTTCTAGGTTTGTTTTTAATGAGGCAACTTGACCTATTCTTTTTCCTGGACATTCACCTTATAAACAAAATGAATAATATATGCACATAAAAAGGTACTCTGGTGACATCATTACCAGAGATAACATGCATCATCTGACAGTTCTTGGCTGCCATTTGTGAGGAGGAGGTATACAGCCAATGCTTTAAAAACCCTTGAAAATACAAACTTATATTATTTTGCATTGAATTCTGTTTACCAGTTTGGGTGACTTCTGCCTTCATGCTTGTGAAAACATATCAAGAATGGCATGATCCACGATGATTGCAATTAGAAATACTTTATAAATGGCTGCTTTATATTTTGTTATATTTCAAAATGACAATAAGCTCTATTCTGCTTTCATTCCACATTTGGAATGTCCATTGACATCAACAGAACTGTGGAGCAAAATTAAAGACATGAGTCTTAAAGTTTAGGCATGTAACTGGGCTTCTTTCAGGTGGACAAGCATCAAGTGGACTTTATTTTTCTGTTTTAATTCCCTCCATCCTGCCTCTAACTCTACACATAGACACACACTGCACTATGTGTCCACCAGGAAATTACAATAATTATAACCAGTGGAGGGAAAAATCAAAAATATTTGATGAAAACCAAGGCTGTGTGCCTGTAGCAGGTTATCCTTAAGAAATTAATTCCCCCTTAAAATCTCAGGAACTCCTTGGATGCCCAATATTTATAAATTAGGATATTGTTTACACAGAATGTTGTTTCTCAGAGTGTTTAAATCTCCCCAATCAACATACTGTATCAGATATTTCAAAAAATATGCAAATAGCATGAGATGAAGTTCCATATGAAGTTAGGCACAATGTTTATCCTTGGCACTCTTCTTTAAATATCAAATTAATAGTCTATTTCTAATACAGGAATTAGCTGGTGGGGAAAATATGCCTTTACTCTTTTTTCCCCTATACACTACATTATTTTCATGCTTTTAGTGTAAAACTTCTCAAAAGATTAATGTTTAAAAAACCTCATGGCTTTTTTTGCTTTACTCTTAGGGAAACTGCTCAATCTGCAGAACAGACTCACTTCTACAGTTAGTTTTATGTTTATTGGCCCTAAAAAAATTGTAAGTTTGTTGGGATTTACAATGTCAAAACAATTTACTCAAAAAATGTGTTCAAAAATATGAAATTTGTCATGTCGTGAGAAAGTCCAGTGGTGAGTGTTGTCATGGACACACAAGATATATTTGGTTTTTTGGCTGCTGTTGTCCTTCAGATGTCTTGTACCTCAATTCAGCTGAGTGTTGCTCTCCCAACTGTATTTTTCTTCTGTTCTTTCCATTTCATGTTGCTTTTTCACTTTATTGTTGGTGCGGGTTTCTGTCTCACGGTTTCCTCTTTCTTTCTCTTAATAAGCACCCTCTCAGACTCCAAATCCGCTTGTTATTCCACTGCAATTTTTCTCCATCGTTCTTGCTTTCCTCGCTTTTTTCCTTCTCTCTTTCTTGTCTTCTTTGTAGCTGAGAATTGAAATGACACAACAGCTCTGGAAAGGCCAGGAGTTTCTCTGGACATAGACATTGTTTATTGTGTGACTGTGTCCTGAAGACACAGGTGGGTGTGGTTCAGTAACATTGTGTGTGTTTTTCTGTACAGAAATCATGCAATACGCAGCTTAATGCAGAGGCACTGTAGACCACACAGTGTGTGTGAAACTGGGAGTCCTAACAAGCTCTTTAAAAGTGTCCAAACGTCATCTAGACGTGATGCTTAGAGACATGGTTTAGTGGTGTGCTTGATGATGATTGGAGTCAGTGATCTTAAAAGCCTTTTCCAAACTAGATAATTCCATGATTCTTTAAATCAAGTAATGTCTGCAACACTGTCTGGAGGTGGTGAAAGTTCACACTGGCCAGTGGAGTGACACAACTTCCTGTGAAGAAAGATTTGCCTTTTGCTTCTTAAGTTCTACCTTTTGCATCATATCCATCCATATATTCTCTGCCACTGTGACAGAGAAAAAGGACTTAGGAAAATAGCCAATTTACAAAAAATTTCTGTGTACTTCTTTGGCTACATGTTTCTACTGTTTTAGAGAATGTTTCTATCTCCTTTTAAGATTGTTTTGAACATCTCACAGGGAAATATTTTGTTGAAGTGTGAAAGGAATTACATTAACAAATCTTCCCAAAACAGAGGCTACCCACCTCCAGAGGCCTCTCCAGTCCAGAGTCCAGCTCCTGCAGACATTGGACTTTTTGCTAAGGGCTGTCAGAAAGATAAATTCAGGATCTGCCCTTTGTTAAATGGAGGGTGTCCAAGCGAAAAAGTGGAGATGTTAGCCTTAGTGAGGCAGCACTACTATTCTTTTTGCCAGTGAACTAATGAACATGATCATATTATTTGTAGTCATACTACTTCACATCATTTATACTTAGGAACACAAACAAAGGAATTCACAATAGAAATGAGCTAATGCTGTCATCCGGGATTTAGTATAGTGAAAGCATATCCAAATATCTTTGCTGTTTTAGATACTCAAGGCTATGAAGCAATAGCTCTTGCCTTTCTTTATGATTCGAAAATTCCTCTGCATCAAGTTATAAATAAAGAACAGAGAAGAAAGAAAAAATAGAGTGAATATTGGGATGTTAATTTGTTACTGAGTGACAAATAGCTTTTATAGGAAAACAGTGAAAGCATTCTGTGCAAAGAATGCTCTGCAGAACATTATGCCAAGGAAAACAGTGCTGACATGTTACCATTTACCTTAGTGTGCACTTGTATTAGCAACCTTCTTTTACAACTGCAGTTAGGTATATCTTTTCATTCATCAATGAGGTACCCATACCACTTTTTTGCATAGAAGAGGAATATAATACACATCCTATATAACAACACACTGTAACAGAATAAAGACACTGATCAAATAACCATTGACCTCCACCAACTATTGGATGATCCACAGGCCTGTCCCAGGTGAAAAACGAAAACATAATTATTTATGTGATCTGCTACATATGTGACTAAAGTGAACATAATAAATTTTTTTTTCTCTTTCTTCTAGTTCTTTTTGCTTTGCATTACTGAAACTGTTACAATAACATACCTCAAACATACCATGGGATAACAGAAAAAGTTCCCAGCAGTTCCTTGGAGTTCCCAGCAATTCTTTGTGATTACTGTGATAATTTCCTTATTCCTCTCGCTTCTTCCCTTTTACTTTACCTATTACTTGTATAATTTAAATGTGTGCCCTCAGTAGTCACAATTTATTAAACTCCTAAATTGACAGTGTTTGCATAATTGGTATTTAATTTATACAAGTGTATAGGTTACAGATAGAAATCTTCAAAGCTTTTTGCAGATGCTTTATTTTTACTTACAAAGTGATTTTACCACTGACATGAGAAAGTAAAATTTACAGCTGAATTCTGTTTTTCTGACCCACATGAAACAGTAAAATATAATAGCTCTATCAGATAACTGGTTCTTCATCATTGTTAATCATGGCTGGGAAACCTTGTTGACACGCTGACTAGAAAGTGATATGGAAAAAAAACCCACATGAATGTAGGAATCAGAGTTATTTTAGTGAGCTGCAAAACCTTATTCAAATGTTGACAATAGAAGTGCATGCAGCTCCAGTGCAGAGCCACAAATTCACTGCAAAGCCAAAAATTCATCACAGGATTCCTTTTAATTTCTTGGAATCAGAGTGGTTCAGCCATTTCACACTGAATTCAATAGAGAATTTTTAAAAAGGAGTTCTTCTGAACCTGAAATATACCTGCATATAGACCTATATATACACCTGACATTTTAGCTGTTGTAATCCCTTAAAGTCCTTCCCAGTTGGAGCACAGAAAGCTTAGATCTAGGCAAAATAATATGATTAACAGATTTTGGGTGCTGATTCCTCCGTAATATCCAGTAACACTTGCATTTGAAAGATGGTTTTGATTCCCAGCTGCAGTTCTCTGCTTTGCTAGCTCAGCTGATTTCAAGCACCAGGAAACTAAGAAGGTGCTATAAACCTCTTGACACTTCCCTCAATAACTTTTCTCATCAGCACATTCTTTAGCTGTTTTTACTGCATTGCTCTCAAACTGAAGTGGTACTGTAGGTCAGCTGTGGTACACAGAAGGAATTGCTGTCACTGGATTGTGTACAGAAGACTGAAATAAGGAAAATTTTAAAGAGGAGATGTACAGAGTTCCCTAGAACAAGCCATAGTTATTTATTCAGGGAAATTCCACCAAAATATTTAGGAA
This sequence comes from Platysteira castanea, assembly GCA_013397175.1. Taxonomy (NCBI): domain Eukaryota; kingdom Metazoa; phylum Chordata; class Aves; order Passeriformes; genus Platysteira; species Platysteira castanea. The sequence goes on from VYXC01011440.1 coordinate 113,078, forward strand.
GTCCTTTGTGGTTTTATTTGAGAGACTGTATTTAGGAGGCAGAATATTGGAAGTTCTACCTAGCAATTTTTTTTTTACTATTATTCTTACTGAAGTGAATCTCAGAATTGCACTTCCGTATCAGCCATACAAACAGCCAAAACCTCTTCCTTATTAGGAGTCCAAGTTATAAAAATTGCAAGCTTCTTTAGTTCTGCTCTCAGGACTAGTTTCTTACTTCAGAGGGACTAGCATCCTTAGTTTGTCCAATTTTTATTTGCATTAACTTGTCAGATATTCTGCTTCCACAACAGAAAATTCTGAAACTTCCTTCCTTCTTGTGTCAACATCCAGGCCCACTTCTCATATGCCAGCGTGAATAGAAAAGTAATAGAAACAACGCTCTAAAATACTCATACGCTTCACTAAACAGGCATGGACTTAAATGCCTGCATAAATACTCTGATGACTTAAAATCTTAAAATATTCTCTGATTTTATCAACTGTTTCTAGTGGTAGCAAACAAAATTTTTCAGAGAACTCAGAAAATATTTTCCATCACTAAATTTAGCCATTATGCCTTTTAACCACCTCTATTCAAAAGAAAGCCACAACTTTGACTCTGGACTTGCTATTAGCTGTGTGTGGTCAGTCTGCTCTACCACATAGGTCCGCTCAGCTACAGTCCTTACTCACTCCTTGACTTCCTGCTTTGCAGTAAGAAACAGAACTGCTTCTCTCCTGTATGATTTCTATTTTCTCATGCTTTCCAGAAGGAGAAGCGTTCTGGCAGGGTTTAAGTTTTAGGATTAGGGAAGCTATTATTCATTTACATTAGAAAAGGCAGAGTGGAAGAGGAGACTGCAACGGGAAGAAGTTCCTGAGGAACAAGAACTACTGACATTCTTTTGACCCTGCAAGAAATATAGGTCTGTTTGAAACACAAGAAAGCTCTAAGAGATGAGCTTTATCCCATTTATAATGCACTGTCCAGAGCAAAACAGCAGATGTTGTAATCAAAGAATGGTTTTGGTTGGAAGGTACCTTAAAGACCATCTCATTGCAATCCCCATGCCATGGCTGGACACAACTTCCACTAGACCAGGTTTCTCAGAGCCCCATTCAATCTGGCTTTGAACACTTCCAGGGACAGGGCAGCCAAGACTACTCTGAGCAGCTTGTTGCTGTGCCTCACCAGCCTCACAGTAAATTTCTTTGTAACAGCCAACTAAACCTGCCCTCTTTCAGTTTAAAGCCATTCCCCTTTGTCCTATCACTACACGCCCTAGTAAAAATCTATCTCCGTCTCTCTTGTAGCCCTCCTTTAGGTTCTGGATCAATCACAAACTTCTTCACAGATAGCATAAAGGGCCTTGAGCTGAAATACCATGGGTAATCTCTGTGGCTTGGTGGATCCCAGGTAGCCAGTGTGGCTGTGAAGATGTGTTCCATTCTTCTCTATTAGCTGGAGTTTCCTAAGTGCTGTAGGCATCATGCTCAGGTTTATGACACAACTATAGTCTAACCAAGAGGTGATGAAGGTATTCGTGTAATAGAGGCCAGGTCATCACCCACCAGAATGCAACACAGTCTGGGCCAACTGGAGATGGTGTGAAATATTACTCACAAATGGTGAGATGGGAGATTTTAGCAAAGGATTCAAGAGAATGAAGACTTTGATCAAATCTGTTAGCTTGGGTCACCAGTTAGTCCAACTTATAGGAAGAGTTTTACTGTCCTCCTCCACAGAGTTCCAGGTCCAGCCCCAGTGAGCAGTGTGGGAAACCTTCACATAACAGTTTAAAATAACCTGCTTAATGTCAGAGCCCACTGGCATGAAAATTCAAATTCAGAAGTTTCCAAAAGTGCATTTATAATTGTACTTAGTTAACTTGCTTGTGGTTTTGATTTACATCCTGGATTTGATGCATTGATTTTTAAAGAAAATGAATATGTCTGCTCTGGGGACTGGCTCTGGGGAGGCACTAAATGTGTCTTCTCTATGACTTTGCTTTATGCAGTGGAGGATTTCAGGCCCAGTGACCTTCTATTCTACCTGGTGAACAAACTGCTTCTCTTCTCATGCCATAATTTCCAGCATTCCCAATTTTTACATGGCCCTTTGTGTTTATTTCACCTTGCCAGTAAATCTCACATACTGGGGGAACCACTGTGGCTGAAATTTTCAATTTTTGAACTGTCTCGAGCACATTTCTTCTGCTTTTCAAGATTCTATTGTAATCTCTTGGCCTGTGATATTTTGCACCTTGTTTCCATCACTTCAGGAATGTAAGGGGAGAAAAAGGCTTTGAAAGAAACAGATATGTGGGGTTTTTTTTTTTCCAAAGGACACATTCTAATGAGGTTACTTGAAAAGTATAATTCACAATTTAGCCTGCCAGTATACAGAAATGTGCATCTCCACAGCTGTTACAGTTTGCTTTATTTTGGCTACTCCTTTGATATGTCCAATGTTAATAATGAGCCTGATGAAATACTAGGAAAAACAGCACACATAATCCACATAATTCTATTGGGAGTCACACAGAATTTATTATAGCCCACAGAGGGGCTTTTTAAAGAAATGTGAAAATAACAGAAGTCAGTAGAATTTAAAAGCTCCCACCTTGCAATGGAAACAAAAGGTTAAAATTTCACCCAAACCTGAATTTCCCAAGATGTACCAGAGTTAAGAAAACATATCTGTACTGTTTCTCCTAGCCACTGTTTTTCGTCTAAAAAATAACCATTTGTAATAATAAAGGGACCAGGAACTCATCAATGCATTCAGGGTCAAGATGAATCTGATTTCCACAGAGCTCAAACAAAAAAATTAAGCCAGCTGGAAAAGCAAGTTAAGAAAATATTTTTAATGGCAAATTAAGATGATCTAATGCTTCCATTGTTGTACCCTGGAATTACTGGATCTGCTTCCAACTCTGCCTTCTCTCTGAGAATGTCTCTAACACATCATTTGGAGACAGAGATGTCCTACATAATCTGCTTTCATACGGTGGAAATTAACAAGAAGAACAAGACTCCTGTACTGAAATTAACAAGAGGCCATAATGAAGAAATGACTACACAGGATATTTAGAGCAGTGGATCTCTGCTGCAAGGTGAATGTAATTCTACTTGCCGGAGTCTGTATTTAGACAGCATTGAAAGTAGCCATAAGACATGGGTGTATTTCTGCTGAACCTTTAATGCAGCAGAGTTCAAACATCAAATGTTTGAAAGCCAAAGACCCCAGTCTATAGCATCCCTCAGCTGATAACACTGATCATTATCGTATATTTTTCTACTGGTTAGAGCTTTCATCATGCATAGATGTTTGTAATTTTCTAAATGATGTTTAGACATGTTTACGGTTCTCACACCAGTGACAGACAGTCAAGCCATGTTCTCCTTTTTCTCACTAAACAGTCAAAACAATCAAACCCACAACATTCCTGGGTTGCAGGATTTTTCACTTATATAGAGCTATTGCACTGAGGTGCAACTCAAATGAGCCTTTGTTTAGAACCATAGAATCACAGAATGGTTTGGGTTGGAACGGATGCTAAAGGCAATGTAGTTCTGACCCCCTGCCATGGGCAGGGACACCTTTCACTACACCAAGTTACAGCTCCCTGCAGCCTGGCCTTGAACAGCTGGTGAGCACTTACTCACGGGTGGTTTGAATGCCTTACTGAAAATAACTAGGGTTTTTTTTTACTCACTATAGAATGACTCTAGTTAACTGTATTTATAACCTTGGCATGAAACATTCTTGGTAGTCCAGCCCTATGTGTACCTGTGCACTTCTTGTATTTTAGCTATCTCCTTCATTTTGCAATATTTGCAATTATTTGACTCTTTTATGACAGTTTCATTTTACAGGAAGCAGTATTTTCTTTATTTTTTTTTAACATAACACCACTGAAAAGGAAAAAAAGGCCTCCAAAGAGAATCACTGTGTGACATAATGCAATTTTAAAACTCCGATAGGAAATGATAAGTTATTTCCGTAGTTACACCATCTATAGCAATGCAAAATTGAACTCTCCAGATCTATAGTTTCATCACTTCTTCCTTCTTCCTTTTCCCATTTCAGGTCTGCTCCTTCTGATCTTCAGTCACAAAGTATGTTCACACTACTAAAAAAAAACATTAAAAAAACCTTAGCATACCTTGGCTAAAACAGCAGCTAGGTCAACATCTCAGGGCTTTTACAACTGAAGGTAGCAGGCTGGTTTCAGTTCTAAGTGCCTGAAGTCTTATTGCCAATAAAATGGAAAAGCTAGGTTACCTGTCCCAGCTGGTATTTTAAACCTGACTAGCCACATTTGACCCTTTGCTAGGATGTAACTCTTATAACAAAAAAACGCAGCTCCAAAAAAAATATTGTTGAGGTGTTCGTGCTTTAAGTTCTACAACTTTTACACAGAAACGGTAGTAATATTGCAATCACACAAAGGATCTTGCACACACCTCTGATTTAGATGTACTCTCAGCCAATCACTTTCACTAAGGCTTGTATTGAAAAAGTAATGGTAGAGTGTACAAGACCCATATTCAGGACCCCTGTTATCAGATCCTGTCTTAAGTACTGCCACTGCTATTTTTTCTAAGTTCAGAAGAATAACTTGTCAGCTTGTATTCAGCCACTGCTTTCTGCACAATCAGAGAAAACACAGAAATTATAACCTTTCCTCTGTAACACTCCCAGAGGTGTAACATGTCTGTATGTACTGCAGTCTTTAAAAGACAGACAGATATCCACTTGAGGCCCATACCTTTTAATTTAAAACCTCACTGTCCACATATAAAAGTACCTGAACACTCCAAGAACCCTGTCCTAACTGTGCTTAAATCAAAATTTTGGATGCTGACAAAAAATTAAATTCCAGAATTTGATTCTATGGATAAACAAATTTCCCAAGGCAATTGAAACTACATATAAGTTCTGGAATATGGCCCCAGTGCGAGATCCTTAGCATGTCCTGAACAATGGCAGGGAAGAAAGCTGAAACAAAGGGGTTAAGGGAGTCAGGTTAGACATATAGAAGGCAATGAAAGAGCCTGTGCACAGGAATGCAGAGGATCTTTATCCTTCAGTGAAGTGTAGCAAAGAAGCTGTAAACCGGGAGCTATTAGAATAATAAGACACCAATGTAATTCAGAAAAGAGTGAAAATTGCTAAAATTATTTTAAATTATTTGTTTACTACCATCACGAATATAGATTTTTTCCTTATATAATCAGAATTATTTATTTGGACTATTCTTGTCCTTGGGACAAATACTTTAATCAAACATTTCTGTTCAGGTTTGATGGAGTGATCTTTTTCCTCTTTTTCAAAAAAGAAAGCTAATTTGCTTTTTCTTCATTATTATCCTATTACAAACAATAACCTTCATCTATGAAGACCACTTCTTTGCCAGCTACACTTCCAAGAAAAAAATCACAGTTGTATAAGGCAAATCATGGGAAAACTAGACTGCAGTTTGAATTATGACAGACCATGTCATGCTTAAATAGACCATTAATGTGAAAAAGGTTTATTTAAAAAAAATCAAAACAAACAACAGTGCAAGTATTTAAGTGGCTTGAAACAATTTCTTCCAACATTTTTGGCTAACACATAAGGAAGGAACAGATGTGAGGAAATGCTATTCCAAGGCACTGGCATGGACTCATGGACCATAACACTGCAGAAACTGCACCTCTCTCATATTTAGACTTGCAGCACAGAGTGTTGTGTGAAAGGCACCACCTTTCAACCAGTTTGATTTTCACAGTGAATTGGTTTTTCACATATTTTTTTTTAGCAGTTATTTCACCTAGGAAGAATTTCTTTTCTCTGCTAGTGTATTTATTAATAGACATCTGAAATACACCCTGGCAGTCAAGATGCTGCTCTCAGTTTACTGATGTAGATATCAAGACACACATAAAGATTATTAAATCCTTTGCAAGTTCATGAAATTTTTAAAAAAGTAGCATAGCAGAATGCATGTCTATCAGGCAGTGCTATAAGTACAGACCAGCACTGGGGCAATAAATCACAAGTGAAAGAACACTGAAACATCTAACACTACAATTTCAAAATGTGTTTTACATTGTACACACACACAACAATCCACATTTTTAGAAACTGGATATTATACTACAGTTCCTAATTTGTCAAAATAATTGCATTCTTTTTACACAATTGTCTAAATAATATGAAAATTTTGAAAAAGACTTGATAGTCATATAATTTATCTGTATCTTACCATTTCTAACTGCTATAAATGAATAGCAGTTACTTGACCTATACTCCTCTGCAAATGACCATGGAAGCATAAATTCATAAAAGAAATATGGACCAAGCAATTTTTTTGCTAGGACTATACTAGGCTTTGAAATTCATCAAGTAGGGAAGATCATGGAGCAGATCATAAAAAGTGCCATCATCCAGCATGTGCAGGACAACCAGGGGATCAGGCCCAGCCAGGCTGGGTTTAGGAAAGGCAGGTCCTGCCTGACCAACCTGGTCTTCCTTATGATCAGGTGACCTGCTTAGTGGATCAAGGAAAGACTGTGGATGTAGTCTACTGGACTTCAGCTATGCCATTGAGAACATTTCCCATAGGATTCTCCTGTAGAAACTGGCTGCTCATGGCATTTACTCTCAATAATCCAGTTTTCTAGTGTCGGAAAGCCATGATGTTGTATATTGAGATAAAGCACAGAAAAATAGGAATGATGGGGAAAGCTGAAGGGGTGGAACATGGCAATACATGCACCGTAATTATTTTTCCTGTTGACATGGGATTTATTTCACCTATTGTAGACATCTATAGTAGCAACAGTGATCACAGGTTATAAAGTCTATAGTTGCAGGCCCTTTTAAGTGCAACTCATTTCATCCTCCAGTGGACACATAAAATTGTCCCTCTTTAATAGTTAGTTTATCTTGACTGACATTAAAAAAGCAAATGCAATTGGCTACTACAGGTGAAATTCTATTTTAATTGTTCCTCACACTCCCCTTGAGATATGTTGTCAAATCTAAGCACTGACTTGACACTAGCAAGCACTTCTCATTAGTGCTAGTCTCTTACATACCACTAAATGTCATAAAATTACAATTGACTGTGGATTTATCATGCCTGTACAGATATTGGAAAAAATAATGTTAACAATGACAATAGTTCATGTCATAAAATTTTCAGAATTGTTTTTATTTCTAGATAAAAAGATTAATTTATACTGTTCCTTACCAAGGAGCAATTTACTTTCAATGAGATGATACTTTATGACTAAAAACTTATCATTTTTAATACTTCTGGGTTGTATTAATTGAGAAATCTCTTACTTCAAGCAACTCAGATGCATATCAAAAAAGAATTTATGACAGAAGAGATCTGAACATAGTTTTTAGGCAAAAGTGAGTACTAATCATGGGAATGATAGCATTGTTTATTTTTCTTGTAATTTAATTATTTCTTTGGGGCAGGGAAGTCTAAGACATTGTTCTGGGGATGAGTTGTTCCAGATCAAGCTTCAAAGACAGTTTTGGAAATAATAGTGAAAAATAAAGCTGAGTTGGCATTTAACAGGCAAAGTAGACAGACAGTCTAACTGTTTGCATGTGTGGTCTAGGTATACTTTGGTAAGAGATGCTATTTTTTTGTTGTAATCTTATTTTCTTCAGAATTTATTATAACAAAATCATGACAAGAATTAGGCCTGAGTCATGAATTAAACTAAATGTATTTACTGAAAGACATTCAGCCTGCTTTCATTTTCCACTGTTTCTCATTTGTGTTACAGCACTCATGTTGTTATTCTGCCTTATAAATAAATAAATCCCACATTAATATAAAGGTGATGAGGTAATTTAATAGCCTAATCTGTTTGTATTTAGGGAAGCAAGCGATAGCTCAGTCAGTCTTTTGCAAGACATGAGAAGTAAAATCCTTGCATTGAGGTCAATGAGAGTTGGGCCAGGTTCTTATCCCCTTGCTTAAATAACTTATTAATAAATTTCCTAGCCTAAAAGCAGCTGATTAATATAGATGGTTTAAATAAATACTAGTTAAAGGGCAAGACAAGTGACTGTAGGATGAAAAGCCCAAGATATCTATGACAAGAAAATAAGTTAGTAATTGTTGCATAGTTCTGTTGCATCTGCTCAGCAGTTCTCAGGCCTGATGTCTGCAATCTCACTTTCCTGCTATTTTTAGTTCATAAAACAGATCAAGAGGTATCCAAAGTAGGACAGGGGCCTATAAAGCTCTTGAAGTTTTTTTGAAAATCACTTTTTCTTTTTACTGCACTAATCCTTCTGCCAGGTCTTGTATATAAAGACAAGGGCAAGCCAGGCTATGAAGGTGCAAAGGAGCCAAGTGGCTTTGCATTTGAGATTGTAGACAGACTTTAAAATGTTATGCATTTCCTTAACTAGAAAAATAAGAATTAAAAATATATAGAATTAATATTGTAATAATCTAGGCTAGGTATACTTTCTTTCCCAGGATATCTTCAGGAGTCTGACCTTTTTCAGTAGTTTCATGAATTTACTGCATGGGTCTTTGGGTCATCTCCCACTACCATGCCTGGGTTCATGTTGTGAGGTGGCACCAAGACACAAGCTGAATTGAAAAAAAAAAAAAGGATTGAAAAGAAAAGAGTGTTCCTAATGTTCAGCACATACAAGGTTTGGACTAGATATTTTCAAATGTCCCTTCTAATCCAAACTGTTCTGTGACTGATTCTGTGTTTTAATCACTATGATCCAAGAGCCCAAGGAAAAAAACTAGAATTACTCCAAGTTAAATGTCTCTGAAGTGTGCATAGAGTCAGCAGCAGGGCTTCAGTATTCCTGATTTCATTCAACAAATCCGTTCACATTCATTGTTCAGTTAGTGTGGTTTGCTCCATATGGCAGGACTAGACTCAGGTGTAGCACAGAAGCACATTTGTAAAAGTCTGTGGGACAAGAGGTGAGATGAACATTTGTGCCAGGTATAGCTGTTCACTGGCAGAATACACAGGACCTCATTGCACATTGTTCAGGTTACTTTCAGTTCTCTGAGTTATTATTTTTCCATACACGAGGATCACTATACATCAAACACACACAACCAGGAATATTTTAGTTAGGGCTTTTATTAATGAAGGTAGATCAAACTTTTTTTTTTTAAATTGAATTAAATAGAACTTTCTTCTGATGCTAACCTAGGGTCATAAGATGTCATTTCAGCATTCTTGAGAGTTTATTAATATTCTGTCATATTTTCATAATATCATCTGACTTGGTTACAGCTTCCTGGATAACTTCCTGTGTGACTGAATGGGAAACAAACCCTGAAAGTTTCACACTCACAGGACTCAGTTCTGCTAAGTGAAAGCCAAGATCATCAGCATTTTTGAAAACTCTCCTACAGAAGCAAATGAACCAAATTCAAACTACATAGTAGAAATGAAAGTGTATTTGTGTAAATTCATAAATAAATAAAAGAAAATCAGGCAGCAGAAGTAAGTGGTCCTTCTTCCCTTGGCATGTTGGTGGTCTTTTTCTACTTCTGTTTTTCATTCTGGCATAACCTGTCCTTGCCCAAGCTGCTCAAGTCACTGGGGTATGAAAGGTCAGGCCGAAATGCAGACAGAGAATGAAGACCTAAACCTCACTTAGTAGTTCGAGAGACGTCTTTGTGGAAATACATACATGCTATCCTGCAACCAGTTCATATTCATGTCCTTCATCTCCAGCTTCTGTTTCTTCTGTTGAGAAACTGAATTGTGAGAGGCAAAGCTCAGGTCTTGGACTATCAGCAAAGTGATTGAGACAGTTTTCCACTTTTTTCTGATTTGGTTTTGTAGAAGCCCTGTAATTTTTTTGATGGAAAAACTAAGATCATTGGTAACCAATCTGACAAATGACTAGTTGCTCAGCCTCTTCAAAATTCATGTTGTATTTATGGATATTCCATTATTTCATCTGAAATCAGGCATTGTGTGTTCTTTCCAAATATTGACCAGGCTCTGAGTGTACTCCAGCCAGCTGGCTGCATATTAAATCAGTGGTTGGACTGGCAGTTTGAAGCAATCCACAAGGAAAATGTGGGGAGCTAAATGCTGGATAGGAAATTAAACAGCATTGCTATAATCTGGCCTATGCCCTGAAGCAGTTTGGCTCACACAGAGGAGACAGTGTGTGAGAGGAACCTGATACCACAGGCAGTCACAGATATAGGACTGATTTCAACTGGTCATGCATTTTCCTAAAATCCAGATGAGCATCAGTGCACCACATGTCATCTTTCAGGTCACACTTGTCCCAGACAAGAGCTGTTTACCAAGAATGAGTAAAAAGTTGACACAGCAGGGGAGCATGCACATTAATTCCTCAGGGCATGCAGTATTATTGGTAACGTCCTCATGGAAAATCTGGCTTAGAGATGTTATGAAAACAAAACAAATATTAGCAGCAATTAGGGGACTTAGAGAGAGAATTATTCACACCAACAAAGTTATCTCTGAGGGCTCGTATAAGACAGTCATAAACCATGCTCACTGCTGCCAAATCAACAGGATGACAGCTGAAACTGGGAGCATAATAGGCAAGGGATCAAGCTGGAAAAACCAGGCACAGCAGGAGACAGAGTTGGAGAACACAGGGCAGAAGGTTCCATGTGGCATCAAAGACTGAGGCATGACATCTTTGTCAGGAGGTCTCATGTCCTTGTAATAGTTTGTCCCATGCAGCCACTCTCACAAGCTTCACAGTGGCTATTAGCAAGTTGTGGTGGTGACTTCAGCTGCTTCCTGGCAGGGAAGGGACTAGATGTCACACCCTTGCTGTGTTTACTGCAATAAATCCTGGGTGACACATTGGTAGCTTTGCTTAGTAGTTTTCACTGTCTGAAAGTGGCATGACTTGTCATAAGTGGGTACAAGAGCAACAAAATCAATGAGGCTTTTGGAAATTTTGAAGGGGAAGAATTAGCAGAAGAAGTGAAAGTTGCAGAAAAGATTCAGAAAAATTATATAAGTTGTACAACAGCTTTTGGTCTATGATCTAAAGTAACTTTTACATATTAGTATATTCAATTTAGGATACAATATTTTTTATGGTATTTCTATACTGATCTACCCTACATCTTCATTTTCAAGAATAAGTTAGATGTCAGAAACCAGCTCAGACCATCAAGCAACTGGCGGCTTCTCAGATCGGTATAGAATTGCAGCTGAAGATTCAAAGCTGTACCACAGTTCAGCTTTTTTGTATCATATCTTGAGAGATGTGAAATTTGCCTACTAGTTCTACTGAAAGCCATGTATAAATTTTTGTTTAGTCACGTAATGAAAAGATGGAAATATTTTCCCTTTCAGTCTGTTAACCACTAAGTTTGGACATGGAGATTATTAATTGTGTATGTTCTGCAAACACACCATTCTGGATGAAACTCAGCACTTGTTATTTTCGGATTGATGGCAGTCATTCCCAAAGGCCCCCTCCAGGGTTGCATCTTGTACTAACTTGGGCAGGAGACAATTCCTGCTGGGAAGGATTTACCAAATGAATACAAATAAATGAGGTTAAAAGTCCAACCAGCCTTCCTAGTTACATGTGTCACGAGTTTTGTTTCTCTTCTTTGTTTTGCCTTGATTGTTTGAGGGACAGAAGAGATGGATTAATCAATGAGGCTACACATGCACCAGTAAAGAAGAAAAGAAGAAAAAGGAAGAAGAAAAGCCTCCTACTAGCCTAGTCACGACAGTCAAACCTAGGCTTTGCTGATGTAATGCCAGAACTGTGCCTGAAAGACTTATCTCAGAGAAGGTAAAGATTAAAACACCCAGCTTTTTCCATACTCCCAAGACATTCAAAGCATCTCATGTCAAACTGTGGATTTCAAAACCCTGACGTATGTCAGCTGTGCAATATGAAAGATAACAAATTTGGAATTTCAAATTAAAAACGTTTTTCAGGGATGAGACATTAAAAATACTCCTGCTGAGTTGGTGCTTGAGATGCCATAAAGAGTATACCAACTCAGAAGTGACGTAACTTTTTCTATAGCAATAGATCTACATTTTAAGGTTTATTAATTGCCTGACCATTTATATAATGCTGTAGTTTCAGGGCTTTTATCTGTCTCTCTAGACCATTGTCTTGGGAAATCAACAGTAAAACTAATTAAGTATGCTTAATTACTTCTGCTGTTCAGTCTCTTAAATATTACTCTCATTTCGTTACTGAATTTCCAAAATGCCTTACACTAAGATTGTTACAAAGTTTTTAATATTAAAAGTAGCCAGCTAGACAGTCTTCTAAGGAAGCAGATTCACCATATCTAAACTTAGTTTTCTCTTCTTGGATGTATTTTTCTAAACAAAAGTATTGGTATGATTATTTTTACTCTCCTTGCTATCAGCTTTCCAATAATATTTTATACCAGTGGAACATATGACATTGAAAGAAGGTGTTTACCCTACCCTAATGTATCCTATCTTTTGCTTTCAGAACATGGAGTAAAAGTTGGTATCCTATTTTAATGAAAACTGTCAGGCTAATGAGAAAACCTCTAATGAAAGAAGAATTTTGGAAAAGGCTCATCAGTACTTAAAGGTTAAGGAGTATTATTTGAAGTGTCAGTACAATATATGTCCATTTTTTCCAGTGATGGGTTCCTATGTCTAAATGGCCAATCATCAGCTACCAATCATGATGATATTTACTGGTGAATATATTCTGTTTCCGCTAGACTTTAACTGAATACAGACATACTGCAACTTGTATTGCAAGCAGTGCTACTGATTCCCCCACCCACTGCTACTGAATGTTTAATATCTATACTGATAGAAAAAAACTTCAAATAAACACATATCCAATAACTAAGCAAATAATAGACTTATTATTTGACCCTAGCTATGGTCTGAGAACATTTAGGTTAACATTTAGGTTAAGGGTTATGGAGCAAAACCGAAGTACAGTTTTCCCTTGTAGACTTGAGATTCTCTCACCACTGAAGGATCTCAGATTTCTTAATGTGTAGCCCTACAGTTATCAGTCTGCATAGAACTGATAAAACCTTTCAGTCTTGTGTCATTATTACAGAAAAATCAAGGAAAGACCTTTGTCCACTCCCTTTTCTGCCTTACTATAGAAAAACATGGAGCAGAACATAGCTACCACTGATAAAAATGCTTCATGTTCCCAAAGCCATTTAGAACAAAAAACCAAAACAGAAATGTGCAGGTAATACTTGGATCTACTCGGTGGATCTTTTGTATGAACAGAGCAAGAGAAGGACCAAAAAAACCCCAGACAGGCATGTTGAACTCATTTGTGTTTATGGTTTCACCCACGTGACACTTCCATCACTCGGGAAGTTGTAGGTACTTTACAGTAACTGCATAGCACTGGTGGTTCTGTAGGCGTTAAGTACGACCAGCAATCCCATTTGGGAAAGCCCCTCGAAACACAAACAGAATCCAAAATAGTAATGAACTTTCACGTAAATAACTCTCAAGAAATGTCATACAAAACAGATGTGTCATCTGTGTGATGAAACATAGTCTTCATTAGAAAATAGACATAACTAAAAATATCATCTTTAATGACATCAGTAAGAGCCTTGTTCATCATGCCCAATGAGACGTGCCTAGTCACTTTTCCAGCATCAAGGCACAGATCTCTATCTTAAAAGAAGCCCACGCTAGTGAAGTCAGTGTATTCATTTATCCCTGTTTCTTTTGAGAGAATATTGGAAAAAGAAAGCTAAAAGAAGTACCAAACAGTAAGAAAATGAAGATCTATTTGTTGTCCTGGAGTAAACTAGGTTAGAATGTATCTAAAAGCATTATTTAGTTATTTTAACTTCAAAAGTGGTTTGATTAATTTCATAAAGCCTTTCACATCCCTCAACTATTATGTAAACAGTAAGTGCATTACCGGCTGGAATCCCATTTAGTTTCAACTGTTCAGTGTGCAGAAATTGGAGAAAATCCAGAGATCCTGTGCTAAGAACATTTAGCACCAGAAGTGTTTGGATTTTCTTGTATCATCCCTGTAAACTTTAATATCACCTCATTGACTTTAAGGGATTGTGTGATTAAGACATTATGTTTTAAGTACACTGGCAGCAGTTTCCAGCTAAGGAGATGGATTATCAAAGTGAATAAAGAGCTAAATATGCAGCTTGATGACACTTCTATTGATTCTTTTCTGTCGCTAGGAAAAATCAAAGCACATGAATATGCTTGTCCAATTAAAGCCAGTGGCAGAAGCGTAGCCTGGCCTCAAATCATAGTCTATTTAGTCTGTGACTATAGCTTCTTGGGTTTTTAAGTTTAGAGGCATGGGTTAGCTGGGGTTTTGTTTTTTCCAGCTCTCTTGATGGGACTTCCAATGCAGCCTGAGGCAGTTAGGCACTCAAGTGACAATGAATGTCCATGAGATCGAAAACTCCTTTCAAAATCCTACCACAACTTTTCCATCTTTCCATTTGTTTTTCATACTCTGTAATTTTCATTGCAATTAGCCAGGTCACAGACGCATCCAATCCCTCTCAAATATTGCTAAACAATAGAAAAAGCAATACAAACCTAATGGCTTTGATGCCTGTTAGAAACTTTCCCATCTGTGAATCATTTTAAGGCACAGTATCTGTGGATCTATCATGCCAAGAAGGGTGGCTCAGGAAGTTTTTGCAATATAGCACCTAAATAACTGGAAAGTCACAGCAGGATTTGAAATATTATAGAAAAGAAAAAAACCCAGTCTTTGAAGGCTTGATCTGATTCTAGATTTATGTCACTTTTCATACATGTTCTCACAGAAGAGAAGATACCGTCAAAACAGCACATGAGGCAGCTTTACTGGTTTTGTAATATTTTCACCTGCAAACCAGTTACCCACAATAAAACAGTTCTGGGCTACAAGGAATAATGCTGCAGTCCAAAAGCTGATAATGCCAGTGTCTATAATGGTCTGCTCCATAGCTGACATTTCTGTAAAGGCATTACAACACAAAGTATTCAGGCTTCTTCAGTTCCTGCAACACACACAGCCTTTTCCGAAACGAATACTGCATAAACTTATTTTGGTGTGTTATACCCATAAACTAAAATAAATTAAAAAATGAAACACAATAATATTTTTGAATCTCCTCTTATAAGGCAAGACAGGCCAATACAGATATAGGAGCCATAAGCATTGGATTTCCACTCTTCTTATAGATCCTCTTTGCCAGATTGCTTATACTCTTGTATAGATGGATTTTGTTCCACAATCTTAAATCCTGCATCTAAAATTTAAGTGTAGAACCAGTATGAGAATACTCCTGTGATCGCTTGCACGTCTTTTATTAGGATCATATTTTTCACTACCACCAGAAGAATAAGACACAGAGCCAAGTTCTATTCTCAGTTGCTGGTGTAAATCCAAAGTATCCTCATCAAAACCAGTGAACTTATTCCAGATTTACACTCCTGGGCCTAGAGCAGAGTTCAAGCTGTCTTGTTTTAATATTCTTCAGTTCAGAAGAATGTCTGGCTTTCCAGAACTCAGAAACTGTGAGTCTCTGTACTGCCAGCTTAACAATAAAAAATCAGATTCTTTTGTGTTCTTTTTCTGAACACAGATAGAGTGAAATTACATTAACTTCAGCTCCCACACTCCTGTTGCCAGAAAATAGGAACATGTTAACAACTGTCTTTCTGTCCAAATGCATCCATTACTATTAATTTATCAACTCCCCAAGCAATTCAAGAAGTTCTTTTTGTACTCCAAGGTTGGCTCTCAAGGAGAAGATTCAAACTGGTTCCTCTAACTCGTTCTACAATATTCTACCAAAATACTGAGTTTGTTGTCTTAAATCCTATAGCATAATGACTGTGCTTTCTGGTTTCATGTGTGCCTCCATAGGTAGCCCTGAAAGTCTGTGGCTTTTCCCAGGAGGCTTTTTTTTTTTTCCTTTTATGGTCAAAATATCCAGGGAAATTTCTTGACTTAGGACAGGACCTTAGAAAGAATTCTTAGAAAGAAACCTTAGAAAGAATGATCATTAAGTACTTCCTACTAGACAAGAGAATCAGGGAATGGAGAGAAGCTAGAATTTCCCTCTGCCCTATTTTCTTGTACAAAAATACATGTATAGAAATGAGAACTTGGAAAAGCTTGCAGAGATTTAGAAAATCATCTCAGGCATTCAGCCACAAGAAAAATCTCTGTGTGGGACGTGACAGTACAGGCTAGCCTAGAACAAAACTACCTCATTGCTAAGGCAGGTCAAAAAGTTACTGGAATACAATAGTGAATCACAAATCTGTAATATTCAGCAAAACGATCAGACTAGACAGCAAAGATGCTCTGGTCTGCTGGCTAGAAAAGCATGTGGGATCAGCACAGGAGCTGGATCAACCACAGAGAGGATTGCTTATGATCGTAAGGGAAATAGCAAGACAAAGTACTAATCTGTGCAAACCAATGGAAATTCAGGGCAGAGAATCAGAATTTGCTTGTACCTAGCACAGAGGATTTCATTTCATATGAAAAGAAGAAGCCCTGGGCATTTTTAAATGGGATTGTCTACTACTGTGGGAAAGACCAGTGGAGTAATAACACCACAGACTACTTACCAGCAAATTCTAAGTCACCACAGTCCTTGAATGCCCTTCCTCTCTCAATAGCACCTATCTGTGAGTTAAGACTGAGGCCTGTAGCCAGAGGTTTGTGTTGTTTTTTAAAAACAGGTTTTTTATATTACCTGAACAACTGGAAAAAATCCTCTCTTCTAGAGGGGGGTTCAGTAGAATAAGGTGCCCGGTTAAGGTCGCCAAAGAATATTAATGGCTCATGGATAACTACTGTGCCACTGACAATGCTAAATCAGCAAGGGGGCTAGGGGTAGTGGCATAGGAGTGCTATTTGGAACCCATCTCCTGAGGAAGTATAAAGGCATTCTTCATAGAGGAAGAAAACATAGGTGTTTTAGCTGGAAAATGCCATTATTTTCTAGAACGTAGCCCCTTTCTAGAAGTTTAAGCAAGATCTTTGTGATAGAAAAAGAAGTCAGTGGAGCAGAGGCTGTTATTTCAGGCCAGATAGCAGGAACAGGAAACCACACATGTCAAGAACTGCTGTGGAAGGGAATGAGGCGAGGAGAAGGGGGGAACCAGAACTGCATGCCTTTCTGATGGCATGCACATCATTCTCTGGAAAATTCAAATAAGGGAGCAACACCAATCCAAGTAACTAGCAATTGCATCTCATATTCCAAAATAGCTCAGTAAATTAAGGGCACTTTTTTTTTTTTTTTGTTATTCTAGAAGGAAAATTATATTCTCCAGCTTAGGTTTAAGGCAGCATTGCACTGCAGCCAGCTTGCAGGCTGGGTCTGGCCCATAAGGCAGACTCCACTGCCCACCAGGGATGAGGCAGTGTACACCTTTCGACTATGAACTTCCCAGCTGGTACCAGCCAGACTACTGACATCTCCTGACTGCTGGCTGGCCTAGGAGAAACTTCTGCCACCTACTGGCCCTGCCAGAGGACTCCTATCTCCTGGTTGGCCACTTTCCTCTGCTTCTTCTCCCTTCTTATCCCTCCTGGGCAGCACATCACACACTGTCTCACAGCCTGAGCTAACCTGAGAAAGGGGAGAGAGAAGGCGCTGGAGTGAATGAAGCTGGAAGGGCAGCAGGAGATGTTTGGATGTGTGTTAGGAAGTAGAAGTCATTAGCAGTCTCTGAGCCCATTTAAGCTGTAGCTTTCTGCAATAAAAATTTATTTAAGAGGAAAAGGTGAAAAACACTCCCTGTGTGTGAAAGGATTCTTTCACCTCTGTACCACAGCCAGGTTGGTGTGAGGGAGAGACAGGTGTTGCAGGGTAGTCAGACAACGCCACCAGTACAGGAGCTCTTCAGAGCTGCACGCAGGCTGCTGGGGCACTGGGTGCTGCCAAACAAGGGCAAGCAGAAGAAAATGTTTTAACCGGTTCTTTTTCAGACTTATGAAAGACTTGAATAATTCCAAATGAGGGAGGTCAAATATCTAAAAGTATCAATGCCGCTTGGTTCCAGGTCAGACAAAGGTAAACAGAATAATGCAAAAACCTGAAACACGGATCAATATTTGCTTTTCCTTTTTGGAAGAGGAAACTGAGATTTACATTTCCACATCAGCAACAGGGGAAGCTGAGCCTGTTCTTGCAGGAGCAGCAAGTGTGTTCAGTGAGGAGTTCAGACTATATCTGAAGGGACTTACAAACAATTCAGAAGACAGATCCAGCTGCCTGGCTGGCAAAGCACTCTTGGGTTTGTCTGTTGGTTGGCAGGTGGGTTTTTGCTTCATTTTATTTTTTGCATATATACAGAGATGCATGTTTTAACAAATAAGGGAGGGATAGCATGACAGTGCCAGCTGAGGGTAAAAGACAGGTCCTCTCTAGTGCAGATTCCCAAAAGAAAGATGCAATCTTCATGCCAGAACTTACGTGAGTGGTCAGACTGGCACTGACTCACCTGATGGATCCTCAAGGCTTCAGAAGTTTCAACTCATTTCATGCTTTTACATTAAGCCCAAGAAACTTCAGCAAGGTCTCCTCCACGGGCATTGCCAGGACTGGGCAATAGTCCGGCACAGTTTTCCCAGCACCTGGGAAAACAAAAGGACCAGGCATCTGGCTTCATATACAGCCTCGTGGGGTCTAGAACAGAGAAGAAGGGGAATAGGGGAACCTTTAGGTATCGGAGAGTGGTAGATTTCTATTATGGTCTTCCCAGTTATCACATAGCCCTCCAGAAAAAAAACTTTGGGAACCCTTCATTTAATACATTTTGTTCTTTCCAGAGGGAAATGTTCACCAACTCAGGAAGCTTCAGGGGGGTTCCTGCCAGAGGAGATCTAAGAGGAGCCAGTGGTGGGTGGGGAGCTGCCTCTGCAGCACTGCCTGAAACCAGGACACGTTTCCAAGCTTGTGCTCACACCCCTGTGCCAGGGACTCTGCTGGCTGGTGCTAAAGCACCTAGAAGGCACCCTGCTACAGTACAGCCTGCCGCCAGCTGGCCAAATGCATTTCACATGTTTAAGGCCAGCCATTATTTAATATCTGCTGCCAGGAGCCACCTTGTCTGTGCTGACATCATCTGGTCAGGTTTTTTGCACTTTCTAACAGAAACTATGACACACTCCAGCAAGAATAGACACCTAAAGCCAAGAAACAGACAGTATAACTGAGGTCCCCAGATGGGTTTGAATAATTTATTACTTATTCAGCTTTATTTTTACAACTTTTGGAATGTTTTTTGACCAAAACTTCCATGCGCAGATTTCCTTTTCACAGAGCACTGAAAATTTTGAAAACATATTCAATAATTGCAAGCTGAAAAATCAAATATTTCAGAATATGTTTCTCTTATAATATAATCTATGCATTCACTTGATCATGACAGACTTTCCTGTGGTAAGTTTGCTATATAAACATAACCCTCCGTCATATTTTTATGACAATGTTTTTGATATACAGTGAGAACTGTATCAAAAGGGTTCTTAATAGCTGAAATTAATACCACTTATATGCTGGTAAAGAAGTAAAAGGAAATTAACTTTGTTTCAGTAATTTACTATGATAATGTTGAGTATTAAGTCAGGATAAACAGTGCAAAAACAGAAGTCAGTTGGGAATGTAACTTATTTTGCCTAAAGCTATATGTAATCTTACCAATAACTCATCTGAAACCTGACAAAATAAGGGTAACACAATTGTGGCTGAGCCGGTGATTTTCATTTTCTGAAGCGGACACAAAAGTTCCATTGCTGCTTAGTACCACTCCACCTACTTCCTCAGAATAAACGCAGAGATGTGTGTCAGATTGACACTGCAAAACAGCAGTTACATGCTAGAGCTGAATTTTATGGAATTGTTCTGCTGAGGGATTCACCATCAGAGGCAATAGGCATGGGAGCTCAAGAAAAAGAAAAAGGCATATTTTCATGCTACAGCAGACGGGCCAAAGGTTAGAAGACTAGTTCTTCTTGTTGTGTCAAGAACCTCTTCCAAAGCCAGAGATTTCCATGCAAAGATTTGTGTGGAACATGCTGGATTCTGGACCCACATCTCAATAAGTTTACTGTGATGGCAATTTTTTCTGTTCTCAGTAAAAGACAGATGGATATTAAGGGTAAAGGAGAAAAAACAGGAATAACATGGGAAACAGGAAAAAAGGCTGTGGATAACCTTCAGGACATCAGTGGAAAGAGAAGAGCTAGCAGTATCTTCAGGGAAGTGACAAACTACTCTGGCCTGCCACAACAATATCCATGGTGTCTTTCCTCATTATTTTTCATGTCCCTTACATCAGGAATGGCTTCCCACTTCATTTTCTGAGTCAGCAGCAGAACCCTTCTCCTGAATCTAACCAAACAAGAATGTAAAGGAGTGAAGGTGCCAGCACCAGAACTGCTTTCCAATGGGAGGGTAAAGGTCCTTTGAAAATGTTTGTTTACAGAACAAGAAGTAATTGTTGCCAAAAGACCACAATGACTTCAGTGTAGCTGAACACATTACTTGGTACAGTAAGAGTACTTTTATAGAAGCTTAAACTGTGTTAATTTCTTATGCTAACTGCATAGATCTTTATTTCAAAATAATGGCAGAAATCATTAAAAGTGCAAATGAATCAAACAAAAATAATCACAATACATTGGTCTTTCTCTAAACAAGAAAACATTATTTCATGATAGTAAAAATAAAACCATGAGGAGAGAACAGACTGTTCCTACCTCCTTAAAAATCACTAACCTCAACAAAGTTGAATTTTCTTTCATGATGTTTAAAATTGGCCCTAGATCTCTAATAACTGAAAACCACATTGCCTTTCTAAAACCCAGGCCTCTTTTTTTTTTCCTCCTTAAATCACTTATTATAATAATTTTATACATACAGGTTCTTCTCTAATGATGGACAGAGTAGAAGAATTGTCAAGGATTGTCAACTATTTATTTTATGATGAAGTCGTAATTTTTATGACTTTATAAACTGGGTAACAGAAGTACTATTTCATTCTTCATGTGATTGGCTGTGTGAAAAAAAGGTTTTTTCCTGTATTGTGATGTTTTGCAATTTTAATAAAAATTTTCAAAATGGTCATAGGATCATTTTTATTCTAAACACAAAGCATTACTTTGCTAATCGCCAAGATGGTTTGATTAGAAATGTTATTGTAAATAACTCTCACCAGATTAGAAAAAAAGAGAAATAAGGCTCCAAATGTGGCAGAAATAGATTTCTGAATTTTAACGGCAAAAGAGCTCACATGTTTATCAGGGCTGCATGCTCAAAGACACAATAACATGGATTTTTATTCATGAGGTCAGTGTCTATATCTGTGTCTTAATTTATGCTGTAGTTCCACGAGCAGCCTGTTCTAGCAGAAGGTAACAGCACTTCTGCTAAAATGAGTAGTTCTGCCTGTCCTCCAATGAACATCCACAGTGGTCACTCAATTTTGTAGGTGCTAATGCAGACAGCTGTATAGGAAGTCAATCAAACATCTCACAAACACAAACATTCTTTTCAAACAGGACACTTTGACCCTCCACTGGTCAGCTAAAAAGAACTGGGGAAAAAATGGAAATGGGGTAGAGCACAATAGATTTAGCTAGACTCACCAGTCAAAATTCATCTCATTAATTGTCCAGCTCCAAGTCTTTGCCATAAACATTTCTCTCTGCATTGAAATCATACTATGTTTATACTGGTGTGTGTTTTCACATTCACTTCACAGTGGAGATGAAAATTAAATAAAGGTATAGTGGGATTGCAAAGCACAGCCTGTAAGAGCGGTGATAATCTGTGGAATTCATTGCCTACAGTTCTTAAAGATTCTAAATCTGTTTCTCATTTCAAGTTTTATTTGAAGTTTAATGTTTTGGATATGTCTTTTTAAATAAATATATGTGTTTGCACTTGCTTCCAGGGTTACCTGTATTTTACTTTTTAAATTAACATTAAACATTTACAGACTGATCTAAAAGTCACTGAAATTAATGGAAAACCTCCCAATGACTTCATTGGTCTTCAGATCACATCTTTAGGGAACTCTTTTCCTACAACCCAAGATTATCAAACCCTTGTAGAGTATAAATCAGAATTGACATCTGTGCAGTCAGAGGGATATATAATACCTGAGTAGCCAATTCTACCTCCTGTGAGCCCAGTTTTCCAAAACATGAATCACTGTGATTGCCTTGTATTTTAGATCTACATTATTTTGCAATGGACCACAAGGGGACTTTGAGAAACAACTATAAAAGACCTGCCAAAATCTGTTTGAAGTAGCTTTGTGGACACCCTGCTGAGCTGCTTTGTCTGATCACTGTAGCTAAACAGGGCTATATTTTCACTTCTGGAGTTGCATAGAGAATAAACTAAGCACTTTGTCCAGTATAGATACAATTTCTGTCACTGTGTAGCTTTCATTTATCCAGAAACAGTTCTTTAGAAAGACTCTCACTGTACATGTATAAGTGCAATATAAAGAAAAAAGCAAAAGCAGAGAAAAAGCAAAGGATTTTCATCTTCTGTCTATCTTAGCATTTTAAAAATCTAGATTAAAATTTCGTCTCTTTTGAAATGTGGTGTTATTACTGGTACTGTTTGAAGACAGAAACTTGGGACTCCACAGTGAAGCTTAGTTACTTATACAACTGAAAACACACAACACCAAAAAAAAAAGACATGCACTACTTAATTTCAGAAATAAAAGCATTTCACATGAACTTACATTAATTTAGCCCTTTCTGCCATTTATATATGGCAAACCCTAAAAGAATCACTTAAAGTAAGAATAAATAAGCTGAGTTTGTGTATTAATAATGCTTTCCATTTCTGTGTTTATAAAATACAGCAATAATTTTGAATAATAATTTTACAGTGTACCACAAACTCTTTTCTTGCCAAAAGAGTTTTTGAGTGTATGTTTTGTTTACCTAAATTTAAAACAGTAAAAATTAGACCACTGAGACAGAGAAATAATTCTATGTGTTTTACGTGATGTTCTTTAAAATAGTTGTACTTTTGCTTAGCACAAAAAACAAACAAAAAAAAAAAACTCCTTTGAACGCTGTTCAAGCTTTGAGATATATTGAAATATGGTTACAGTGGGGAGCTGCTATAATGGCAAAGATATTTTATTTCTGCCTTAGGCCAATTAATTTGGAAAATGTCTCAATTTTATAGTCTGTATATTAAACCTTTGACAGCTATAAAAGTAATTTTCCTGAAAAAAATAAAAAGAAAAACTGTGGACTATGCAAGATGATAACCTTTTGAAAGGGCAAACCTTCATTTCTTCAGCAGATTTGATTCATAGCACCATAATGGTTGACAGTTTATCATTACAGTGGTAACTTTAAATGAGAACTGTTAAAATCAACCATGTTTAGAAATTGGAATATCCTTCAAGTTAACAAACCAGTTTTTTTGTTTAAAGGCCTCGTCTAAAATTAATTATGGTCAAAAGAAGGATCCCCTCTATCAGCATCGGAAGCAGTTGTAGCTTTGGTGACATATTTTGAAGACTTCACCTACGTTTATCTGGACAAAAGTAGACTGAGGGAAAGAGAAAGATTATGGTCTTGATTGCAAGAAGCTCTTCAGGTTTTACATTTTAAATATTATTCCCATGGTCAGCAGCTCAGCAGTAAAAGCAGAGTGACTTGCCCCAAATGTTCCCATTTTTTTTGTCTTAGGTGTACAGCAGGGAACTCAACCATCAGGAAGATCAATTTGACAGGAGGGATGCAGTGCTTTGGGGGTGACTAGTTCTGCCAAAACTCTTAGCTTTTAGCTTGCCACAACAACCCCCTGCAGCACTACAGGCTGGGGCAGAGTGCCTAGAAAGTGGCGCAGTGGAAAAGGACCAGGGGGTGCTGGTTGAAAAAGGCTGAACATGAACTAGAGTGTGCTCAGGTAGCCAGGTAGCCAAGAAGGCCAATGGCACCTGGCCTGTATCAGCAATAGTGTGGCCAGCAGGACCCGGCACTGATTGTCCCTCTGTACTTGGCACTGGTGAGGCTGCACCTCAAATCCTGTGTCCAGTTCTGGGCCCTACAGTTCAGGAAGGACATTGAGCTGCTGGAGAGAGTCCAGAGAAGGACAACGGAGCTGGTGAAGGGTCTGGAGCATAAGTCCTGTGAGGAGCAGCTGAGGGAGCTGGGGTTGTTCAGTATGGAAAAAAGGAGGCTCAAGAGGGACCTTACCACTCTGTACAGTCACCTGAAAGGAGGGTGTAGCCAGGCAGGGGTTGGTGAGCCTCTTCTCCCAGGCAACCAGTGACAGGACAAGAGGCCACAGTCTTAAACTGTGCCAGGGGAGGTTTAGGCTGAACATTAGGCAGAAGTTCTATGCAGAAAGGTTGATTGGGCATTGGAATGGGCTGCCCGGGGAGGTGATGGAGTCACTGTCCTGAAGGTGTTTATGGAAAGACTGTACATGGAACTCAGTGCCATGGTCTAGCTGACAAGGTGGTGTTCGGACTCAGTGATCTCAGAGGTCTTTTCCAACCTAATGGATTCTGTGATTCTGTAATGCTTGATGGTCCAAGCAAGTTACCAGGTTTGAACACTACAAATGGCTCACAGAGGATGATGCATCAAGCATTCACTTTGACGGCATGGAATTCTACCAACAGTGGTACGAAACCTTGAGCCAGCAATTGTAAAAAGGTGAACTATGGAGAAACTGAAGATCTTTACAATAGGTGAGGTCTGAAGCCCTTGCCCAAATGAATACTGAAGGAGCAATGTGTTATGAATGGATGATGTAGGGTTAAATCAGCTTTTGTCTTTGCCCAGGCCTCTGGCAGCAGGCAGTAGCTGTATTGAGGTGGCCAGCACCCCAAAGATCCACTCTTATTTGCAAGTTCTTTAATAATGGTTGATTCAGTCTAATATAAAATGAATTATTAATAGACACAAAACTAACAGACATAAGACTTAAAACAGATTACTACTACGCAGGGAAAAATAAAAAAAAAGGCATACTAGTACTCCACATGGAGTTTAAGGTACCATTAAATTTACAGCTAGCTAAGAAATTAAACTAAAAGTTACCACTGTTATCAATGTCCAAGAAATACTTTAGAAAGCTAAATATACCTGTAACTACTAAAGCTTAGGGTGAAACTTTTCTAGTATAATCTTCCACACCTATAAGCCTATTTTCAGTTTTCCATATATTCTTTTGAAAAAGCTGATGTGATTCATCATCAGAAACAGGATATTAGTTAGACAGACTATGAGCTGTTTCTCACTCATGCCACGTCAGCTCCTTTATTTGACTGGATTTGCAGAGATTAAGGTAACATTTCCTATTTGGTCATCATATGAGACTTTGGCAACGTGATCTACCCATGTTCTTCTGTTTGTCCTCCTTAGTACAACAGCTGTTCCCACCTCTCTTGCTTGAAAATTAAAATCCGTAAGTGATGGTGAGATATCAAGACAATCATGTTCATACATATCTTGGTGTAAATAAGGTGTATAAAATACTCATTACATAAAATGTATGAGCAAAAAAGAAAGGTAAATGTTGGCCCACCTCATCTGAATGATTCACCCTAAGTGAGTTTCAGTGATATCATCCTTGCCACGAAGCAGCCATAAAAATGCTAGCAATAATTAGCCATGAGGTTTATGCGTACTGAATTAATGAGCCCTCCATTCCGGGATTCTTCTACTTAAGGAAAAAGTTTTATGTTGCCTGTTTTAGCTAATTTTTTGCCATAAATCATATCAATTCATTCTATTAAAAGGAAGGCTCTTAGACAGCAAAGAGGCCTATAAAAGCCACCATGCTAAGCCTGTTCTAGCCAGACTGTTTAAACAGGGGTGTGTCTTGCACTCTGTGTCTCCCCAGGACAAAGCTATCGCAACCTTTCAGGACCTACAGTAAACTGTCCTCTCCTGCATAGCTCAGAAAGGTGTTATAAGATATTCAAGTCCAAGTTTCTCCTCGAAGCAGAACTGACACTAAATTAAAGCAAGGTTACTTAGAGCTTAGATCCTTGAAATCTTGAAAACTCCAAAGGAGACTCCAAGGAGCAACCTGAAAAGAACAGACCTTTAATCATGGTCATCTAAACCCTCTCTTTCTAAAACCAGGGATAGATCCATACTGTTTTTCAAAAGGTGACAGCATCTATAAGCTGTCAACTGGCATATTCTTGCCCACTCAGACAGGGCACAGATAACTCATTAGCCCCTTGAAGAGTTTTCTACTCACAGTTTAGAGAACTTAATGGAATGGTTCATAAAATGATAGAATATGCTAAGTTGGAAGGGACCCACAAGGATTAACAAAGACCAACTCCCAACCCTGCACAAAACAACCCCAAGAGTCACACCGTGTGCCTGAGAGCGTTGTCCAAACATTTCTTGAACTCTTGCCAGGCTTGGTGCTGTGATCACTTCCCTGGAGAGCCTGTTCCAGTGCCCAGATACCCTCTGGGTGAAGAAACTTCTAATATCCAACCTAAACCTCCCCTGAAACAACTTCAGGCCATTCCCTTGGGTCCTCTCACTGGTCACCACGGAGAAGAGATCAGTGCCTGCCCCTCCTCTTCCCCTCACAAGGAAGTTGTAACTGCAATGAGATCTCCCCTCAGTCTCCTCTTCCCCTGGCTGAACAGGCCAAGTGACTTCAGCTGCTCCTCACACGGCTTCCCCTCAACGCCCTTCACTATCTGATCCTGCTAGTTTTCTTCTTTATTGTACAGCTTTCTTATAGAATATTTACAAGATGATCTTGCTCCAGACAAGCTTTTTTTGTGCAGTGTTTTATAATTTTGTTTGCAGTCATTCCACACTGATAAGAGCTTTCACATGAACAAAGACTTGTCTGTATATTTTGTTTAGTTTCTTCTGAAAGTACTTTTCTCTGAAGTTTCTCAAGATTCTTTTTAGTCTGGAACTGAATGAAGCTGAACATTTTAAAGTAAAATGAAATCTTAAACCTCTTATTTAAATTTGCTATTGATTTACAACCTTTGAATGTCTATACTTATTCAGAATGGGACCTGACTTTGCCCACTTTGCCCACTATTGGAAATGTTTGTGAGGGATAATGAGCCTTTCCTGGAGGAGGAATTAGGAAGTTGGTCCCTTTGATGTTTCATTCTGCTAGGTAAAGGTATTACAAACATTTGTAATTTTCACATATCTCAGGTTTCAACTTTTACATTTTTTCTTTATAAATATGCTTCAGAAACAAAGTTATTACTTTCTCTCCTGAAGGTGAAAATTTTCCTTTTTTTTACCTTCCCAAACCTTGTTTTGCCAAAACCTTCTCTTATTCTTGTTACTCACTTTTCATGGCCTATTATCACTAACACAAAATAAGCTGAGAATGTAGTGAGATATATTACTAAAACTAGATCACAACACAAAGATCATTATGTTTGAAGTGAAACAGAAGATTAAGATAGTGATTCAAAGAATCCAGAGTGCCAGAAGTTTTTAAGAAGTGCTGCAAATTGACAGCAAAGAATGAATTTATTGTTTTTTAGGTTAAATTTGAAGCCAGTAAGTGCTAAAAACATAAAAGCAAATTTCTAAATTATGACATTCAGTTCAAGTTTTAAATTTTCTTTTTGGAATTTCTTTTATATGATACGATGTTGTGGGAATCTTTTAGCTCCAGAGGACAGAATATATTATTGATCAAGTTGCTTAGTAAGTGAAGATTGGACAACTATTTATTTATTAAAAGTTACATACTGCACTCAGCCTCTTTTTTAACACATTCATCTTAGGTTAGCCCATGCCAATTCTGAGGTTCAAAAGGATCATCTAATCCCAGTTAAAAACTGCCAGACTGCACGGGGAGTGTCAACACATCAGAACACAAGATGTAATCAGTTACTGGCAAATTACCTTCACTTATCCCATGTAGGTCTCTCTCCTTCAGGATGTCAAGCAAAATTATCAGATCTGAACAGTACTTTCTCCTTCCTGTTATACTCTGGGAGAATACTCTTTAAGTGACATAGCTGAGCACCCATGTTCCAAACACCATAAACAGAAGCTTTTTCAAAATCCGGTGCTATGCATTTCGATGACTAGGCATTTGAGAGTGTTGAAAGTTGCTGTTATCTCTTGACAGAGTTCCTGAAAGATCCTGCTCACAGGAGGAGAGACTGGATGAAAGCCTATCACAAAACTTTAGGTGTCCTTAAAGAACAACTGCCAAAAACACTGTCTTACCAATGGGCATTGTGAAGGTGGAAGTCACAGACACAGTATCAAGGCCCAGTCCTTAAATAGGCAAAACCATCACTGAAAAATTCTTTGCTTGGGAACAAAGTGTAAGAAAACACACCTATTTTGCAATGAATAATAAGTACAATAAAAAACACTATTGGTTTAATTACAGTATTGCAGTTGGCACTGCTGACAGCTGTATTCCAAGTGCAGCATAGAGAGGAAACAGACTTTTCCTCTAATTAAATAACCTGTGCCACTTTTAGCCTAGAGAACTGGGGAGGAAAAGGAAGATACGGAAGCTCTAAATCCAGAGACGCTCCATGACTCTCCATTATGATCAATACACAAATGCAGACAGAGAAGTGCTGAATACATCAGTCAGAGCAAACCATTCTCCCCACAGCCTCAGAGAAAAAAGGGAGGACTTGAGAGTGCTGCTGCAACAGGTCTCTGAGTGCCTCCAACTCTTCAGCCAAACACTTTCCCCACTCCACAGGTTCACAGAGACACACACTCCCAGTATTAGCAGGAAATTATATACAAGCAAAAGAAACCTGTCAGCAGCAGCAAAGCATCAAAAGACTGATTCAATATTCAATGTATGAGCACAGGCTCATGTTTCCACCATTACTTTAAAAGCAGAGATCCTACACAACTGAAGCACATTTACATACCTGCAAAACCAATTTTGCTTCTATTGGACCAGCAAGCTGTGAACTATAATTGAACTTCCAGTTTGTGGAGCTGATGCTCTTCCTCCTTCAATATGAAAACCCAAGATGGTGGTTTTGGAAAATAACCAAATCAAGCAACTCCTTTCCTCTCGTAAACAAGAAGAAAACCTGTCAGAACTCACCTAAGCACTAAGTTCAGTCTAACAACCACTCTTTCATCTGTTCACTACTTAAATTGGTTAGTCTGAGGGTACCACACTTGTTATATTATAGGTGTCCTTACATAGAAGTTTCCAAGACACTTCTTATCAAAATAAGCATTGAAAAGTCACGTACTTATAAACAGGAGGGATTAAATTTAAGATCCTGGTTTTTTATAAGACATTCCAAAAATCTACAGGCTATGCCTGGTGAAACAAACTACATATACTGGTCTCTTTTGAGCTCCTATGAATCCATGTGACTTTTTCCACTTACGCTGCATTCCTGAAAATATGAAAGCGTCTCTTCCATCTTCCATGCCATTGATCATATCTATTTACCTTCCTAATACCTGGTCTTTTGGAGAAGTTAAGCCATGGAACACTGTGACCTGAAAAAAATTACTGCCAGCAGAAAGTCACAGGGCAGCAGCCAAGAGTGTGGAAATAATGTAATGGAAGCAACAACTGCATAGTCCAAGAAAAACATTTGTCCAACACTTAATGTCTATGATAAATAACTAATGAAGCATTCATGAATAGGCACCCAGCTCTGAAGTCTTCAAGGCATTTGAATTATGATGGAAAGCACAGGAGTGAAGGTGCAAAAAATACTTTTCCCAACATTAATCTACTTATTTTTGGCTATTTATGTGACAACAAAGTAAAACTTTTTTCCCCCAGCAGTGTTGTATACATATTATACGTATATATGTGTGTTGGTAGCATCCTTGCGCTGATTAGACCTAGAGTTTCATTACTGATTTCATTGTTTTATGAACTTGGCCTTCAAAATATTTATTTGGAAGTTAGAAATACATGATATATATTATAAATAATACTATTTTCACTTGAAAATACAAACATCCAGGAGAGATGCTATTTTTCCTCATCATTGCCTTTATAAGGATCATATTTCACACATTCCTCTTATCCTTGTATAATTTTCTTCTCCACAGAAGTCCTGGATGTCCGACAGCTCTTCTACCTTCCTCTTCCCTCACTTCTCCTTTCTATGTCTGCTCATATATAGCTCATTTAGTTACAGTACTGTCTCTGGCAGGTTTTTGCCTCTCATGTTTCCATTTCTGTCTGACATTTTCTATCCATCTGGATCACCAGACATCCTGGGTCCCCTATTTCCCCACTTTGCTTGTGGATGATGATCCCAGCTGTTCAATTCCATTCTTCTTCCAGATCATTCCTACCAACAGTCTCCTCCCAGTCTCAAATTCTTTTTTGCCAACCATGTTGACATTGCAACTGTGCCAACTCATCCCAAAGATATGATATTCCCTGATATTATTCTCTGTTTCTCTCAGATACCTGAAGGAGTCTCTGCACAGGCAAGGGCCTCTAATCAATGCACAACTCTCAAATTGTTCTTGTCTGGAGAGCTCTTGGGGAATCACTAGCTTGATGTAATCAGACATTCCCTCCCAGGAAATAAAGGCAGAAGCATCAGGCACTGGTATTTCCATAGACACCATGACTGCAAGGCACATTGCATATTCATCTTGAGATTTCCTGCCTGTATGTGCTATGTATATTGAACATGTAGAACACCCTCATAGGCAAGAGGCAAAGAAACATGCATCATACAAAATTTTAGGTGTGTGGTATGCTTGATGCAGTTTGTCACTGTTTTGGAAGAGTCTGGGATGGCTTCTGTGATGTAGCTGGAGAGTGTATCTTGATCATCTAGTGGGTATCATCAAAGGAAACTTGAAGGGCCATCAGACGGTCATGGTTAAAGGAGGCTCAGAAGGGCTGACCACAGCTGCAAAATAAAAGCACAAACAAGCACAATGGCCATCCCTGCCCTTGCGTAATTGTTGCATCTGCTGACAGATGCAAACAAGAATGTGCCTGAGATCTCTGCCTTGAGAAAGGGTATGGCAAAACAGCAGTTAAGACTAGTTTCTTGTTGCATGGCAAAACCAAGAGGAAATGTGATTAAGTCAGAAAGGGGAGAAGTTATGACCTCAGGAACTGGTCCAACGTCCTGTAGACAGTAGCCTGGATAGTTTCACTCATCTGATCTATCACCCACTGAAGAGGCCTGGATTCCAGGAAGGCCAGATTAGTCCCGATTCCCATTTGGCACGTGACTTGTACATACACTTTAAGCAAAGTTGAGATAAGGACAGAGCAGTCCCTCGTTTGCTACAGCTCATGTCTTCTTCCACAGGTTTGTACTGAAAAACAACTGGACTTTGCGTGACAATGCTAAGTTTCACCATCTCATCTTTATCAGGATCTACAGAATATAGATGGCATTGTAAATCCCATTTTTGCTTCCAGTTGGCTTCTAAACTCCATCTTTTTGCTCCGTTGTCTGATATTACTCTTTACTTTGTGGTCCTGTCCAGCTTTCATTCTCGCTCCTAACAAGAGTCCTTTCGACCTCCTTTCCCAAACTGAGATATTCTCCTCACACTCTTAGCTCCTCAATTGCTCCTAAGCTTTTCTCTAAGCATCTCAGTAATCTTTCAGTATTAGCTACTCTTACCCTAGCACCAGCATCTCTGTAGGTCTTTTGGGGTTTACCTTGTCTAGTAATATCCAAAAAGTCATTTGGGATACTAAATTTATCCCTGTTCTTTTTCTAGTTTCAAGAGACAGTTAGCTGAAGGGTTGGCATCTAGTCATTAGGTTATATGTTGGGAGTTTTCAGGATGAAAGAGGCATTCTTATTGACATCTAAAAATCTCAGGATAAGGAAACTATTAGGTAAGAGGTAAGCAGATTGCTTCTCTGAACAAAGTAGACAAGACGTGTTATTCAGGCCTGGACTCCCTGTTAGAGCTCGCTCCTACTTTAAACCTTTGTCATAATACGGGAAGCGATTATATGGCATCTGATTCGGAAAGATTAGCAAATTATACTGTTTTAAAATAATCCTGAAACTGAAATTTTTCTTTTTAAGTCATGTATTGAATTGATAGGAAAAACATTGCTTCTCTGTAATAGAATTAATTCATTTTATATACTAGAAAAGAACAGAGATGAGAAAATAGTCATTTTCAGATGCTTCCTACTTAAATTTCACCATAAACTTGGATAGACATATTTTAATATCCTGACGCTATAAAGCTACCTTGTACTTATGTTGGCCTTTTTTTGTCATTGTCGTGAAAATAAGTCATAAAAACATATCCATAGTCTTGAATTTATATTAAGATTGTAATAAATCTTAGACACCTCTATACTGGAGATGGAAAAAATGATGAGGTCATCTCATTGAAGTCCCTGC
Organism: Platysteira castanea; assembly: GCA_013397175.1. Classification (NCBI taxonomy): domain Eukaryota; kingdom Metazoa; phylum Chordata; class Aves; order Passeriformes; genus Platysteira; species Platysteira castanea. Next base: position 145,433 of record VYXC01011440.1, read on the forward strand.
CAATGAAGGAATATTTTCTGCAGTGTAGTGTCCACTGATTTATAGCCAGATCGGACAAATGGCTTAAGTGATGGTTTCCCTTCTGAGAGCTACTAAGAGAAGAGTAATATGAAATATATTGTGGAAGCTAACCAGTGTACATTTTCCAGAAGCACTTTCATATCAGAAATATCTAGTCAATCATATTTGTAATATATTAAGCAAATATATTGCTCAATGTATTGAAAGTAAAACAAAAAGACACTTACAAGGATGAATAAAAAAATGACCACAACTTTGATTGAAACTGACATTACTATTTTCCACTCAGTGGAACAGAGCTGTAAATCAGTTCTATCTCACAATCATCTGGAGTCAATATAATAATCTCTAGTAGTTTTGAAATACAAGAGGGGAAATGGAAATTACAGTACTTACACAAAACACTCCTGGTCTGAAGATGACGTTGTGTCTGCTTTACCAGCAACCAGTTCTGTGATGGGATTTTGGGGTTGGACTCCCTGTTCATTTTAAAGTCCCCTGTACACCCTCTCCTATGCACTGTGGTACCCTGGGGGAAGGTTTGTGGAGACAGTCTGAAGATACACACTTAACAGTGCGTGTAGAAGAAACCAACAAGGCTCTTTACTTTTCTCCAGGTATTTTTTTCATATTCAACAAAGCAACAGACAAGTTATTATTTAAAAAATACCCACTGATATTTTTAATCTATTTCCCTTGTTAAACATTAAAAATTTCCCACCCAACAGCTGTTACACAGCATGTCTGGTTCCTCAGAGGAAAAATCATGCAAAAAAAAAAAAAAGTAAATACTCTCTTGAACACAGTAAGTTTGCCAAATGAGTTCGGCCTAATGCAGTCTCATAGTGGAACCCATGCACTTCCAGAATTTTCTTCAGATCTATTATTCATAGTCTTTTTGGCACAACTTTATATACTTCTGCTTACAGTGCTTTGGAAAACTTCTATTACAGCTAATTCTAGTGCATTAAAATGAAAACCAATAGATGTTATCATCATTTGTTAAAAAAAAAAAAAGAAGAGGGGCCAAATACATGGAAAATTATGTAAGTCCAGTTCAGGACCATTAGCTTCATATTTAGCTCAGAGACCAGCATTCTGTGGTACCATTTTTTGTATGAAGATACAAAGAGAAGGAGGAAAATTGCAGAATAAATGTTTAACCTTAGTCACAAAAAATCTTTAGGAATAATTAGCTGGAATACACAGTCAGCTCCATGAAGTGAACTTGGAATGTACATAAAGGAAGCTGATTTAAATGAAAACCAATCACTGGTTTTTTGCCAACTAAATAAGGCTAAATTTAGGCTAAATAACCAAACTACTATGAATGGTGTTGTTCTCTTCCTCAGGACCAAAACCAATTTCCCACAAATCAGGGCCTTCTGGACACTTTTTTTTCAACTATAACTAATAAAGTCCATGTTCAACATGATGGCACTTTTTCCTAATTGTTCAAAAGTTGGGGATAACATGCTCTATTTATTTTTTAGTAGGACTCTGGTGAGCTGCTGTTTATGTTACTATTCCCAGACCACAAACTTTCAAAACAGGCCCAGCTGCTCAGTGTCAGCTGTGACCTTCCGCTGCTCATGAGCATGTTCCCCAGCCCAAAAGCTTAGGGGTCTTGGAAAGTCATCTTTTTCAGTCTTAGCAGACATCAGATGCATGCATTAAGCTTTCATGTCTCACACACACATTGGAGGCAAGTGAAAAAATCTGTGAAATCTGGTGGAAGTCATCTTATTTTCATGTCTCCAAACAATTCTATGATCCATCACCTCTATAAGAAACACAAACCCTTATGAGAGGATCCAGTGGAAGAGCGCTGCTGAGATCTTTAAGGTCCCTTCCAACTGAGGCTATTCTATGATTCACGCTGCTTGAAGAGCATTTAGGCAGCCACCATTCTGCATGAGCATGGCTATTGAATCAGAGACCACACCCTATGTTATTACTACTGTTATTAGTATTATCGTTATTATTTATAATTGTATCTTCAACATTCAGAGTAGCAAACAGGAAGACATAAAGATCAAACCTGCAGATATAATTTGCCAAAATTCTAGAATATCTGAGCAAAAGCTCTGAATTTATTTCATTTTATGAGAATTTTCTGCTCAGAATTTTGAATTCTGAATCTCCATTTAAACAAAAGTGTTGGGATGCAAGACAAATTAACACTCAGAACTCACATTATTTCTCTGCTGAAAAATGTAATACGCATAAGGCTTGCAAAGGTTAAAGCAAGTATAACATGTTTGGCACTTTTATTTCATCCTGTGAAGGAGACATTACCCTTGTAGCCTGCACGCTGGCTGTTAACATTTAACAACATCTGCAAATTACCTATAAGTACGTTATAGCAGCTGCTGTCCCTGGATTTCTATTAACCTCTTCAAACATCAGTTTACTTCTATCCAGTATTTCAAAGTGGATAATTTTTAGTTCTATATTACACTTGTCAGCTTACGCAGTGAAGAGGTCACCACCTTCTCCTAACAGAGGAGAGGAGCACAGGAGAGCAATGGCAAAGAAGGGAACACTCAGCCCCAGCTCCTCTCAGGCCCATCAGAGGAGAACAGGCAGCCCACTGAAGAAGCCCAGCTGCTGGGCTACCCACACTAACAGACATATTCCTCATCAGCCAGAGAAGGGAAGAGGATGGTGACGTTGATTCTGTGTTTGCGCAGGTGCTGAATGTCTGTGTCCAGCTGTGTGACACATGCACTGCTTGCATGGGCTCCCGTGTCTGTGTGCCTGCTGGGAATACACGCTCTGCCTCACTACCTGCTGGACCCGGGGTTTGGAGGTGCAGCAGCATCACCTCTGTCAGGCTACCAGATCAGCATCTCCTTTATGTGCTATATAATCATCTATCTCTTTCCAGCAGAAACCAACTAGGTTACTCCATTTAAAAGTTCCCTTTCACAGACCGTGCAGAGTGAGACACCCCGCCTTGGCTGCCACAGACAATTCTATACATCATTTCTACAAAAGGTGCTGAGGTGCCCAAATACAAATACAAATCACATCCACTATCACTGTCCTTATGCTCACACAAAACTCTTGTTTTAAAATTGTGTGTATGATATGTAAAGGCTGTTTTACAGAGTAGATGACATACAGGTATGTTACTGGAACCCAAAGCAATGCTTGTGCTGGAGCAAACTTTCTGTCCAGAAGACAATACTTTAACAAAGCTATCACTTCAAATAGGAGTTTATTGTGGTGTTTCACATTTTTAACCTTGTAGCAAAACCAGTATATAACACTCCCTAGAAGAGATTTTCTTCATGGGGAATGTGCCATGGCAGAATTTCTGCTTCTTTCGAGCTGTAGAAGTCTTACTATTGCTTGGAAATAATAAAGCTATAAAAACCATGAATTTATGTAGTAAAATTTAAGGGGGCTGTGAGACAAGAACGCAGAAGGCATCTGGAGGAGACTGAAGATTGACTCTGCTCTCTAGGGACAGTAAATTATACAGATGGGCTGGGGGCAGACAGGCTGGGAGAAAAGGATACCATAGGCTTACTCAAGTTGAGAACAAAAATATTTTGTGGTGGACTCCAAAAACTGCAGCAGCTGATTACAAGATGGTAGCTCAGAGATATTCCCAGTTGTTGACCAGTCTTATTGAGGACAATAAAACTAAGAGAAATGTTCTCACAAATGTTTTCATTAGATTTCAAATCCACTGAAAATCAATGTCTTCTCACAGTGTTTGCCTAGTATATCATGAGAGCAGCACACTTTTACAAGTATATCCATTTCTGTGGTCTAAGACTGAGTAAAAGCTGGAAGATCTCTGATCTGTGTGGACTACATACTATCACTACTTACAGATTTGAGAGCTCAGCTACAAAAACCTCAATTTCAGAGTTACTATATCAGAACTTCATTTCACAGATTCCTCCAAGGCAGTGGAGCATTAAGGATACAAATAGAATTAGCAATATCTTTTAGACATGGTTGTCTTTCAAAGGCTCATTGACCTTACAGCTGTTGTTCTTCATCCTTGCTGTCTCTCCACATATTCATTCCAGGCTCCATATAAAACAAGGTATATTGACATAGGTTTGGCCTGCTAATCCCCATGACAACCTTCTGGGACCTATGCCTTCACATGGATAAAAATTGTTTTCTGGAGAATACTGAGATTAATATACAGACAGAGGCAGTCTCTAGACCTTCCCTCAAGAGCTATACACATACACAGGAATACCCTGTAGGAGTTAGAATAGAGCACATCTTTTAAAGCAAACCAACCCAAAATTATATAATACATGGTCTGTCACTCTGCTTCTCTAGCTGACAAGCTATTTATAAAGTAATGAATACTTTACTTTTGGATGAACCAAAAATATAAAAATAAGTGTTGCAGAGTTATAAAACCACAGAAAAATGTCTAATCAGTTAATCTTGTTTCCGTAGAGACCTTTTAGTCATAGTGTTTTTAAGATCTTTTCCCTAATATATTGCTTTGGATGAATTTTTGAAGAAAATGGAATTTTAAAGTGTCTGAAGAGCCAGTTCAGGTTGTGATATTTGTTTGGAAAAGGAAATGATCCCCAGCTGTGTCTGCTGTTTCAAACGCTTTGAGGGAAGCTATTTCCAACACACAGCACAGGTTTGCTCTGGCTGTTCTTCACACTCTCTGTGCTGCTAATTGAGGATGACCATGAAACACATCTCCTCAGGGCAGCTCACAGAAACCACTCAGAGAGAGGCTTCAGCTCCTCACAAATGTGCCTTGGAGACTCTGTTTTCCTTAGAAATGGATATGAAACACAAAAGCTGAGCCCTGGATTCAAACACTTTCAGGTTTGAGTGTTCTAACATTTGGCCAAAACAGGTAACTAGACTTTTATTTAGGCTCCATAAGGGCTATTGAGATGTATATCAATATAAAACTCTTTTTTGCTTATCTTTCTGTTCCAGTACCTGGCCTCTCTGAATGGGAGATAGAGCACTATCAGAGCAAGTCAGCACATCATAAGTCATGATTGAACAGGAGGAGGTATTCACACAACCTTCGCTCAACCTTTTAAATTAATTTCAACACAGTATCAGAAGTCTAAAAGCTATCACACACATTCATGTAAGAACTTCTAGTCAGGAACTATGAACCTGCCTCAAGCAAAGTAGCCACAGACCTCTGGAGAGAAGATAATTTCAGGGAATGTCACCATCTGCTTGATATTTTTATTCACCTCTCAAGCACCTACTGCACCACAGGCAAACACTGGGTACAGCACCAAAGGGAACATTGTTATAACACAGAATCCATATAATTGGTAATACAAATTGTCAAAATGATTAATTTGTGTACTGACTTCAGACACTGAGGCATTTTGGAAAGTTCAGTACATTTCTATTTATCTTTCATGTCCAAAATACAAATTTACTGACATAAAATAGAAAGAAAACGAGACAGATTTTAAAATTCATAGGAGCTTCTCAGAGATTGCTTGGATTTGTTCTGTATTTCTTTTCTCTCCATGTTTCACTGAATATTTTAGAATTCCTGCCACTCAACCATCCTTAGGTCATGTCTGTCTTGTGAAACTAGGTTTATACGTGCTGAGCATCACAATGTTTCAAACCCAGCTGTATCCTGCCTCCAGCATCAGAAACATCTATCAAGTGCATAGGAAGAGTCATGTACAGAATGCCTTCTGATAGACTGGGCTGCAGTAGTCCTGCCTTGTATCTGCTTGTATCTCACTCATCCAAACGGCTGGCCAAGACCTTGGGCTGGCAGTATGTGATCATGCATGCCTGAATTCTCCTTCTTGAGGTATCAAGTGCTTGAGCTAGGCTGCTTCTGTGTGTGTCTTTGTTCAAATATTTACCCAGGAAAGACAAATGATAAACATGATCTTGTGAGTACTCAATGGTTCAGTCTTTGGTCATATACTACTCCCACTCTGGGTGCAAACAGCTGGCTTTAACTTCCCAGTTCATTCTGCCTGGAGGCTTCCTTTCTCTCTAGCATAATGGTGTTCATGTAATTCTTAAGGACTGGTGAAATAAATGGTTTGACACCACCTTTTGTGACCCTCTGTGGGCCGGAGCTGCCTGTGCTCTGAGATGACCAGACATAAGAGCCAGCTCACATTTACTATGACTGCAGCTGTGCTCGCCTGTAAAAGCTCACAGGGGAGTAGACTGAGAGGGGCTGGGTTGCTGTTGGCACAGCAAGACACTCTGCCATCACAAACACCAGCAGAGCCAACAACTCCAAGGCTTGTTTCATCCCCACCGAGGTGTCAGACACCAAGCATTTCTTTGCTGTTGTGTTTTTTTTAAGGATGTGCTGCCCGTCCATACAAACCAATTACACACGAGTCTTTGCTGGTCCTTGCAGACATCCACTATCTTTATCAGCTATTTGGGCTGTGGAAAACAACATACATTAGCAGAAAAACAGGGACCTCTTGAAGAAACAAAGTCATAGGCCTGAGCAATCGAGATGTTTATAGTCAGTATACAGATTGTGTTAGCAGATTATTTTACATGCATGCACCAAAATCACCTTTTTGTACTATGAATAATAACTGAAATTTTATTTCTGCTGTTTCGTATTGCTGATACAAGCCAAAAATTATTGGACAGATGTTAATCCAAGAATTACATATCCTTATAAGCAAATATTTGTGCAACAATTGAAGGGTGATTTATGAACTATAATCTAAAATGTACAGGATTATATTTGAAATATTACAATATTATACGGTAATGAAAAGAGTAAGGATAGTGAAATGTAGCATTAACAATCTTTACCTGCAGAAGCCATACACAAACTAGTACTGTATGAGCCATTGTGTGCCCAGGTGGCCAAGAAGGCCAATGGCTCCTGGCCTGTATCAGCAACAGTGTGGCCAGCAGGACCCGGCAGTGATTGTCCCTCTGTACTTGGCACTGGTGAGGCTGCACCTCAAATCCTGTGCCCAGTTCTGGGCCCTACAGTTCAGGAAGGACATTGAGGTGCTGGAGAGAGTCCAGAGAAAGGGCAATGGAGCTGGTGAAGGGTCTGGAACACAAGTCCTGTGAGGAGCGGCTGAGGGAGCTGGGGTTGTTTAGCCTGGAGAAAAGGAGGTTCAGGTGGGACCTTATGGCTCTCTACAACTGCCTGAAGGTACAGGTACGGGTTGGTCTCTTCTTCCAGGTAACAAATGACAGGATCGGAAGAACCGGCCTCAAGCTGTGCCAGGGGAGCTTTAGACTGGATACTAGGAAAAACTTCATTTCAACAGTAGAACAAGTCTAGGGCAGTGGTTGATCTGTTGAGCCACCAGCCTCAGAGACATTTAAAAGACACGTAGATGTGATGCTTTTTGACATAGTTTAGTGGTGGGCCCGGTAGTTTTAGGCTTACAGTTGGACTTCAGGTGATCCTGAAGGTCTTTTTCAGCCTAAATGATTCCATGATTTAGTCCATAATTAAGACAAACCCAATGCGTAACTTGTACTGTGAAGACAAATATACTTATTCCTTGTAGCACCCTTTTCAGAATTATAATGTTTATGTATCTCAACCCCAAATAGTGCCATGAGACAGAAGCAAATATCTCGTGTTTAGGTAAAATGCAATTTCTCTCATCTGAGTTTGCATGCAAAAATGGGATGGGATGGCATTCAGCTCACCAGGTTGTCCAGGCTAACGAGGCCCATAACAATACAGCTCCACAGTAAGTAAATATCATCCGGTTTTTTCCTTCATGTGTCGGTGATTGAAATTCAGACTGAATCTGAATCTGAACCTGGTTCCTGGATCTGAATCCAGTTCCTGGATCTGAATCCTTTATTCAAAGGAAATGAGCTGCTTTAACACACTTCCCTAAGACACAGCATTTCCTTACGCGGCAATTCTCACTACGTGACCTATCCCATGTTGCCACATCAGCAAGGCACCTTCTAAATGTCCTTCTATGGGGTGATCATGCACTGTTCACTCGTCTGTCAGCTTCCAGCAGGCTCCTCTCTGTAGGGGTCTGCCACGTGACACCTCCTCCCCCCAGGGTCTGTGCTGCCATGTGCTTCTTTTCTTTCCTCATATTTCCTCTTTTTTGTTTTATAGAAACAAGAATTACAGAACAAAACACTTTTAACATTAGAACATAACATGAACATATTTCAACCTACAAAATGCAGGAAAATGCATAACATAAAATGCAGTTAATAAAACAAGAAGTATGCACTGAGTAAAAATAAGCAAGATAATATTATCAACTGGTTAAATACTTTGTCATTACCCTCAGTCTGTGATAGCTGGGAAGTCCTATTTCATAGTGAGGGCTTGGAGAGTCTTTCCCAGGCAAGACTTCAAGTTTACCTCAAAAGAGGGTCCAGCTTTTATAAGATCAGATCAGCAAGTCAAAGTGACTTTTAGGGCAGAAACACTTGGGTCTGATGGTATAATTCCCAGTCAGCCAGGGCTGGGGCTTGACCAGAGCCTCAAGCCTTAACTGAGAGGGGTTCTCTAAAATACTTACATGTAGTGCTGTTATTTCCCCACACTTGTTCTTACTAAATTGCCTGCCCTTCCCCCATTGTACTCCCTTCCCCTCCCTACTCCTGGCCACCCCCTCGGGTTCTCCCTGTTGGTCCCTATACCCCAACTGCACCCATGCACCGCCCCTGTGCCCTGAGACCATTAGTCCACATGCTCTCTCCGCCCCCCTCATCCCCATATAAAAGCCCAGGTCCATAGTATGTGTCTGCCTCTCTGCCTGTTGGAACTGTGCCATCTGGTGGCTCTCTGCCTTGGGGAACCAGCATGTGACCATGTGAATAAAGATCCTCTGAGGTCCCCATGCGGGGAGCCTTCTCACCTCCTTTATCGCCGCCGTGTTGTGGAGCTGACAGCCAGCCGGAGCAGTGCGGGGCAGGCAGCCCCGCTGCGCACTCCGGGAACGTTTGCGGCTTGCCACACCATCACCGGAAACAATACACACCACAAGCAAGCTTTTATTCATATAATCAATTAAATGCATATAAGTAACATTAAGTAATTATCTTACAACTAAATGTCTTTATAAAAACTTTATATATTAATGCTATCTGGATTCAGAAGTATAATACAACCACACAGCTAACTTTAAATTTCTCTAATAAGCAGTCATGTCATAATCTACAGCTTAGTGAAAATATAAAGTTAGTTTTTAACAGAAGCAAAAAATGACTTGACAGTACCTAAATTTGCTAATTTTCTTTCACAGAATGTATAAATCCAGGCCTCGNAGGTCTCGGACATTACAATTATATTAACATTAACTCTGTAAGAGGTTTCAAAAGGTAACAAGCTCTGGGTCAGAAGTTGCTGCAGTATAAAGGATAGCTTACAAATTGTAATTATTACAGGAACATCTATAACAAAAAGGAATTAGAACAATGCGGGGGGGGTCACAAAGTGATACGATAAAAAAAAAGCAATCTTTGAGATAGGGTCTAGGATTGTGGCAACATTCTGAATAATGAAAACAAAAGAGTTCTACTGACCAGCTGCAGGAATAACACATACCCAGCCTGCAGCAGCTCCTACACAAAGCGATGCAAATGCTTCAGCCCACCCCTGAGGAAGGGGCCACCCGTCCCCCCCCTCCCAGGTCTTTTCTCCAGCACAGTATCATCTCACGAGAGTCCGCAGGAGATGGGAGCTCTGGCTGTGGCAGAGTGGTGTGGGTCAGGTGGCACTGGGGCAGCTCACAGGGCTCCGCCGGCATTGGCGGTGCCTCTCCGAGCAAATCTCGCTGTGTGCGGGGAGCACAGAGCATGGTGCTGCCTTTGCTGGTGCAGCTGGTGCTGGTGCCCCCAGGGTCCCTGGGTCTCCGTTTCACTGCCCACAGGCAGAGAGCCACACTTCACCCACTGGACCTGCTGTGTAGCCAGTGAGGTGTTCACCACCATCCCCTGGCTGTGCCATGTGCTCGCTGGCACTGTGCAGCTTTGCCACGTGCTCGCCGCCATGTGCCCACCAGCACCAGACACTCGCTGCCACGTGCTCACCACCACACTCCCAGCAGTGCTGGGCACTTGCTGCCATGTGCTCGCCACCATGCTCCCGCCAGTGCCAGGCGCTCGCTGCCATGTGCTCGCCACCATGCTCCCGCCGGTACTGCGCGCTCACTGCCATGTGCTTGCCACCATGCTCCCGCCAGTGCCAGGTGCTCGCTGCCATGTGCTCGCTGCCACGCTCCCGCTGGCGCCGCACACCTGCCACCGCTGCTACGGCATTGCACCCTCGTGGCACTGCACGCTACCCTCCCCCACCACATCTGCCACTGCTGCTCGCTCGCAGAGGGCAAATGGAGAGGAAACACACTACTAGGAAGGGTACTCCCAGCTCCAGCCGATGCTGCACGGCCCGGGGCAGTGCAAGCTCTTTCACAACACCGTCGGACTTGCCTCCAGGATTAAACGGGTCGGGGATGAGGGACCATCTTCTGATTCTCCCACTGCCCCAACAGACTTACGGCTGTTCGCTGGAGGTGCAGAAGGGGTCGGCACGGCTGCCACGGCGGTACAAGCATCTTTCTTTGTCTGGTCTCTGGGTGCCGCATGCGCCATAAGCACCTCGTACACAATCTTCCACAGATAAAAATCTTCTTTAAAATCCGTGCCAGCATCTCTGCGATGTTTTGTTCCTGGGATACACCATCCCCCATTGTTCTTGGCTGCTGCCCTCCCTCCTGCAGAAAGGTCAATTGGCACAGGCTGCTTCTCAGCCCCCGGGCTTCTTCTCAGCCACTCTGTAAAGTTCAGCTGAGTGTTGCTACCAGAGCAACTTCCCAATGCCTATCAAGTCCCAGTTCAGGACGCCATTAGTAGCAATTGAGACATGGATCCAAATCAGCAGAGAACCTGATTCCCCTACATCCCCCATAGCTCGCCAACAACTGTGCAGGGATTAATTGCTGGCCAGCTTTCCTGCTTCTTTCAGCAGCACTTCAAAGTTCCACGGGGCTCACCAACTGGACACAGAGTTAGGCATATATTAATATTAGTATCCTCACACACTGGGCACCATTCATCGGTGATTGAAATTCAGACTGAATCTGAATCTGAACCTGGTTCCTGGATCTGAATCCAGTTCCTGGATCTGAATCCTTTATTCAAAGGAACAAGCTGCTTTTATACACTTCTTTAGGACACAGCATTTCCTTACACGGCAATTCTCACTACGTGGCCTATCCCATGTTGCCACATCAGCAAGGCACCTTCTAAATGTCCTTCTGTGGGGTGATCATGCACTGTTCACTCGTCTGTCAGCTTCCAGCAGGCTCCTCTCTGTTGGGGTCTGCCACGTGACACCTCCTTCCCCCAGGGTCTGTGCTGCCATGTGCTCCTTTGTGCTGCCATGTGCTTCTTATCTTTCCCCATATTCATGTGTTGTGATTCATGATTAATCCTTTATGCATACATGCCCTGTCTGCTGGCTCCAACACTGGCTCAGCTCTCCAAACGGCCACCAAATTCATCCAAAAGGTTCCGCATAAAATGCCTTGACATTTTCCAGTAACTGCTGTGTTTTATAGTATGTTTTTCTCCTGCAGGTCATGTTCTGTGGTCAGCTCCAATTTGCTCTGTGTTTATCATTATTGCAGAATAAGAGTTCAGTGAGTGAAAAGTCAAATAGCACAGACACTCCCAGACTCAAACTATGTTATTTGACAAACATTCTCCAGCCTAACAGAGGCATCTATGTCCTTAATTAATCCAAGAACCAGCTATATTAACACCAGTGTGAAATTGTGTTTGAACCTTGAAAATGCCAACTCTAAGCATTTATTCTGGAATGCCCGGCCATTTCAGACAGTGATGATTTATTGGTGGGAGGAAGGCAATTGCTTTTCCAGATGAGTGGAGCAAAACCTGGTGCCACTCATTGCTATAACTGGACTTAAAAGTGCAAATCTCCTTCCTGACTTGTACAGACCAACTCTTCTCCCAGGTGATAGCAGACTGGAAAAGTGTCTGTGTGTGGATGGAGACTTGCGAAAGAATAGAGCCTGAAGAACTCAGCCCTGCATCACTTGCTGCACAGAATTTACCAGAAGGTTTGAATCATCCAGATCTGTGCTTACAGAGGACAACAAGATAATGGCACAGAGAGGTAGAGGGTTGTATTAGAAAAAGTTATCCTGGAACTGGGAATTAACTTATCTGACGATGACCAAAAAAATCTAGAAAAGAGATAGAAGTTGTGATTGAAAGTTTTATTTTGAAAAAATAAAAAGTGTGGGATAGAAATTGTGAGTTTAAAAGGTCATCAGTTTTGAGTAGTGCTGTTTCTTTTGTATATGTATCAAGTTTTTAGTGGCTTTCCACAGTGGAACATTCTCTATACACTAGGCACACACCAATCAGTCTGGCTTTCTTCACAGCATTCTTGATGCAAACATGATAAAGCCTTCATCTGCTTAGTCACTCTACAAACAACACTGAGCAAATAAATCATGAAGTACAATAAAGTTAATTGGGATGAAGTTCATTTGCTGAGTAAACAACCACCACAGCAGTAATAGCGTTCATTTATCTAATGTAAGGGCAAAAATCAAAATAGACTAGAGATCTGTTATTACCATAATCCTTGGTCTCAGCAGAAGCCCTAATGAGGTAATTCTTCTTGTAGTTTTTGGCTGATGATGTGTTTAAGAATTACAGCAAACATACTAACTGAAGGGTTCACAAAATAAATCAAGGCATTCAATATCAGCCTGTAGCAGAGGCTCCATTTATAAGCATGGTCATGCTTTAGGTTCCAGATATTCCAAGCCTTCAGGCAGGACAAGCAGTCAGAGTCTTCCACAGCACCTTTTCAGTCTACACAGCCAAGCTCCCTTTCTGTGGAAAACAAGAGTTTATGGAGGGTACACGGATGTGAGCTTGGGTGTGCCTGTAGCTATACCAGGCACTCACAGGTAGAACAGTTTAGAGTCTTATGTCTCACCTTTGGTTTGAGCTATCCAAGGCTGACAGTGCTGGAGGACATTGTGAAGCTGTCTTGTGGTTTGTGGTGTGGGCGTTAGATATTCTGTGAGCCCCACCAGGACTGTCCATCCCTGATCTGCTACCTGCAGCAGCAGGTGCTCAGTCTCAGAGAAAATGGGAGAATTCCCTTCCTCTCCTGATTCTCAGGTTTCCATCTGACAGCAAAAATGTCCTCTATCAGAAGTGTTCAGTAAGTCAGTGCTTAGCAGTGGAGCATCCACCCTGATGTAAGAGAAGGTAGGGGGACACATGGAATTGCTGAGAACAGGGCTCTCTGATCCAGCAGAGGTGGTCTCCAGCCAACAAATACACAACAGCAGATATAAGATTTGGGAGAAGAAAAAGAAGACTGGGATGGTATCAAACTGCTCCTCCAGGCTACGGAGCACCCCCACTCACGTGGAATTCTGCAAAAGTTCTATCATTCACAAAACTTAAGGGGAAGCCTATTTGCCCAAGAACTATCTAGAAATGGGTAGGTACCTCTCAAAAGAGTGGCTAGGATATATAAATCGTATTATTTTTGTTTTCTCTGGACTCTGTGAAGTTTAGTGATTTCTGAAGGAATAAGTTACAATAAAAAGTTAATTACACCACTTAAACTGGATTCTCAGTTATAATTTATATGGAGTAACTAGGAAATTGTAATTCTACAGTGGTCATTTGATCAACCAATAATTTATAAATACTTTCCTGTTATGTTTTCTGGAAAACATAACCTAAAAATATTTATGCCATAGCTAAGGCTTAGTCTAGTGAAAAATTTAACAAAAACTCCATTCCTAGAACTTTGATCCGTGTTTTCCCGTACTTGGGTTTCCCCTTTTATCTGTTTGGCCATTTCTCACAATTAAACCAGTCCTTTATCATATTGCCAGATTGCCTTCAGCTTGTTTATTTTAATCTTGACATCATACATTTTATTTTATGATTACTCAACTATAGTCTCCAAGATGTAAACTGATTTTTATTGTCTGGAAGAGGGAATGTAATATGAAACAGTGACAAAGAGAACCTTGTTAAACCTTATTTCAGGGAAACCCTTGCTAGAAACATTTAAAAGTGCTCTTTTCCCACTTCTGTTGCTATCTAAAAATAACTATACCTGAATAGATTTTCTTCTAGTCACAGTGTAGTGCATTTTAGGGCATTTCATTCAAGCAAGTGGAAAGAATTCTGAGAAGATATGCAGAAGTCTACCAAAAAAATTTAAGAAAACACAGCTTGAGAACTTAGGGATATTTAGTTTAGAGGGGAAACCCCCTGTTCTCTACAGGGCAAGTCTAGGAGACATGGCATAAGGAGAGCACAGCTGAAGTGATTTCTCTAAAGTCAAAACATTGGAGAGACTTATTTTCTGGTTGTTCAGCAACAGAAATAATCACACTTTTTCAATAAAGATTTCTCCAAGTCTTTAACTTTTTCTTGTCATGAAGTAAAATACCTCTTTCCCTAAGACTTGGGAACATTACTTCAGCAGTAATTTTCTATCTCACTCTGTATTGCATTTGAGGTACTTAAATAGAGCAGAGTATAAGGTTGTTGGTTTGGGTGGGGGAGTTTTTAATTTTGATAGGATGTGCAAATTAATCAGTGTTCATCTCACCAGTTAACCAGAAGAAGAATATATATGTGCACAGCTACAAAAAAGAATGTCTAGAACTCTGCCTAAAAGCTGTAGTTTTGTTTTCTCTGTGATACAAAGGCACATTTGATTTTCCCTTCTTCTTTTTTATAACCATGAAAGAAAATACACGAATCTTGTTCTACTTTTTTTTCCTGTGGTTAGAAATCTTACTTATGAAAAATCTGAACTATTTTTTTATTTAATACAATTATATTCTCATTCACAAAAGAAAGACAGAAAAATGTAGTCTCTACATTTATACATGCTGAAAATTAATTTCCTGGATTTGAACCTACTCTGAATTTACATGTATATAACAGGATGAAATTAAGTCCTTCAATTACAGACAAATTTTTAAGTCCAATGCTGTTGCCCAAATTACTTTCTGATTATTTTGTAAAATAAAAATCTACCAGAAAGTTTGATATGTTGTGGCCTCTCTGTTTAACACATTCATGATTTTTAGGCTCCTGATGAAATGGACTAGAAATCTTGAAAATTAGAGAATGCAGGTCTGTTTCTTTGTGTCCACTTTATCATACCAAAACACATCTTAGTGAGAAACAAATAATAGCTATACTGCGTAAGTACAGTGTAATCTATGTGATGCCTACATCACATAATTTAGAACTCTAAATCTCAGTACATGGGTTTATGTCCGCCTACACTGATTTTTTTTTCCCCATGAGCAATAATTTCTTTAGCAATAGAGACAGGACTAGCTTTAAAATACCTTTTGATGTACCACGGGTCTATAAGCCCCACAAAAAGCAATTCATGGGCCAGGCAAGTGTAGGGGAGAGCTGGGCATTACAGGCTGTATCTTAGAGGAGCCAGGATGCTTTTTTGATAACCGGAGAAATACTGGCAGACTCACTCCCACTGAGGCAGGGGTTCATGTGTCCTACTATCCTTTAAACAAGCTGTCAGAGCCCTCTTTTGCCACCCAAGTGGTGGCCTCTGTCGTTTCCAATGCAGCCATCAGTGAGCCTGTCAACACAGCCTCACAGGAGGAGAGCTCCTCATGCTCGAGCTCTCAGCAGCACTGACAAGGCTTCCCTGTCTTCAGGTCCCCTCTCTGCTGTTCATGATTTTGACCTCAACTCACCCTGGAGCTTACTGCTCTGAGCCTCTCCAATGGGTACTTCTGATAACCCCCAAAAGAGCTTGATTCATTTTGTCAAATGAGCGAGTTGGGTGGCGAATTACCTCATTTTATGTGACCCTCCACTTTCCTGCCCTTTCCTAGAGAGACAGATCTGTTTGGTCATTGCTGAGTCTGCGAGTGGCCAAAATTACAGGCAAACCCTTAGGATCTTTGGTGGAGGAGATATCTGGTCTATCTTTACTTGGCATCAGCTCAGTGATTCACAATAAAATCACTCATAGCCTTTCTTTATAGCTGCAGCAGGCTGGGGTAGAAGCTGAAAAATAGAAGGTGCTGCTTGCACTGCCCCTGGAAGCTGTTAACTTTATGAGTTGACCAAAACTGCTGAAATGGTGCCAATTTGCATGGTTACAACCAGTAATTCTTCAACTCCTTCCCTTTAGAAACAGGATATTGTTTACAAGAGACCAAGTAATATAACCCATTACATAGCCCAGCTTCTACCAGTTATCATCTATTAATAACTCCTGTAGGGAAGTGTTTTCAGCTATCACACATAATGAACCCATTGAGATCTACTGTGTCACCTTTCCCAGCCAGCATGCTACACAGCAGGGGATGGAGGGAAGTGCTGCTTGTCTTGATGGAGACACCCATGAACCTAAATGTTGTGCTGAAACAACTAAATGACAGGACTGATGGTATGTCTACGGAGCAAAATAAAACACTATGGCTAATGCAGAGGAAGCAGCAATAGCACTTTTGTTCTGCTGAGGAAAGGAAAACAGACATACTTTGGTAGAGCACGTCATGTGAACCCAACAGAGCCCACAAGGAAAAATGCAATATTGTAATCACCACTTTCCCATGTGGTTTTCTACACAGCTTGTGTCGTAGCACTACAGTGTTTTAGAGTTTAATGCTGCTTTTTAAATTAAACTTATATGTACTTTCATTAGATTATAACTGTGGAATGGAAACAGTGTCCACGCTAACCCACACATGCTTTATTGTACCCTGGCTGTCACATGCACACATTCTGAACTCACACACATACACACAGCAGCCTGATGCAAACAGTTTCTAAAGTACAATAATGAAGCTTAGTACACTTTAATGGTACCAAAATTACCATTAAATCCACAGAGAACTGCCTAAATCCCTCTATTTTTCAAATACAGCTTTAACAACTTCTTAAGCCTTATATAATAATGACTGTATAAAATCATTTTAAATAGTTTTATACCAGGAACCTTACATATTTCTGTGGGAATGCAACATGAATTTAAATTTGGTTTTTGTGTTGCCCAGTGACAGGACACCAGCTTCGTTCTGATTCAGCCTGTCTGGAGAATTATCAACTGCTGATTCCCCCATAAATGCCACCTTGGTGCCAATATTTTCTAGCTTGTGATAATGAAAGGATTTACCTTCATTCTTTTATTTTGCCATGTATCCACCAATTTGTCAAAGAAATTAAAGGAGGAAAAGGCTAATAAATACTACAATTATTTTAAATTTTACAAACAAAGCTATATTCCCTCCCAGTAGGAGTCCTGACCATCTTGACAGTCTTCACAGTAGTGGAATGTAGTGCTGTATTTCCCCACTCCTTTTCTTACTAAATGCCTGCCCTTCCCCCATTGTTNATGATCAGGTCAGCAGTGAATATTCTTTAGCACCCCACCTTCATTTAGAATTTATAAACTCTAGCACTGATCAAGTTTTCCCTTCAGCTGTTAATAACTTGCTAAGGTACTGCCAGGCCTGAGAGACTGATCAATCTCTTCAACATCTTTGAGCTACGTTCTGATAAAATATTTACCTTTTTTACTGTATGTTAATAACAGAGGTTGGTAAATTGCTAAACACTGTACTGGTAGAGTGGAAACACCAATATTAACATAATGTTTAGGGACTAAATATTTAGGAGAAATTGCTGGACATTGCCAGAAAATGCGACAGTTATTTTCTAATAACAGTATTAATTCTAATTATACCCAAAATATGGTATTCCAAAATATCAGGTCAGAAAATTCTACACCCAAGAATAGATGATGAATACATCATGTCTCAGTGGGCAGACTGTGCCTGTGACAAAGATAAAGTTCTTTAAGAGTTCTAGCAGTAATTATGCTATTCAGAATGCTCCTGACTACAGTCCATGTGAAAACAGAATGGTTCAATTGAAATGAAATTGGTATAAAAGACATTAAAGTGGTTTTCCACTCTCATTAAAACTCAAAAGAACACTTACATTCATACCAGAAATAAACATGAAATACATGGAATTTCTAAATCCATGCAAGACTGATTAATAAATCTAATCCAGAATTTTTTTTTAAAAATTGAATTAGTTAAATTCTAAGTTCTCAGAAGTTAATGCACTTAAGCACTTGGTGGGGATCAGCAGGCAATACCCACAGGGACTGATATAATGGAGCAGTAATCGCTGGATCTCCAGACTGTCCAAAACACTGCAGAAAAGGACTTGAAAGCACAGCTTTATTACATCAAAGCTCTTGGTCCAAGCACTTAGCCAACTGTCTCTGCCAACTCCATTACCAAGTTAGTCACTCATATCACTCCCCAAAAATGAAAGTCTGCATGACACTATTTCAAACGGTTTAGCACCAGTTTTGACAAATGATAAAACTTCTTTCTCTTTGCTTTGCCACGTGTGCATGCACTTTTTCATAAATAACTCGGAGATAAATAAATAATACACAAAATGTAAATAAATGCAACTACTATGAAAAACTGAGACAATACAAAACTACGAGTGAATTAAACTATGCTTAGATCCATTTTCTAGCACAGAACATCCTGTATCCACGTTGCTCAACTTCCTTTCCGTCCATAATGTGGTGACCACATTTAAGGTGCCTTTTATTCAGCCTGTGCAGTCTCTGGTCCGTATCAACCCCACCCATGCTGAAAAATCACTTAAGAAGTTGTTAGCTGGCTTGGACCAAAATCACAACCATGACTATTTTAGCAGTTCATAAATCACACAGATTATGGAGATTCTTGATCCCAAGACCATTCCTTGGCATGTTTAATCATCACATATAACTGTGCCTAGAGACTACTTATCAGAGATTAATTGACAAACTGGAAGTCTCAAGGAATTCCACAGGAACCGCTTCTTGATTTGCAGTTGTTGCCCTTGTGATCTCAGTGTTGAAGAGAGCAGTGCCATTGAAACTGCAGGTGATGCTGGAGTAAGGAAGAGCTGAAATAAAGTTTGTGATGGGCAGAATGGGAATTCTGATTGATCTTCACAAAATGAAGAGCTGACCTCCTACGGTGCATTCAGGCACAGCATTGCCAGCCAGGCAAGGCTGGTCCCACTCTCAGATTGTCCCACTCTGCTCTGCACTGGGGCAGCCTCATCTTGAGTGCTGGGGGCAGTTTTGGGTACCACAATGTAAGAAAGACATTGAACTATATTATAGAGTGTCCAAAGGGGTGCAACAAAGATGGTGAAGGGCCTTGAGAGGAAGCCGTGTGAGGAGCAGCTGAAGTCACTTGGCCTGTCCAGCCTGGAGAAGAGGAGACTGAGAGGAGACCTCACTGCAGTTACAACTTCCTTGTGAGGGGAAGAGGAAGGGCAGGCTCTGATCTCTTCTCTGTGGTGACCAGTGACAGGTCCTAAGGAACCTGAAGTTGTTTCAGGGGAGGTTTAGGTTGGATTTTAGTAAAATGTTTTTCACCCGGAGGGTGGCTGGGTGCTGGAACAGGATCCTCGGGGTGGTGGTCACAGCCCCAAGCCTGACAGAGTCCAAGAAGCATTTGGACAATGTTCTCAGGCACATGGGGTGACTCTTGGGGATGGCCCTGTGCAGGGCCAGGAGTTGGACTCAATGATCCTTGTGGGTCCCTTCAAACTCAGCTTGTTCTGTGAACATTCTGTGAAACATACAGTGCACCTCAGTAAGAGCACTGTTATGCACTTGAGCCAGCATAATCAGCAGCAGAGAAGTGCATCTAGGCAGCAGTTCTACAGAAAAGTAACTGAAGATTAAAATGACCCACTAACTAGGCAAATTCATGTTCAGAGGAATACATACAGTAGTTGTAAAAGACTCAGTCACTCTCACAGAAATACCTCTGAGTCCACATCGCTGCAGCCAGGCCACTGTGTGCTGATGGTCCTTTGTGAGGAACCTTGTGGCAAAATGACAACATTGGGGGATTCTGCCAGGTTAGCTGTAGTATTCAGGTCAGATCACCCTCTTTGATCCCCTTAATTCCTTTCAGGCATCTGTGCCTTTTGAGCCAGTCTCACACCCTTTTCCCAGGCCATCCTCAATGTCCAGCAGCCTAATGATTCCATGAGATCCAGCTGGCTCTAAGACACCAGAGCATATGAACAAAAGAGCTGGAAACTAAAGCACAGGTAACTACAGACTATATCTGATCTCCCACACCAACTGCTGCTAACAGAGGCACCATTAGTTCCTGGCTTGCCACTAAATTACACATTATAGTGACTACACAATATATTCCAGGCCATCATTGACAAATATTAAGCAGCAGCTTGAAGAATGCAGCTTAATTTACTGATTTGAGTAGAGAATTGCACTGCCTTGGTTCCAGTCCTAATACACTCAGCACACCTCAAAGCCTTACAATCCTTGGCCCCCGGTCATCCATTGCTCTCTAACAAGACAGCAAATCCAATGAAAAGCAAGGCGATGGAGCAATACAGTTCAAGCAGATCTAGCCCTAAATGGGGTTGGACCACAAATACTCTTACTTGCTGCTTACTTACAAGCAGTCTGCTTGCTGCTGGGAGCTATGAGGTAATTCTGAGCAACACAGCTGCCCCAGTGACCCTCCAGTTTTGTACACAAGGAGTATGCCTAGGCTCACTAAGCAAGCCAGGAATGAAATCCACATATTTTGATTTTCAAATCACTAAAGAACTCTGTAAATCAGGTGCAACTGTACCTGGGTGCCATTCACTCACTCTTAAAATAATTAGCACCAAGCCTACCAGAGTTCAAGTGCCTGGACAATGCTCTCAGTCACATGGTGTGATTTTGGGGTTGTTCTGTGCAGGGTCAGGAGTTGAACTTCAGTGATTCTTGTGGGCCCATTCCAACTCGGGATATTCTCTGATTCTGAGTACAGCAAAGTGATGGATGCTCAGAAACAGTGAATTATTTTCATTAAGCTTCAATCAATGCTTTCACGTGGTGTAAGAATTTCCAGGAGAAGACAATTATAAGCCAGAAGTTGCTGTAAAATATTATTTTACGAATTCCTTCCTATTTTACCCATCCCAAACTTGAAACAAGCAATTTAAAGGTTTTCTGCAGTAGAAATTTGCACAATCTGCCATAGTCTTCACTGTTAACCACTCAAGTTTTGGAAAGTCCAACCTAAGAAGTATCACTCAAATATCTTTCCAGCAACTCTACCTTACCTGGATACATTGTTTAAATTATATTGAGACATCACATAGATACAGTTTAGAATGCAGCACTTGGCCTAAAAACAATGTAAGATCTACAAATAACTTTATATTCTGAGATCACTAAAGATGCTGGTTTCACTATGTCATTTGCAGCATAAACTATATTTGAAATGGAGAAATCTGTGAATAAAATTAGTAACTATTGCAAGAGAAACCATTTAAATTTTAAGGGAACCCACTCTACCAGAAATGGCTAATACTGAATATTCAAACATGTTAGTTGAAAAACATCACTCACATTCAGTTAACAATCAAATCCCGATATAAAATTCCTCTTCTTGCAATGAGTGGTTTTGTATGAGAAAAAAAAACAAAAACAGGTGGAGGAAAGAGTGGAAAGTATCTTCAGTGTCTGGCACAGGCTGTGGCAATATACTTTAAAGTTATTCTGAATTACTCTTTCTTCTGATATATGGAATTCAGTGTTTTCTTCCTCTCTGTAAGATGACCTTATTTTACATCAAATTGGAAACATATGCTCTTCCTTGTTTTATAAAAATAAGGGGTTTGTATGACTAATAATTCACATAATTCATACAATTTCCAGTAAACATACAACTTTAGAATTTTTCCTGTGGTCATTCAGAAAAAACCAGACTATTTTACACATATCAGACTGATGACTACAGAGAATGTTTTCTTTGCATGAAAAATAGATAAAAAGAAAAAACTGATCGAGACAAAATAGTAATAAGCATTCCTTCAAACTTTCAACCCAGATGTCTTGTTCAATGTATTAGACTCTTTTGTAGTGCTTGAGAAATCTGCTGGAGAGGAATTCACTGATTCAACAGATAACTATTTCTTTCCATTGATGGAGAACACAGGACAAAGACTCTGACCCAAAAGCAAAATGGTAATTTGTTTTTGAAAGCTTAGGAACACTTATAGTTGGATTTGTCCTTTTGCTTTTTGTTCCTAGAGTGAGGGTTAAAATTGCCACAGCCCTTTAGCTGCAGCAACAAAATATTCTGTTCTACATGGGCAGAGGGGATTCTCTAGGCGCTGGGATCAGAAACTGCTGCCAAATCTGCCAGCAACACCAATCAATGCACTGCAGACTACGGGGGAAAAAAATTTAGAAGTCCATGTGAGCCTCACTGAGATCTTGATGGTAGGTGATGGCTCAGCCGGTGTGTTTGGCTTACAGGCTGCCTTGAGAGCACCCCTGGTGTCTGTAAGAACAAAACTCCTCTGGTACAGGCGATGGAGTGTCCTTCCATACTTCAGGAGCTTTCTCAGCTTGGTTATTGCACCCTACTTCCACTACATCCCCATACAGCTGGCCAGGTTTAAGCAACCCTAGGATGTTACAGTGTGAAAATAATGTTTGGCGTTAATTGACTTTCCTTGTTGGTGTTTTCAGTGCTCACATCCGATAATAAAACTTTGAAATAGTATTTACTTGAGATGTCCCGGCAACATAAAGGCAATGTCCAGTTCAGACGGGGTCTGCTGTATCTTGTTCAAATTGCTGTCAACCAAGAAAAAACTTGGAAAAAAAGTCGTGCCTGGACAAGTGGCACATCAGCATACCCAGAGTTTAAGGAAAATTGGTGCTGATACAACATCTACAAATTCTAAGCTTGTGATTAGTCAGATCATGAGGCCAAAGGAAAAACATCTAACTCACAGCTTTCAAGCACACAATTTGGAAAGACAGGACAGTACCAATGAAAAGACATTCAAATTTAAGCCTGGTTTTAAAGTCTCCCACTTCCCACTGAGTTCCCATAAATATAAAATCATCAGTTGTGTAACTTGCAGGTATTTTCTTTTAAATAACATTTATTTAAGGTATATTTTCTGACATCACAAAGGTAGCTTCCTTTGTTACACTCTCTTAAAACACAGAGTATAAAGTGTATGTGTAAGTATTTCTGCTTTACAATAATTTTTTTATCCAAGTAGTCAACATATTAAAGACTGAGGGAATAGATGCTACAGAAAGATACATGTGATGAAAAATAAAATATCACTAGGTTCTCTGGCCTTGTATACAAGTCAGAATTTCCTAGATAATTTTCTCAGTCAAAAACCCCTGTTTAACAGTTTTAGATGAGCAGCAATGTGTCAGAACAATCCCAGGATCAGAGAATCATGGAATCATAGAATCATCAAGGTTGGAAGAGACCTTTAAGATCATCCAGTCAGATCATCCACCCAGCACTGCCACTGTAACCCCTGAACCACTAACCATGTCACCAAGCTCCAGATCCAGACACCTCTTAAACATCTCCAGGGATGGTGACTCCACCACCTCCTGGGCTTTGGGAACTGCAGTTTCAGAAGACTCAGCTCCCTAGTGCATCCATGAAAAGAAGTCTTGGAAATACCAGGGCAGAGCTGATGCAGCTATTTTTATCATTGTTTCAAGATATGGGTTAGGTCCTTAGATCTCTGTTACAGCAGAGGTACGGCAGAAATCTCTGAACATTTGGTCATGTGCCTCGTGATGGTTTCTATAGCATGGCATGCTCCCTGCTCTATCTCAGGTAGATCCCAGCTGTGCTGTACCAGGCTGGGTTAGCTCACAAGGCCAAAACCAGCCAGAAAAGAAACTTAGGAAGGATTCCCAAAAAATGGGAATCTTCTACATAATACTCATCTAAGCATCTTGTGGGGTCAAAAGAGAGCTGGCTTATGGTGAGTTGAGATGAAGTATTCTCTGGAGCCTCTAGCAACAATGAAGAGAGTCTGAACAACTAATTTTCAGTGAATACTTTTAGATGATTGGAAATAGTGAGATGTATCCCACCACCTGGACTGATCATTTCTGGCACAGAACTCACAATGACTTCAGCTTTGCTTATTGAGTCTGTTCAGGAGAGACCTAGGAGAGAGCTTAGGAGTGTACAAAGGGACCCTACTAAATTCAAGATTCAGCCTAGAGATAGGAGGGAAAATGGAAGAACATTTAAGTAGTACATTCCCTTCTGCAAATTATCAGTCCCAAAGCTGAAATACAACTCAAGAGCATCACCAAGTGACTACAGATTAAAAGTGTATTTTAGAACATAACTGCAGTGTATGTTCAAATATTTCCCTTTGGGTATTTTTAGACATCCCTACCCATTCTCACTCTCTTTTTGATGGTTGGTATTTACACCACTAGCAACCTTTCTCTAACCTGCTCCTACACTGACTTCGTTCCTCTAGTAATATTTACAATTTATTGATTCAAGACAAAAAAACAGAACACAAGAAGAGTTTTTCAGCGTGTCACAAAAGCCTTTTTCTTGGTCCTGCAAGACACTGTAACGCTGCACACAGCACCAAGGCAGGTATAAGTTTGTCCTGTGGTTCCTGGAAAAATGGAAGAAAATTAAAGAGAAGCTTCCCAAATCTGAAAGAAACTCCCAGATTTTTATTCTCCCACCTCTAACTAATTCTTTTCTGTATATTATTTTGGCTTCTTTCAACAAGCAAAGAAAACTGACAAAACACTTAATGGAAAATCATTGGAAAGCTGTCTAAAGCGTGTGGGCAGTACAGTTTCCTCTCTGTTAATGACACCTGAGGGAATCAGTTAGCTGCTTACTATGTTATGACCACACTGGAATCTTCTGCAGTTATTCTGTGAGAGGCTAAAACTTTAACATTGCTGTTCTTAATGGAAATTACTCATAGTAATTTCCATTCATAGTACAGTGATCAAACCGAATAGCTACATGCAAAAATTAATGAGACCGTAGAGCTATAAAATAACTTCATATATCTCTAATGGCAAGAAAAACACATTTTAGTTTTGCCAAGGTGTGCATCTCACTGTCTTAGATAAAAGTCTAATGTATTTTTCATTTTTTATATAGTAAGATTCACTAAATAATGTCACTTTGAAAATGTAGAGATCTGACAAGAAAAAGCTGTCAACAAAAGCAAACAAATATATGGTAGATCAAATTTATTTCCGTAGGGTTCAAATCCTGCTGTCCTTGTACTAAGCCCATGGACTTACTTTTCTCGGTTCTGCTAAGAATCTTTGTGAACATATCACCCTTGCAGCAATTTCTGGAGAGGTTATGTCTGTACTACAAAAAACCCTTTATCACAATTATTTACCAGCTGCTGTCAGTCCTCATATAACCATATCTGAAGCCTGACTAAGCAAGGTTATACACAGGTGTGAGAGAGGAAGGCAGCCACAACAAATGGAAGTGGAAGGGAGGACTGCTGAGAGGTGAGAACTAGGCTATTCAGCTCTCTGGGCAAATAAAGGTCAAAGCATGCTGATAGCAAAACTTGACCCAGTATTTAGTCTTGAACAGTAGAACCCATATTTCATTACCATTGCTCAGCCATCACCAATATAACCCTGATATAAAATCCCCATTGTGTACGATCGTAACTCTTCCAGCAAAGTACAGAAGGCAGCTCTCAGTTTGGATGCTGCAATAAAAAAGGGTGAAGCTATACAAGAGTAACTTAAATTCGCCCCATGCTTAAATCATATCCACAGAATTACCCAGTGAACATGTAGTAACTTGTCAAACTCCACCAATTTGGGTGGTTGTCTGAATCCTAAGGCTGCTCTGATGTTACTTAATTAGTCAGGCACAGAGCTTGTGAAGAGCTGCCACCTCTCCTGACAAAGATGGCACAGTTAGAAGGGCATTACTTACCACGCACACTAAAACTGGGGGAAAATACAACAACGTTATGATTTTTGTTCCACGTTCCAAACAGCATACTGAGAAAATCCCTTGCATAAAAAACACAACTGACATGGTCTATGAAATCACTTGGTATCCTTCTCACTTCTGATTTAATTAACTCAGCTGAACTTTGCCATCCAAATATGAAAAACGTTGGCTTTCATATTTTGGAAAGTGAGAAATGAATAAGCAATGATGTGAACTAGGCAAAGTGCAAGCAGACCTGGTCCAAACCTCTCTGCACTGTCCCAGCAACACTGACTTGCCGCATTGTGCCCTGAGGCTGCCAATAATGATGAATTTTGGCATTCCCCTGTTATTTTTATATGGGCAAAACAATTCCATTCATTTCTTTTTGTGACCTTCTTAGAGCTTGTGTCACAATCTCCCATTCTGAAAAATCTCAGAGGGAACAGTTGATTCCTGGAGTTTGTAAAAAATAACCTTGCTAAACATTGCCCCAGCAGCAAAAAACTCATCACTCAACTATTTTTTTTTGCCCCAGACCACTCTTATTAAATTATAATATATTCTTATTACATGTAATTAATGTAGATAATCACTAACATGTACACTAATAATCTCATTTCAGGCTATATCTCAGACCTAACAGAAACTTAAATTCACACCTTGAACAAAAATCCTGTTTTGTCTGCCAAGCATTGCTTAGGGCAAGAACAATGCTTGAAAAAAATCTCTCAACTTTGTCTCATGCCTTTTAGGCATCTTTGATGTTCAGACACGAAAGTTTTCCCTCTCAGCCTGATTTCAACAGAAGGTTGCTGCTAGTCAGCCCCTTTCATGTTCCTTTCCAGCTGTGTAAAGGCAGATTGTCCTGGCAGAGCAACTTGTTTTACTCTTAAACATCTATCCAGACATTTCTACATCCTTTTCTCAGCAAATTGATTCAAAGAGTTTATTGTAGTTGGTATCTTAGCAGCATATTACTGCTTTTGCATAAAATGTTCCACTCCGCTCTCCTACCTCTCCTTTCTGTTTCCACAGTCTGCAGGATCACAGGATCTGCCTGCAGGTACCTGGCATTTCCCCAACCTCAGGCAGCACCAGTTTGTTGTATTAGCCTGTCCAGCACCTCTGGAGAGTGCTCTGCCATTATATTCCCCCATCTTCCCTGTGCTCTGCACTCTCACTCTGTTCCCACAAACGAGCCAAGCAGTGCACACCTGGCACTTAGGATCTCCTTGAGCTGATCGAGTCTTTTACTACATCCCTTTCAGTAGCTGCTCCAGCTCTCCAGCAATATCATCCCTGTGTTTCTGCCCATCTCTGACCTTTTTGCTGTGTCCTATGTTTTAAGCAATCTTCTTAGTGGCTTTCTGTCTGGAGTTGATCTGAGGAACTGCTGCTCCTCACGGCTGCTTTCCTCTCTCCCACACCTATGCAATACTTTGCTTATTCAGACTAGATTTGTCCAGCATTTGCTGCAGGAGCATAACAATATCCAACCAGACCTTAAAGGTCTGGCCATTTTATTTACTGTCCCCAGGTGATCCATTGTGATATCTCGGAGGTGGAGTCCTGGCACCCTTACAGGTTCCTCTAGAGTGCGCAAACAAGTCTACCAGTTGCCCAGAAATACCTGTTGCAGCAAAGTGAAGATTATGTGTCTCAGTTCAGTACGGGACTCAGTCACCTTTTTGTGCTTTAGGGAGAACTCTGACTCAGAATTTCCTGGCCTCAAAAAGAAGGTCCAGTGGTCAACAGCTTTTCACTTAGGAGCCCTCTTGACTCCTCTTGGTCACCCAGGTTATCACACCAAGTCAAGATGCAGCATCTCAGGGCATTGGAGTTGCTCCCTAACTTCTCCTGTGGAGCAGATATCATTCTTAGGGCTTTGTAAATCAGCATTTTAGCTGCTGATCTAGTCTCTCCATTCACATTGTCTGCCAGTGTGTAGCATGTCCTAACTGCCATTTTCAAGAATGGACCAAATCAATCTGCTGTTAAGTGGCTTCCACTGTAGAAGTACATTTCTCTTTCAGAAGACATAGTTAATATTCTTCTTTACAGATGCCTCCCTAGATCGACTGAAACTTCTTCTCTTATTTTTAGTCACTTATTATCACCTTCCAACCAGCCACCTTTTCTTCAGTGCAAGGGCAGTACTATACCTTGGTTTTCATTGTACTAACACATTGGAGATCCATTCCTATTCATTTGCAACACTTTGCTTTTTCTTAGGCTACTCTGTCTTTCTTCTGCTTCCTAGTGTCAGAATTCTTACACAACAGAATAATTTCTAAATAAATTGCTACCTGTGGAGAACATACATCCCCAGGCAGGAACACTTCTTGGGTTTCTGTACAAGAACATGATGATGGTTCATCTTTCTGTTCACAATTTGAAGGATCACTGGGTCCTTCAAAGAAGGATCTTTATCTGATCCTAAATCTTTCAACTATCTAAGCTATGGTAGCCTTAGCATGAGCAAAAACCCACACCTCATAATTTCTAAGACTGTGGGAACATATAAGCCTTCACATTATTTCAGTGACACTTTCCAGGGCAAAGATTATTAGAATAAACCCTAAAGATAAGAGTTATCATATAGAAGGATTACTAGCAATACATTTCCTAGAAGATTCTTTCCACATCAGTGATCAAACCAAAACAAGATTTAAAAACAACAGCCTTGGATTTTTTTTTCTCTGGTTACAGTTTGTTGAACAAACTTTGATGCCTAAAGCATTATTATTTCCCATCTGCTAGAGAGATCTGGACTATCATTAGAAGAGTTAAAGCTTTCTGGTGACCATCTAAGCTAGGGCTTGTACAACAGTGAAATTGCAAAGGAATAAGCAAGTTATCTCCCTTGTTGTTTCAACTGCTTGATTACTGTGTGTTCCCAAAGACCTGAAGAAATACGTGTCACCAGCAGACAGTCTAATCATCCTGGACCTGATGAAAAACAAAGACCCACCTGAGATGTCACAGCTCACAAAAACTGTTTCAGTTACTGGGAAAATCCCAAATGATGATTTGAAGGTGTTAGGCTAGAACAAATTAAACAACAGTTTTACAGTGAACCTCTTTAAATAGGAGTACGTTCCAACTTGTGAATAACTACAGAGGACCAAAGGTGTTGTATCATATCTTCCAGTACACATCATGCGTTAAGTCTCAATAGGCAGATTTATCCAATTTCGTTTGATCTCTGCTGTCTGGAACACGTTACACCTGTGAGACAGACCCCATGTGCAAAGCATGACTTGTAAATGAAAGCCAAATGTGGCTGGAAATAGTGCTTGCCAGTCAGAACATGTATAGAGCTGGTGCCTTCCCCAAAACTGTTGCTGCTGATTTCTTCAGGCTCCTTTTGAGAGAGCTGTGTGTGTATGGGTCTTGTTACTGACTATTTTTGGCACTAAGGTCCAATAAACACCAAGCAACTTAACTTATTAACTACCTTTTCACACTTCTCTTATGCCAGCCACAAGTTTAATTTGTACAGCTCAGTCACAGCGGTTTCTTGGGCAGAAGATGAGGCTTCAGGATTTCTAATTAAATGTGCTCCTCTCATTGCCATCGTAGGAACGGTGGCCAGCCAAAACTGTCCCTTGGTCTCTCCCACAAGCGTTACTGTGAAGCATGGCTTGATGCCCACTGCTAAGCAGACCAAGAGGGTATTTAACACGAGGAGGTCTGTTTCTCAATTTTCACTCCTGCATTCTCTATTCTGTAAGGAAAAGTTAGGCTTTGAAGTTTTATGACTAAGAGGGCTCTTCTTTTCCTTCCAGTTTCGTCTGGTCTTGCAAACACAAATCTGATACACACATTTTTTCTTTTCCTAATTGACTGTCTGTCTCCCAATAATCTGGTGTTAAAAAGCATAGGAGCTATGTATACCCATGGAAGTCAGCAGCAACCACTGGGTGCAAAATAATCCTACCAAAAAAAAAATTCAGAAAAAAAAATTTTACCTTAAGACACAGAGTTTCTTCTGAGAATGAAGAAATCACAACTGATCACCAAGAAAAGTCTTCAACCCAGATGTCCTAACAGATTCTGTACTTAAAATTTTGCTCAGGTGTCTTTATGTGCTATTCAGAAAAGCTGGCTTGTCATACACAAAACACTCCACATCTGAACTGCTCGTTATTTATTTGTATGTGTATGTGAAAGGGAGTTTTGATCTCCTGAAAATTCAGATTCTAATTCAGCAGCAGAAAGATGTGAACAAGCCTCCTAAAATTAAAGTTTTATATCTGGGAAAGAAAGTGCCATTCTGACCTAAGGGCTAAACAATTTCTCCTGCTGCATTCCATGCCAGAGGTAAACACTGTGCATCTTTCTTGAAACAGAATAAATATTGAAGAAGGTGCAAACAATATGGATGCAGACACATGCAGCAAAATATGCTGAAACAGCCCACCACCCAGACCACAACTTGTAGAAAATATTGGCCACATTTTCTTGTGATACAACTGTCACAAACTCCACTGAAGTCAATTCAGGAATGAAAGTCAATGAGAGCAATTTAGAGTTTCATAGCATTTGTCACAGGTGGTGGGAAGAATAAACTCTTCTGCAGTCATTATCTCAAAGAGCTTTTATGGCCTTTGGAATACCTGAATCCCAAAGTGAACGATTGCTGACAGCAGGAAAATCATAGCATTATTTTTAAGACCTGTGTTTCATAGAATGCACTCTGTTTTGCTTCATGTGTTGGTATCAGGATGAGAGGTGTTTGCTTCAGCTATTTAAAATACTGCAGAAATTATTTTTTTTGCTGTGTACCCATACCTCAGCTAAATAAAGTGCTTGTTTCTCTGTCCCTAGAAAATCTGCAATACCATGAACTGAAGGGGGAGACATGAGTGGTAGAGAAGTCAGGGGGGATTACACTGCTTTTATATGCTGTTCAAATGTTGCTTAAAAATTTTTTAAGATCTGGGGACTCAAAGGTCAGTTAGGGGTTAGATGTGGTAGTGGAAAAATATCTGGCTGGCATAGTCCATGGAATGTGTTGCAACGGCCTTGAAAAACTCTGGAAATACAAAGCTTAGGAATTTTATAGAAATTAAGGAGTTATTGGCAACATTTTTGACAGAAGACAGCTCAGTGGAAATATCGTCATCCCAAACAACTCCTGATGACATTTCTGGCTCATTTGTTTTTATTGCATGGCAATAGACTGACATCTAGTGGGTATGGTCCTCTTAGGAATGCTGGGCCTAACCAGGACTGGGAAGGAATTGTCTGATCTAATAGGGGGTTTTTTTCATTTATTTTATAATGGAACAGTATATTTTTGATTAGACAAAAACTTTCCTGGAAATTTTTCTCTTACTTTTTTATAAGAAACCACAACTTTTCCATCATTTGCCATTTTTGGCTGAAAGCTAAACTGAAGTTTTCTCTTTTTTTTTAATTAAAGTTTAATGTTTTCAGTTTCACACTGAAATTTCCAAGCATCTAGCTCTCCAGTCTCTGTCCCTGTGAGACATCCACTGCTGCTCTACCATGTAAATCCTCCTCCTTTTTCTTACAGTTCAGGGAAACAGAATGAAGGAGTCACAGTTGCACAACTGATTGTTTGCCTTTTCTCACACACAAAAGCTATCTTGGTTAATATTCTTCTGGTTTGGACCAAGGACACAGCATCCAGCCTGAATGTGTGTGAAAAGGATGAGGATTTATCCCCCAGGGAGACGTCCATGGGCAGAGCAGGACTATGAAGCTCACATCTCAGCAGCTCGTGTGTGGTGAGGTGGTGCTGGGGTACGGCGTTCCCTGTGTGATCTCTGCTTTGTGGACCAAGAAAAACACATGAAAATTAAAGTCTCTGTTACTCTCCCTCTCCCAGCAACATGGCTTTTCCCCAACTGCTGGGTTTCTCTCTGAGTGATGACTTTATAAATCCTTGTAATCAAAGCCACCTTTTCCCTTTGTTCTGCACTTCCAAGCTGTCATTCCCACCCCAGGTGTGATTAATCCCATTGCTAACTAAAGGGTTTTCCCCCCTCAGAGCCCTTGTCAGAGGCAAGATGGGGGGGCTTGGCTGTGCCCCCCATCAGCCCTGCTGTGGCAAGGCTGGACCACCCCCACAGTCACCACTGGATAGGAGACCAACACATGCTGTCGGGGCAAAGCTCAGATTCCCTGACATCTGCAAACAGGAATGATTCGGGGGCTCTTGTTTTCCGTGGAGTGCTTTACTGTGTCCAACCAGCGAGAGAGAGCTGCGTGGTTTGGAGTCTCAATGGGAGCACTGACCTGGGGAGTACCATTCCTAAACCACAACAAATGGTCACCCCTGAATAACTAAAAAGGCAGCAAGTCCCTCTCTTTACCAGGGAAAGGACACCCTCAGTGATACCCAGCTGGGGTGGTGGCTCAGCAACCCAGTTTCTGACAGCACAGGGCATGAAGCAGAAGACCTGAGAGCCTGGGTATAAAACAAGGGGAAGGCTGGCAGGACTGAGAGCTGTCTGCTGTTTCCTGTGTCAGAGCCACAGGCAGCGAGTTCCAGAGGGGCACGGCCAGGTGAGGGCTGCACTGCTTGCTGAGACACAAACCCACTGAGGCCTCTTACCAGCTGCTTTACTCTTTTCCCACTGCAAATGCCAGCAGTCCAGATTCACTTGCCTTTATTTCAGTGGGATCTCTGCTTGAAAGAAACAATGTATGTAGTGCTGGGGTTGTAAAATGTATGGACTCAGCAGTTCAAAAGTCTGAGCAAAAGAGCTTTAGTCAGACAGGAGACTGTGAAATATTGGTGAGAAGTTTCACTGAGTTTTTGCTCTCCTCAGATTTATTCAACTAATAATTTTACTCAGCAGACCAAATTGACTATAACCCTTTGTTGTTCAAGAGCAGCTGAGACAATAAATCACATCATGTATAAGAATTACTGTCCTTTGCTATAGAGAAGCACACAGACATTAGAGCAAACAATGTGGTGGTTCAACTGCTGCAGAAAAATTAATCTGGAAGAAATAATTGCCAATTAAATTTGATTCAGTTTGGGTACATGTGCACAGAAATTGCTGTGGTGAGCCTTCTTATGAACCTTCTTATCTCCTGGTTTCTGCACTATAGCAAATATTTTTCCAGGCTTGTTGTGATGCATTTTTCATAGCATTATTTCATTCCTGGAACTAGAGGAAAAATGGATGAGGAGCAAATTTCCAGCACTGCTGCAGCTTGGAATTTCACCTTGATGGTGAAAAGCAGTTGGATCTAAGCTTGGATAGGGACCAGCAAGAGGTCTAACAGGTGCCCAGCCTGTTCATATTTGTAAACCTTCTTTTCTGCAGCCTGAAAATACCCTGAATCTATGCTGAATGTATTTTAAACCGCAAACAAATGCGATAACACTGGAACGCTGCCATTTTTCCCTTAGAAATTAATCCTGATAATTCAAGGTAAGCCATTATATAAGTTAGCATTTGATGTGATTTTTGCCCTTAGCTATAGTAGCCACAGTAACAGTTTGGCCATCTTTTAAATATTGAAAGACCAAAGGTCTTGGTTTACAAATCTTCTTAAAATGACCCAGCATTTTCTTGGACAGAGGCAGGCAGGGGTGGCCGAGCGGGTCGGTGCCGGCTGGCATGCTGCCTGGCCCCCGGGGCCAGACGTCCTGCTAGCACTCAAATTGTCCTCCTGGCATTCCGCTCCAGCCTTCAGAGCAGAAACTCGTGTTTGATTGCATTCAAAGGCAGATTGTCTTTGCTGCTTGGCCCCAGCCCCTGCCGCAGCAGAACACCCTAATGACTTCTGCAGACTCGGAGCAGCGCTGCTCTGCCATCGCGGCAGGTTCTGATGTCAGGATGTCTGAGGGGCAGCACACAGGTTAAATAAGGCTACTGTGCATGCCGTGAGCCTTCCTCTTCCAGGAGCAGCAGCGAATGTTTGCGGTCTCATCCTCCCCGAAAGCTCAGTGGCCTTTTTACTGGTGGCAAATTCCTCAACACCAGTCTCATCAGGATCAAACAGAAACAGAGCTTTCTGGGCTCAGAAAAAAAATAAAGACCAAACCCTGCCAAATGCTGTGTCTGGAGAAGTTCCTCCCTAAATCTCCATGGGAATAGGATGGGAAAACAAGGGAACATAATGCCAGTTTCTGAACTGTTTCTTCATCCTTCATAACTGTAAAATGCTACAGATAGAATCCCCATTTAGAGAAATATGGAAGAAACAAAAAAGCAGGAAAGGCAAATTTACTTTGTTAAAATAAAAGCCTATAAACAGGAGATAAACTCTCCTTTTTTTGCCTACAATGCATTTAACTACTGATAATAAAAAACATCCCCACCTGAGCTGGACGCAAATCAGGTACCTATTTCTGGCAATCCATTCTGACATTTCCTTTCACCTGTGGACACAGCTCTTCACAGAAAATTATCCTTTCCGGATTAAAAAACCAGGCCAAGCAGGTGACTCTTTTCTGCTGCATAGCTCTTGCCTGAGCCAGGCTTCCCACAGGATGCAGTTGTAGAGGGCAGAGCCCTGGCCAAAAGCCAGCTCCAGCCCTGCCTGCCTTGCCAGCAGCAGCAGCCAAAGGGTCCCCCCAGACTCAGCCCCAGGGCTTGTCAGAGCTCTCCCGTCACCCTGAGCTGCACCCCATGTAGCAAAGGAAGACAAGGAGAGCCCAGAGCTCCCACCTGCCAGCCATGCTCTAAAGGCAGGCATGTCCTTCAGAGCACTTTGAAGCAGGCTGGGTTTCCTGTTGCCATGGGCTGAAACCAGCCTAGCACTGCTGTCTTATTGATGGCATGGATTGTGGCTGTCAGGCACTCCAGTCTATCCACTCCTCATCAGATATGTACTGGATCAAGTCCAGAGAGGATCTAGAGTGCGCTGAGCCTCACAAGATAAAAGTCTTAAGAGTCTGACTTCAGTTCACCATGCAGAGCGTGAGGTAAGTTGGCAGGAGCATCCAAAAAAACCAGCACTGAGTGGGAAACCAACCAATGTCATCAGGGCTTTCAGGTCAGGGTGTGCTGCTCTTCCCATGTTGCTTCTGGTGCTGCGCTTTGAGATTTTAGGATTTCCCCCCATTCTTTCAGGACTCATAACCAAGATCCCTGGAGACAGAAGCCTAAATATTTCATTTTAAAACAGGAGCAATGGTTCACTTGCTTGCTGCCTTTCCTTCTACTCCTCATCTCTGCCCCTCTGCAGACATTGCAAAAATAAAACTCAGTTGTCTCCTCTACTCCTCTCCCACCTCACTGTCCTCTTACTGATGCTCATAAAAGAGGGAATGAAAAGTTGCCTTGCCAGCATCATTCTCAGATTTGTGTAGCATCCACAACTCAGAAGGCATGGGGACTCCATAAATGAACAACTATGGGATGTGGCGAGGATGATACACCAGTGACAGTCTGATTTAAAAGCACAGACTCCACTGACTGGACCTGCCAGCTGCATTACGTAGCATTTTGAGACATGAGGGGTTTGGCTCTGGGGAGGTGATACTGGCTGCTTGTGCCGAGCAGTCGGAAGAGCCACACTTTCTTCTCGTTTCCCGACAGGTGTGTGCCTGCCTTCTGCTGCTTGGATTTGCATCAGGGTGTCTGGTCAGCATCCCAGCTGCCAGGAGGAGATTAGCAACCTCTATGGCAAAGTTTGAATTTTCCATTTACCAGATGGCTAAAGGATTGTGCTCTTGTATTTATTGTTTGGATATGAACTTTGGAACGCAGGAACAGCCCATGTCATCTGGAGATGAGATGATGGTGCTGTGCTCTGCACAGGGCAGTGGTTTGGTTGGGCTCAGAGGCTGCAGCTAATCAGCTCAGTCTGTCACCTCTGATGAGGCATTTCCTTTCATGGACATACCAAATGTGGGCTCGCCACAGACTTGCACT
This sequence comes from Platysteira castanea, assembly GCA_013397175.1. Lineage (NCBI taxonomy): Eukaryota > Metazoa > Chordata > Aves > Passeriformes > Platysteira > Platysteira castanea. The sequence goes on from VYXC01011440.1 coordinate 181,167, forward strand.
GGCGATGGGCTGTCTTTCAGACCTGGTTTATGAAACCAGTCTTGGGAATCCAGGCATTTCCCAAGAGACATCCTCTTCTCCCCACAGCAGCTGGTCAGACCGGCCTTAGCAATGTGCAGTTGCTGAGACCCACTACTGCAGGAGCAGAAGCATTGCAGGAAATTCTCTATTAGAGCTCAGTATCTTGGAAAATCTCCCCTTCCACCACGAAATTCACATGCAGTTATGAGCCTCTGAGCAGGAATTGTATTCCTTGCCTGCAAGGAGGTGGGTGGGAAATGGAGGGACATAAAACTGCAGATGGCAGAGGGGTGAACTCATTTCCTTCCATCTGATCTTGCTGTTTCGGGGCTACACTCAAGGAAATGGAAAGTGATCATTTTAATACACTTAGCATCTGGCAAAGGTGCCAGAGCACTGGGAGCACTTTCTCCTGTGAGCACCTATATAAATAAAAAACCTTATATGGAAAGAAGGGAGAAGCAGGTTCTCAAGACTATCCTTCCTGCTACTGCAATTGGCAAAAACAATCTACTTCTGAATGCATAGGTGAAAAATTGTACCTCTAATTTGTGTCAGTGGGCTTTATGCAGTGAAACTCTGGTGTGGCTTTTTTTTACCCAGGAAGGGTAAAACAAATCCCCAGTTCCAACTACCATCCCAACACCAGATTCATTAAAGGAACAGAATGGAAACTTTTGGGAGCAAGGATTCCTGCTGTTAGGCAACAGCAGTGGTTGAGGGGTGGTTATTGAAGTGCAACACTGTTTTAGCTGGGAGACCAAAGCAGCACAATGGCAGACACAAAACTTTTAAGAACAAGTCAGACAAATGTCTGTCAGGCATGTCAAATGGTCATGAAAGCAATGGAAATAATGATCAGCTAAAGTTCCTAGCAGCCCTGATTTCTATCATTTCTGGGATGCTCTGTCATTCTTTGGTCACAAGTACAGCAAAATTTTTAATTAAAACTGTCGCAAATCTAGACATAACTAATAAAACAGTTAGGATTGTAATATTAGAGCTGTTTGTGCAGCAATTGGACAGAGCCAGGCTGGGAAGATACATGGGTAAGGGAAATATGTAGTATACCGGGTGGTCTTTGCTCATCCTCCAAAAATGCCTTATGTTCCTAATTTTTTTCCTATCTCTATTAATTATCATATTTATTTGAAACAAATTTTAAAAGGATAAAGTATTATTCAATGGAAAAAGTTACTAGAGGTCTGTTGGAATCTCTCCATGAATGCCTCATCTGTAAAAATTACATCAGTTGAAGGAAAAGGAAAGTGAGTCAAGCAGAAAGGCATTCACAGCAGGTGCAGAGCAAACTGGACAGCACACGACTGATCCCCTCTGCCAGCTGTGGGACACACCGCAGCGTGCCCGAAGCCTGTCCTCACTCATCTTGGGCCGCAGAGGGGAGTGGCACTCTCAAAGGGTCCTGATGGACAATGCCTTTCCTTTTCACTTTGCTGGGGCTGCCATCCACCTGCCTGTGCTGCTTACATCCCCAACAGCAGAGCAGTAAAAGAGGCAGTGGTATTTCATGTAGGATCATTGAATGATTCCAAGCTACCCAAACTATACTGGAGCTCATTTGTTCCCCTACTGTTATCTCTAAAGTGCAGTTTGATGGAGTCTCCATGTTACAAGCATGTCTCTGAGCCAGTTTTGCTTCTGTGCTCCCAAGAGCAGCTGTCCCACAGAAAATGTGTTGTACTTCATTCATCCTACAACAGCATTGAGCTGATGAGATGGGGCAGAGTGGCATGCTAGGCGAGACTCACTTCTGGATGGAGATGAAAAGTGATCATGACAAACAACATTGTTTCACTGTTTAGAAAAAAACTAATCATTGAAGAACCATTTAAAAAAAAAAAGCCAGTAAAACACGCTGTTGGTGATCACCTCTGTGCTTTCTGCAGCTCAGCCCATATGCATGAAAGACAGATTACATAGGCTAGATGTCAGAAGAAAGGTTCTAATGAGCAGAATGATGTGGATACAAATGACATTCCCAACACGGAGACTAAATGGAGGAGCTGGTGGCAAACAAAGTGGGCTCTCAGACTGTCCTTGGAGGAGTCCAGTCGGCTGCCAGAAGGGATTATCTACTGCAGCTGGCCCTGGGTCAATGATCTGGAAAGCCTCCTACAAAGCTGTGTCCCCAGCATCCTCACGGCCTCAGTAAGGTCACAGGGATGCCTCACGCCAGTGCAAGTCTCCACGTGGCTGTTCCCAAGCAGACATGGACCAGGCCACCTCCTCACACCCCAGCCAAAGGCAGCAGAAGATACTGGACATCAACATTGCTGGAAACCTGGCCTTGAAGTCACCTCTGTGACTCTAGCTGCTCTGAAAGCCAGCAGGTGCAATGGCTTTCACCCCTTTGTCCTTCAGAAATTAATAATTCTGAATATATCTTCCTTGAAAATGTACTAACAACTATCCTCAAGGGTTCTTTGGCCTGATTAGTATTAAAAAAAAAAAACAAAAAAAAAAAGCACTGCATGCCTGACAAGTATTAGAATAAATGGTGTGAACAGTAGAACAGTGTGTGCTGGGAAAGAGAAGCATCCAGGAACATTTTCAAGTTGGCAATTATGCAGCTTAGCAGAGGAGACTGGTAACATCCCAGTAATCTTCTGGCCCTCTTCACAAAAAAAAAAAAGGTGAAACAAAGCCCACACCATTTCAACTGGATGGGAGAAAGGGAACAGAGATTTATACTGTCGATACTTTCCAAACCCTTTAATTCTGAAGAGGATAGACTGAGCTCAATTTCTGCAGATGAAAGAAGAAAAGTGGAGAATTATTACAGATGTCTACTGAAAAATCCTAAGGCTTGCATTATCTTCACTACAGATGGCAAAAAATGAGGAAGACAAAAATTGTATCTGACAGAACCTTGAGAAATTAAAGACAACGGTCATTAAAGAACTGCTTATCCATTGGTTTTTGTTCACAGTACTTTGTTTTCCCAGAGCAGGAAAATGAGCTAGGGAGAAAAAAAACAGTGTGGTGAAAGAAATAAGCAAAGATATGCTTTCCAATTATGCTCTAAAAAGAGTTAGAAAATCCACACAATGGAACTGAAAGGAAAGAGAAAGAGGAAAGAATACGAACTGCTGAGAGTATGCCAAAATATTAGTCATCCCTTGAGTCTACCCTGAAAGGTTAGTGTTGTTTTTAAGAACACATTCCTTTAAGGAAAAGAATAATTTCCTAGCAGAGGTAATTTCTGGATGCTCATAAACTCTCTCAAGAGAAACAGAAGTCCCAACAGTGAAGTCAACAAAATCGAAGCAGAAGGAGAGGAGGAGGAAATCTGCACATGAGTCCTCAGGGCAACCCCGAGAGTGATCTGCTACTGGAAGGGAAGAGATATGGAAAAGCCTGGAAGAGAGCAACAGTTGAGTAGGTAAAGATCTGGGTGGGAAAATGTCAACAAGGAAAGGGAGTAGAAAACCAGAGTTTGCTGGAGATCACCCCTCTAGGATAGATGGCATTGGAGAAGGCTGACTCACTCTTGCCTAGTTAAGGTTTGAGTAATCTGAACTATATTAGATTTTCATGGAGGTGAAAAAGACAGGCCAAAATGTTGTCACAATCCCTGTGGCCCACAATATAGAATTTCTGAATTTTCAGTTCTGAAAATTTTTCAGGGACTCTAGCAACATTTAATGAACTAAGGGCTGTTACACAGGTAAGACTCCCTCATGCTGGTTCTGTATCAAACTCTCAGGCCAGCAGTGTCTCCAGGTCACCTTATGTTGTACTGGAACCTGCCCAGTGCAATGAAGAAAACATCACTAACTTTGCAAGTTAAAAATACCAATTTTTTTTTTTAATTTTAATATACTAAGAGGGTATACATTTCATTTTTCTGGAATTGTAACTGGCAGAATGTTGCCCAGGAGGGAAGCATGGTTCATGAGCTAGATGGCAGGTCTCATCCTCCCTGAAAGGAAGACTGTGAACAGAGCTCATCAGTCTGAATAACCACTATTCCACCACCTCATCTAGAAGCCTCACAAGTTAAAAATTTCTGAGTGCTCCTAAGCCCCTCTGGCATGCCTGGGAATTAAGAGTGCCCAGAATCTCTGGATGAATCTCTGTGTACCATGACAATTTGATCCACTGTCATCTGGAGAACATACCACCCTTCCCACTGAGTGGCCAAATCTGATATTTGGCTCACTGGGACTATTTAATGTGTTAAACAAGTTTTATTGCTAGGCATTCTTTAACACTGGAAAAGATTAATAGACTCAGTAATTCAATATGTTATGAGGTAAAAATGCTGTTTTTCAAGGTAAGCAATGATACTTCATATGAGTTCAGGAAGAAAGAAAGAAATCCTGTAACATTAGTCTATAAATTCAGTTTATCAACTCTAAGCAATGGGTCATCACTATAATCAGCAGACATAAAGACTCCCAAAACAAATTAGTTGCCTTTCATCACAACATTTGCAGCTAAGTTTTTCTAATGTGTTCAAGTTTCTTTTGCTATCCGCCTTCTCAACAGTTAAACTTTTCTCAGTCTGTTTTTCAGTCTATAGACAGCTGAAGCGAAGGACTATTTTACCAGACAGTGTGCATAGTGCCAAACCCATTTTCAGCACACTATAAGTATATTCATATTGTGGGAATCAGTGAGAAAATCTGTGTGCAAGAAAATCCAGTTTGGAGTTCCTTTGCTTTAGCAAATCCATAGCATTAGTCCTGAAATGGGATCCATGTGATTACTAGCACGGATGGAAACATTTTGTTGTGCAGGGACCAAATGGAGTTAGAAATCTCTATTTAACACTACCTCATTCACGCTCTTGAGGAGTCAGATCATGGTGCTATGTGATGCTGATACAAGATGAGAATTTAAACCAGTTTCTAACAAACTGTTCATCAACAGTTTGACTGGAGCTGCCTTTTGGTAGCAACACATTCATCTGCTAATATTAAAGGTGTTCTTCGTTGTTTTATGAGTTTGGAGCCATGAAACTGGAATTTTAAGAACTGATAAACACATCCTAAGCCAAAACCAGCTGTTTCTCCTTGGGAGGTTTTGGGCTTGAGGTTTTGGGCTTAAGGTTTTGGTTTTCAGTAGCTCTTTTTTCTGAAGCAACTAACTCAATATTGCCTCTCACCAGAATCCAAAGCTTAGTTTTTGTTTGTATGCCATTTCTTACAGTCTTTTATGACTTTGGTGCAAATCTTGATCTATTTGACATTTTTAGCAACAACAAAAATCTTGGTTTACTATAAAATATGACTGATTCTGACTACATAGTTTCTTTACCCAGAGTTCAGAAATTTAAAACATTTTTAGAAAACGTTTCTTTAATCCTCAATTCAAAATTCTGGTCCATAGAAGATCAGTCCACAGGAGGATAACAGTAGCTGCATATTTAAGCATTTATTGGGAGATGCAGATTTCATGTGATATAGGTCTTAAAACTCAGTCCTTTACCTAACAGGTGTGTTTAGGTCTCCATCATACCAGACATTGTCTAGTTCATAACAAGAGAAATATGCACTACCATGACTGGACTCTTCGAGGTGATACTTTGAGAAAAATAGCATCTTCTTCAAATTCATCAAAAGGGTTCAGGGAAGTGCAAATACACACACCCCCCACCTCTGCCCTCCACCAAGGTTTGGACATATCAAAGACTAAATCAGTCTTGAGTTTTATTTTTCTTAAAATATTTTTATTAAATGAGGTCAGGAAGATCATTTAAGGAAAACCATCACAACTCAGTGAATCTGGAATATTTGAATCAAATCTGAAACTCAGCTCACTGAAATTTCCAAGCTTCTGCTAGGTGAGTTAGACTTTTCTACAATTCCAGAAAAGTTTTATGGTCTTTTCCCTAGCTTTTTGAATTACAAGTTTTACAGAGTGAAATCATTGCCATAAAGTGCTGAATTATCACATTGCAAAGATATGTAGTGCACTCATCAGAAAAACGCTCTCAAAATAGAAATCACTCAAGAATATCTTAGTTTGAAGATTCACATTCAGCATCAAAACTGAAAGGAAGTGAAAGACAAAACCAAGAAATTCTGTGAAATTTCTGCAGTCATCTCCTAGAATTATATCAACATGATCAATATTCCTTCTTTTCTCCCAGTGTGCTGGCCATAATAAACTTCAGGCCCAAAGAGCTATCTGAGCCATCTTGGGTACTCAGAACTGGAAGCTCAGGAAGCCCTTGTGCTTGTGGCTTTGCTTGGCAGGTAAAACATCCCTCTAATGTGCATTCACTTCTTCCTTATTTTACTGTTGTTTCAAAGTTCAACCCTTTCAAGCAACACTTTTTAGTAGACCTCCCAGCTGTGAAAAAGTAAAAAATTATCAAAGCATGAACTATCAAAAATACTATCTGCTGATTCCAGAGGTCTATACACACCACACACTGCATACAGAATGGTGCATAAAGCATTCTGAAGTACAGCAGATGAGCACCTATCTTTTTCAGCTACACAACAGTGTATGTAACCCGTAACTCAGAGCTGAACATTTCCCAGTATGGTTGGCTGGTGAAGATTTTCCCAGTCCTAAAACACTTTGCTTCCTAAGGCCTTGCAATGAGGTCAGTCTCCTGGAGGCATCAAACTCTTGGCTTTATTCCAGTGTTCGGCAACACACATACCTCAGGTGCAGGAGCTCTCTGGAGCTAACTCCGAACTGAGCTGCTTTGTCACCCCTCCTTGAGATGCAAAAAGTCAAATACTAAACCACTGGTGAAACTGCACTGTTCTGAGATTTCCAAATTTCAGAAAAGAAGCTTGGTAACTCAAATGAAGTTCAGGTTTGATTCAAATTTTCCAGTGTTATTAAATCTGGAATTTTTTCTGTCTCCTTACCACCCCCATTATTCTTCTGGACCTCCTCCATTTCTGAATCACCTTCTGCAGGGCAAGGCAGTTCCAGAATACTGTGGTTATCCATTATATTTATGAAGACAGTGTTAGTTGAAGAGGAGATTGAGCCAGCAATTTTAGGGTGCTTTTAATTTCTTTCATTTCTCAGGTTTTTTGTGTGACTTTTTCACTCTCAAGTTCTGCACAAAGCAGAGGGAGCAGCAGCTATTCAAAAGGAAGAAAAGCTAATCAGGGGAGTGACACATTAATTTAATTAATGTTTTCCTCTCAAGAGCACTACAATTACATCTGCAGGGCTTTGACATTCAACTACATTAAAACCCTACTATTTTCCATGGAGAAAATAGAATGTAATGATGAAAGTTCTTTTATGAATAATATTTCTTTTTAATCTATTTTAATGATATTTCCAGAATAACTATTTAGTTACATAGGGGAGAAATAAAAACAAAGGAAGGCTTTTTAAAAACATTTAAACAAGGAAGCAATCTCTCATCCCTAAATTTGCATTCACTTCAAAATTTTATGGCTGAACTCAAATCCCATCACAGTCCTTCCACTGACCCTTAAAATCAATCATGACACCACTCCAGGTCCTAATCAAAGTAGTCCTAATGGTCTTTACATGCCTTTAAAGCACCTGTCATGCAAAGCCCCAGCTAATTACACAGTAAAAGTTAGTTCATAGTTGTGGATGCTTTGTAGCTTTAATGAGATTCAAAGACAAGATGCAAGGATTTGGTTCAGAATTTTGTCTTCACCAGGGCTCTACCGGACACATACTATGAATCAAGATTGATCTACCTGCTGCTTTGTAGTTGTCTCACTATTTCCTCATGTCCCTTCATCTGTCCACATCCTTCTGTGTCCTCCCTGTTCCATGTGTTGACAGGGAGTTTTCTGGAGTAGGGACCATCTTTTTCTCCATGATTGAATGATAGCTGGCACAGGTGGGTCAGGGCCACTGAGCAGGACTTCTCAGGTGTCCCAGCTAACACTCATAAAGCAGTCAGTGGCACCTGCATATGCACCAGGTCCTGACCTGACCACGCTAAAGTGACAATTGCTTCTCCACCACACTGTTCGAAATTGGATATTTTGTGTGCATGCCTGAAGTTTCACATTAGTTTAGCATCTGAAAGGCTTTCCAGAAGGTTGATCTGAAGTAGAATCTGTTTTCAGAAAATCTGTTTAGAAAATTAGTACATCAGTTACAATCACATGCAGGAGATTTTTCCAAAGGGGAATTTGTTCCTCGTGGCATCTGGGGACTAAAATGTTTCCTGAGCTTTTGAAGATATTCTCTTTGTTTGCAAAATCTTTTAATGAATATGTCTGATATACTTTGTCTGATATGCGTTCATAAAACCAGCTATAAATTCTATTTATAATGAAATTTAAAATAAAAACTGGTTTTAAAAAATCTTCGGGTACTGAACTACATGCTCTTTATTTAATTAAGGGATATGATTTTGTATTAGCATTCTACACAAGACTTACTGACATACTTGCAGATCATCTGGAAAACTGAAAGGAAACTTGGTAAGTTCCTGCAGCTTTGGAACCTTGTAATAGGATGAGTTAGGCATAGGATCCAGTGGAAACAGACAGTGGCTAAACATGCACTTTCTCCAAACTGCTAGCATTTTCCAATTAAGCTAAAAAAATGTGATTTAAAATCACAAATTAAATTTAAACCTCTTCTGTCTGAGCATCAACCTCCTTCATAAAAGATGGTGGTACATAAGCTTTGTTTGCTCTGCTGTAAATAACAAAAGAAAAAAGAATCTAACAGTGTAGTAATTTAATTTTTCTACCTCCTTTATTTTCTCTGCTTAACTTGTGTGTGGAAAGACTTGCACAAAAACTGACTACTCAAATAAAACCAGATAAAATCTAATACAGCATGCTGAAGGCTAAGGAGAACAACTAGAATTACACCGAGCTCTTTGTTGGCATCAGGAGAAAAAGGATTAAAAATACCTTTTGTCACCTGGTTTTCAGACCCTGCCAGGCTTACCCACTAGGCATTACACAAGTTATATAAATACTGTGTGTGCAGATTTTTTTCATTTTGCCTACTGGCAATTTTTTTTCTAATCTGAATTTACCAGTAAGCTCTTATAATCATACTTAGGTCACTGAAGAGCAGTGAGCTCGTTTTCAAAGAAGCAGATCACTTACAGCTCCCTGGGACTCGGATTTTCAGAAACCAAGAACTGAAACTCATCTGTATTTCTGATTCTGAAATACTCAATGTGAATACTTGAAGGCAGGCTAAAAGATCAAAATATGTACTGCTGGCAGACGAGCATTACATCAGGACTTTGAAAAGGTGCCTCAGCTGGGACTCTTTGGTGGCCTCCAAAGAAAATTCCATGCCTGACTCTGTGCTCTACGTGCTACAACATGTGCACCCATTTGTGCTAGTGATTACTGCCTTCACCAAGAACTAATTATTTTTTTTTAAATTAATAACACAGAAGTTGACTTTTAAAATGAATGTAATTGACTGTTTTCCCAGACAGTAAAGCTAAAATGACTCAAGGGCAGCATTTGCTGTGATCCAGCATCATGGCTTCTTTCAGAGGATCAGCAGCCTAGAAGAATGGAAATACAGAGAGTATCAAATGAGTGCGCATACCTTGTCAACTCTCATTTGGAGATGCTGAGTTGAACCACCAGGATATCAGACCTACATCACTAAGCATTTCTGTAAATTGGATCTGCAAGCTGTAATCAAACATCACAGCTGTAGCCAGCACAGTCACAAACACCACATTTAAATATCTTTATAATGATGAGGAGCTGGGTGTTGAAACCTACAAAACCTAAGATATGATTTGGACTGACCTTAGGAACAGCCTGGGAGAACGGCACCTGTTGTATGTTTATGCAGCTCCAATCTGTACCTGGTCACAATTATTTGTTTGTAGACAACCCCTGAAAGGCTCAAAAATTCAGACCACTGTATCTGATAGCCCTTCTAATAGGACACCTCATCCTCTACTTTCTAATGAACCCTTTTCATGAATGACTTTCATTCTGCACATACGGTGAACCCTATTACAAATCAGAAATCAAATGCAGTTACTTTTGGAGGGAATTATGGCCTAGATTTTCATAATCACCACATAACTCCACTATATTCAAAGAAGTTTTTCAGCACTTCCCTCAGCACCAGCAGAAAGTTGCACCTTGTGCATTTCAGTCTCTTGTAAAAACTGTCCAGTGCTGTGTGATAGCAGCAGTGCTTGCAGACATCAGCTCATAATAAAACAGCTCTGGGAAAGACATCAAGAGATGACTTATTCCACCTCCACCACCTAAACAGTCTCATACAGACTCAGGTCATTAGAAGGTGCTTGGCGAACTTGTTCTTCTTTCTGAAGAAAGAAGCAGGCTGTCTCCCACAGCAGCCTGCCCCCAGTTTGTTTCTCCTATTAGAAAGGTTCTCCCTGCTGTTTAAACTGAAACCTTCTTTCTGACATTTAATCACCTGGTTCTAGTCTTACCTCTTATGGTTACAATGAAATAATTATTCTCCTGAATTTTCAAGGGTTTTTGAAATAGCTAGGCATAGCTGAGAGACAAATATTTTATCCACACCCCTACCTCCCGGAGCTTCAAGGAACCCTAATTCATTCAATCTTCCCATGGTGGCTGAGCTTCCTAGGCAATTCTTGTTCTCTGCCCCCAGGAGCCCCACAGCCAGGGCACTGGTTTCCTGCCACAGACTTCAACAAAGCACGGCCAGTAGCTTAGAAGGGCATCATATGTCTGCCAAGAGTACTCTTGTTTATACATCAGACTGTTTGCCTTTTTGCACTGCAGCCTGCCACCATCAACTCTCACTGGTTGTTCACAGCAGCGTGTTCTGTTCCTGAACACCTTTCACAGAGCCGTCCACACTGTACGTGCACTGCACAGGACATGGAGCAAGAGGTTTGTGTTCAGGCCAATAAAATGCAACCTGAATACACATAGGAATGCTTTGTGACCTGTGAAACAAGATGTGTAATGTCAGCCTGGAGAGTCAGTTTTGCTGACTAGCGGAGTTTTGCCCCTAGCACAGAATACTGATCTATACACTGATCCAGCACCAACAGCCCAACACCAACCTCAAAAAAGTTTTGCTCCTCCTGCTCTTGCTTTCCTTCTTCCACACAGCCAGCTTTCCTCGTATCTCTCAGACTCACATCCCATTGCCACAGGTATATTTTGGCAGAGACCAGGCACAGAGGCTGGCTGCTTCCCCAGGCGGGAGACAGCCACTTTTGTGCCTGGGCACTGGGGTGAGACTGTGTAAACAAGTGCTCTCTGCCAGGCAGTTTTCCTGCTCCAGGCAGCTGCCTTTGTTCACTGCCCCTCTCCCTGTCACCTCATGCCTGCCGCTGCCCAGTTCTGCTTGCTGTTCACAGAACTTGTTTTCAATCACCTCCAAGGAAAATGGCTATGTTCAAACCTCCTCCAAGCCAGATGTGCCCCACTGGTTGCTGGGTGAAATCTGTTAATCTTGAGGGACTTGGAGTTTAGGATTGCGTTAGCGAGTGTTCCTGCATATGACCTTGTGCAGCATTATCCCAGCTCTGCTTCTTGCAAAAGCAGAAGAATAAAGTCATTATGAATGAGTGGAAAAAGAATGAAACCAGAGAAGCAGCTGAGGCAGAGCTGTGTTGGTCACACCAGGCTTTATTTTCTGTATAATGTGGAGTCTCATACTCCTTTGGTGAGAGGTACCACTTTGAGACCACACGCTGCGCTTCCTCACAAAGAATTCACACCTTTTTTTGCTTCTCCTGTATCCTGTAATAAAAATCTTTTAGACTGTGGTTGGTCTCTGTGTATTGGAAAAATGGTGGATGGAGTTGAGAAAGGAACCCTGAAAGCTGTAGCATTCAATCTTAAGTGGAGCAAGCAGAATATGTAGCAATGGCAAAATCACTCCTTAGAACTGTCTCAATAAAACTTCATGTAGTTAAACAATAAAAGTGTTCATGATTTTATTATTCTACGATTAAATTAAAATCAGGAACAGAAAACAACAGACCTAAGCTGCATGTGAACAACTGATCAAGGACAATCATCATCCACATAAATAGGACACATTTATCATATTGACTCCCATCTAACATCCAGCCACCCCATCTTTAAATAATGGGGATGATGCATAGTTCATTTCTGAAATCAAAGTGTGAACTATAAGGGAAAAATCATGTGGCACCTCTCTGATTCATGTTCTTGTACTGAACTTAGAATACAATGTACAGAGAGATCTCTGGCTTAATTAGCTGCCCACTGAGCTAGAGTTGGCTGCTATCTTTTTTTTGCATATGAAACCACAGAGCTTTCTAAGTACATTATTTCCACATGTGTTTATATTGCAATCCCTGCCCCTTGATCCAGCATTTTAAATAAGCATTCCTGTCTAAAAAATAATATAACAAAATGTCTATCCACTTACCTAAAATATCCCTCAGTTGAGTCCTCCCTTTCCATGGTATGAGCCAGAAGAATCCTCAGGGAAATCCATACAGACTCCCTGGTAGGCAGCTGTTGAGAATCAGGTCAAGAGGCTCTTTTTTATGTCATTTTATTCCTCCTTATTAGGGATATGATTTCTCATCCTTTGCTTCAGACATATTAAAATCCTCACTTACCGAAGTAGCCGTGCCTAAGATCATGGCTGGTTTCAAGACATGAACAGCCAGCTAGGGTTGCACAGGCGCGTGCTGGCACAGCACAGGGAGCAGGGTATTGCTGAGCGTGGGCACCACCAACAAGCACATCCTCTGCGTGGGCTCACGGCTCTAAAAAAGGTGTCCATGGATCAGGAGAAAGATCAGTCACCACTTAGGCACTACTCACACATGCATCTGCCTGACACTTCTTGTGTAGAAAGAGATGGTATGTCTGCACCAACACTTACACTTAAGCTCTGCTTGCTTCTACATTTTACCTAGTAGCTTGCTCCGAAACCACTTTTCTAGAGACTGGTCCATCATCAGAACATCTCATGTTCCAAATTTGCTTTATTTAGGGCTATTATCAATATTGAAACAGAAAAAAAATATGAGAGAATATCCACTGTTCCTCCTCATCCACATAGCCAATCCTCTTACCCTAGAAAGCTATTAGGTTGGTTAAAGATTACTTCAGCTTCATAAATCTGGGCTGACAAGTCCTAAGTCTTTTTTATTCATCCTGAGTTTGAGTTGATAGCTACTTCTCCATGAGACCAAAGATTTTAGTCTTGACAGGCCACAAAGGCTCTGACAGAAAGGGTAGATCTATGAGACATGAGCACAGAAATAGCTACTGAACTTATGGGAGAGATGGTGAGGGATCAGGGCAAAAGAGGTAAGTGAGGCTGAGCAGATCCTGACCTCAGAGTTGAAATAGGCCAGGAAGCTCTTTCAAGGGCAGGCAGGAGGAATAGCAAGAGAATTATAAGGAAAATTAGGAAAAGACAGTGTCATGGAAACCAAACTTCTAAACCATGAAAAACAGCAGTTAAAATAGCTGTTTTTACACCAAAACAGCTCCCAAAAAAATTCTGCACATCAATTCAATTATGTTTGTATAAAACATTTTGGCATAAAAATTTCTTGGTGCTCTTTTACTTCCACTTCAGCAATTAGCTCTGTATCTGAAGGGTTTGCTCCTGTTCACACAAGGGTACAGTTCCTGATGTTCTCCACGATCACAAAGGACCTACCTGAACTGAGCTCATCACATAAAACTGTTTATGCTGCCACTGTTATAGATACCAGCAAACTTTGCAATTAACTTCACGTTGAAAAAAATAACGGACTTTTAAAATGAGGTCACCTTAGTCATACAAGTCCCAAACAATGACCTGCAGGTTCATTGTTTTCAGCCTGACCAGGGAAGCTACTGTTGTAATACTTTTTAAAATTTTTATTTTATTTTTATTATTAAATTCTGAGCTTTAAAACACAGATGAGGCAACCTTTAAAAAAGTGTTGAGGATGGCTAGTGATCAGCAGCTCACAGAAACTGTGATCTACTGTAAGTAGCTGTATTGTTGAACAAGCAAACATTAGACATATATTATTAAAAGTCATCTTTAATAGCATTTAAAAATAGCTATTGCAAACTTTATTTGAAGAAAAATAAACGAATGACAGTCTTCCAAAGTCCTTTGAAACAGTCTAGTTCCTTAACATTTGCTTTATTACTTGAAAAGACAGAAGCTCTTTGCATAGCTGGCATGTTAGTTCACCTCTGTTTGCTCAAAACAGCTCATAAAAGCATTTTTTCTACCATTTCTGATTTGATCAAAAGTGGAAATGTGAATGATGATCCTAACTTAGATACTTAGATCAAATTGGGTATCTATGTCTCAAGGCAGTCAAGAATTTTAGTTCAAATTGTTTAAGGCCTGATATATAAAAAGAAGAGATATGCCAGTCAGTAGGACCTTACACCTGCTTATATACTTCCACTGAGCCAGCATTTTTTTTATCTTCTTCTTTGTATTTAGTATCCCACATAACGTAACAAAACTAAAAACCACAACAAAAAAACCCAGTTCATAATAGAACATTATAAGATCTAAGCAAGCCTGATGACGTTTTTGGGTAGCTAAGAAATACACTGAATTATGTGAATTTAAAGATATATCTTAAACTGGACTACTGGTGACTCAAATGCAGTACATAAGGAATTAATGTTCATATCTATCTGAAAACAAGCTATCTGTAGGAAAAATAATCATTAGATTAATCTACTACAGCACACTATTAGCCTTTATTGCCTAGAATAGCAGTAGTGTAATGGCATTTCCATGTGGCACACATAAATACAATAAACTGAAAAAGAAACAACATGGGAGTGAAATATTTTGATATGGGGAAAAGGAAACAACTGCTGTTATTTTATAGATAAATTAAGCATCTAATTTCAAAATCTTCAAATCACATAGAGATGGTTCACTGCACAAAGACTTACAGTAGAAGAAACGTTATAACAAAAATAACATTAGTTATTAGAATTAGAATTGAATCCTCTTTCTCAACACTTCAGATAGAAAAATTATCCCTTTAGGCACTAGTTGCTTTCTAATGTACTCTTTCCTAAAAACAGAACATTACACAGCGTTGTTGGTTTGGGCACTTTGTGAAGACCTTGTGTTTATGAACACACATTGCACACTGCAGCACACTGCAGCCTGTAATGGCTTTGTATACGGACATGATTTCTGCAGGATTCAGCTAAAGTCAAACATTGTCAATATTCATACCAACTTGAATAGCATATTTGGAGAAATATTCCTAGGATACTACTTTGAAAACTGAATAAGACCGATTTTTGCATCTTAGGTTTGATTGTCAACAGTGACTTTCAAGGCAAAAGAAAGGTCTGTAATAGAAGGACATGGAACTGTTGGAGCAAGTCCAGAGGAAGGTCATGAAGCTGATAAGAGGACTGGAGCACTTCCCCTGTGAAGACAGGCTGGGAAAGTTGGGACTGTTCATTTGGAGAAGAGAAGGTTGTGTGGAGAGCTCATAGCAACCTTCCAGTGTCTGGAGGGGGCCTACAGGGAAGCCAGAGAGGGACTCTGTGTCAGGAACTGTAGTAGCAGGACAAGGAGCAATGAGTTAAAACTGAAAGAAGGGAAACTTAGGTTAGATATTAGGAAGTTTTTTTACTGTGAGGGTAGTGAGACACTGGAACAGATTGCCCAGGGAGGTTGCGGATGCCCCAACTCTGGCAGTGTTCAGGGCCAGGCTGGAAAAGGCCTTGAGCACCCTGGTCTAGTGGGAGATGTCCCTGCCCGTGGCAGAGGGGTTGGGACAAGATGATCCGTACTATTCGTTCCAACCCCTTCACATTCTATGACTCTACGAACGTTGGATCTGGCCCTCATGTTTCTCCTGGACCAGTGTGGCCACTTCCCCCTTTTATCATACGCCATTGATGTGCCCAAGCCACAAGCTCCTGCCTGTGAGGTGAACAGGAGCGTGTGGTATGGAAGCAAACTGGGAATACCTGCACTGCTTGTGTTTGATACAAGTTGTACCAGGGGAGGTCTAGATTGGATATTAGGAAAAATTTCTTCACTGTTAAGCATCAGAACAGGCTGCCAGTGGAAGCAGTGGTGTCACCATCCCTGGAGGTATTTAGAAGGCGTGTAGATGTGGCGCTTGGAGACACAGTGAAGTGGTGGACTTGGAAACATTGGCTTAATGGTTGGATGCAATGACTTTAAAGGTCTTTTCCAATATAAATGATTCTATGGTGGTGCCATGCTGGGAACCAAACCAGCCACGGAGCTGGCCCAGCATGCAGACTCTGAGGTGCTCTAAACCTGTTAAGCAGCACTCATTCCTTGTTCTGTGCAACAGCATTTAGTATAGAAGAACTCTAAATGACACCCACATTGAAACCTGTAGAGAAGACCTCAGCTAAGATCGTGGATGACAGAAGAGGTAGAATTTGGGGGGAGTAGCTTTAAAATGCTTTATAGTTTTGTTTTAGACTCAATCCTAGCCCTGGACAGACTGTGTCCATTGACACCTTGTGGCTGAAAAGGGCATGGGAAGTACCAGAGTACATTCAGATTTCAATTGAACAGCAGAAATGTTCAGGCAATATAACATGTATACTCCATCACGAAACACCTTTTCCTGACTGTTTTTAGCGTCACTCCTTAAAGCTCCTTGTAGACCTTGTTGATAAAGAGTTCCAAAAGATTTTTTGCTACAAGATTTCCTATTAATTTCAGTGGGAGCATGGCCCCTCTAACATCCAAAATGGATGTTATAAAGCAATGAAGATAATATATATGCTGAGCATTTGTGTAAAGGTTCCCCCACAATGATGAGGAAAAAAGAAGTCACTATGCCAAACAATATTCCATTTCTGCTCTTCCATTCACTGCCAACACAGTACAAATTTTATCCTCTGCAAGTCATTCAAGGCACCTGCCACGACTGCAAAGTGACTTAAAGCACTGATGCAGGAATTTTAAAGACCACCTGGTGTAAATATTTGTTTGAAGTCATACAATGTACATTGTTCCTTTAAAATAGCTTGATACACATGCAGATTTGCATGTCTGCAATAATATGCCTGCTGTATAGAAAAAAAGTAAAATAAAAGAGGATGTTTATTCACTGACTCCAGCAATTTTCCTGACATGGTGCATTATGACAGTCAATTCTTAATACAGTGTGCAAGGTAGCCAAAAATCATTTAAAAACATGTGTTGTTTGCTCAAAAAACAAATATTCCCTAGTAAGGGAATACTAGTAAAAGCTACACTGTCCAAAACTCAACTAAGCAGTTTAAATCTGTTTTTCTTGGACAATATTCAGGAAGATTGGACTGCAAGCAAAACAGAACTAATTTATTCCTATTATCTACTGCAAAGGAGTAATTTATCTCCAGTACATCTTGTCTAGAAAACAAGCCCCTTTATCCTATGATTAATCAGGTACCAATGTCCCTATTAGAAGCTCTGCACATAGTAAAACCTGGAAGTATGTGAGCTTTGGGTTCCTGAAATTATATTAAAAGGAGGCAAATGACATGTCAAGTCTGCTGTTCCCAAAGACAAGAGAAGACCAACTTTCATAGGTCACAAGAAAATCAAACCCACAGCAAAACACATCCCAGTTTAGATGAGAATTTCTTCCATATCTTATGCTTGGCACAGTTTGATGTAGGCTCCCATGAATGAATAAAGGATTTGAGATGCAGAGATGTGTTTCAGTCTGTTATCTTCATTTCTCTTAGCTTTGGACCCATGTAACCAAGTCAATGGCTTACAGAGGGCGAGACCCTGCATCCTACTGACTAAGCAGTGTGTTTGGCTTCAATAAATACATTACTTCATGTGGGTTAGAGCAGCACACACACTCTGCTCAGGCACTCAAAAGTAACTACTCAGAAGGCTAAATCCAAAACACACCAAGGACAAGTAAAAAGCCTGAATGGACCATGAAGAACCAGGCCTAAGCTCTGCCTGAGAAATAGGACAGAACCCCAAATTTGTGAAAACATTGCAAATTCCAAAAACAGGTGAAGTAAAACAAAAAAACCCATCTAAACTAGTTTTGCAGTTAAAACCCATACATTGCTATTAGAAGGTACCTCCAGTTCAGGAAGTTCAGGCTTCTTCCCATGCTACTATGCAAAATTTCCTTTGTGAACAGCGTTACAGATGAGCATAAATACAAAAATACACATTTTAAGCAGTAGAAAAAATTGGATAAAAATTAGAAATTGCTCAAGGAAAGTGACTGCCATATTGTTACATGTGCACAAAAACACACTCTGTCTCAAAAAGGTATGAAAGAAAGGGAATCAATAGAAATTACAATTTCTACCGCTCTTAGCATGGCAGCTATTAACTTCATTTTAGTAACTCTGAGTGTAACAGCTTGGCTGCCTTATCAAAAAGAAGTAAGCATTAGATATTACAGGTAGTGTTCAAGAAGGACAGATTGGCTGCCAGACAGGGAAGGCATTCACACACTCACTCAGGAGCAATAAGCTCCCAAGCTCACACATTTCCATATTCACAGAGATCTGTAATTCTCTCCATGTGCAAAGAACAGGTTTGGGTGTAAAAGTGCCTGCTGCTTTTCACCATCCCTCTCCTCCACTCCACTTCAGCAGAGTACTTGAGCATACATGGATGCGCCTAAAGTTATGCAAGCATGTGAACTGTTTGGCTGGACTAATGCATATGCAGCCCATGCCTCCTAAAAGCCTCTCCCACCACCAGCAACAGGGTGCACAGATGGCATCCAGGGCCACCAACTCACATGGCACTGAGAGCAGTAAACAACTGTTTGGGGTTATGCCACTTGAACTGTTGACAAGATGACACTGAAAGCGCAAGACATAAATGATGCCCCAGAGTGACATTTCTAGAAGACATCCAAAAACCAGAACAGGTTCAAAGCAACCTTCCTTCATCTGGCCATAAATATATGCCAGCTGACACCAGCATTCTCACATGGAATGAGAATTGCATTTGTTTCTGAATAAGCCTGGAAAAATGAAGTCTGAAAAACAGACTTTATCTTTGGCATTTACAGTAAAAAGCCTTTCAGAGTAAAATGCATGAGAACATCCTGAGGCCTTATTTTCAAGCATGATTAGCTTATGAATTGACACAAAAATCCGCCAACCTTCTCTGTAATGATAAAAAAAAAAAGACGACTGACAACTTTCTGTAGCATTCAGCAGTTTGTAAATGCAGTACTTTCTGGCTCTTGGATCTGCTCTGAAGCCAGTTCCTTTTCTTTTCATAGTATTCCCCATGACAGCACACAGAGAAATTCAGTATTAATGTTAAGTGTCACATCTTCAGAACAGAACAAAACAAAGTGAGCTCTGAACCAAGTTCCTATCATTGCTTATCAACACCCTAATGGAGAAGCAGATAGTGTTTTGGAAAAGCATGGTAAACTAACATGCATCCCTAAAAAACAGGCACAGTTGGAAGGTGGAGTAAAAACAAAGTGGGAATATGGAGCTAAGTTTATTTTTTATTACACTGCTTTCTCAGTAACTCTGTGCTTCTTCAGAAAATAAATTCAGTATGAAACTAACACTTGGAAAGTTTTTCCAGCAGACACTTAAAGAAGTTTTCTGGCACAGCCAGAAATTTACCATATGGGCCAGCCCAGTTCTCCCTGAACACAGCAGGAGTTTGGTCATGGTAATCACTAAAGACGGGCTGGTATCTGAACATAAAATTTTCTTTGGATAATTTATGGAAATCTTAGATGTGAAACATAATCTGTTTCCTTTTACAGCACCCAACTGCACAGCAAGTTTACATGAAGGACAAAGAGCACACAGAACAAGGAGGCAAATGAAGAGTGCTGAAGCAAGGCTGCAGAACCATCTCGGTGGCAAAGGTTGCAATCATTTTCACAGAAGTCACAAGAGGTTATACTTTGCATTACTTCTGAGTTATAGCTTCTCACTGCTCTTCTCCCTGTTCAGAAAGGTTAGTTAACATTAGTTAATGAATTTCTGAAAACTGACCAAGAACATGGCTTCAAAAAGAAATCACTTTTAAAGGATTCACTAAACTCTGATGTAGACTTCATCATCACTCTGATGTAGACTTCATCATACACTGCAAAACACTTCCCAGAGTTGGTATTCAGGCCCAGCCACTAATCTTTTTTCTTCACCAAGAACCGCAATGTATTCAGGCCAGTGCTTGGTGAAAGGTACACTCTCACAGACTCAATCTCAACTGTTAAGACACAATCTGTTCACAAACCTTGGACAAATATTTTGAAAGAAACTTTGCCCCTGCCTACATGACAAAAGGAACTCAGATGCTTTACTGGGCAGGCTGTTGGCTATAACATTTAAGAGAGAGGTCTCTCCTAACTGATTCTTTCTCTTGCTATCATGTTTGGGAGCTTCAGCTTCCTGAGTCTGGGATTGCTTACCTCACCTAGGTCCTGCTCTTGTATTTTACTCTCCTATTCCCTGAAGGGTTGCTACAGAGCCAGACTAGAAGTCTGAAAAATCATACTCATTTCAGAAACATCAAAGGCTGGTAATTGCTCACAGAACAAGCTTTTGCAAAGTTTCTTTCCCATAATGGCTCTTTTTCTTTTCTTCCTTCCAACTAGAGACCTTGCAACTTCTTTTTCCAGTAGTAGCATTTTTAAACTAAAATTATATTCAGTTTCATTACAAGCCTCAGGATTTAAAAAAAATATGTAATTCTATGGGCCAAAATACTTACCTAACAGTGATACCCAACTAGTTCTAAAAAGTCAGGTAAGAGACTACTGCTGTACTGGCATTGAAGCCAGCTCTTACACCTATGCCAGTTGTGCTATCTGCCACAACGAAATCACATTTATTGATAAATGCCAGAGCAGGAGACCTCTAGGCACTTCCTAGCTCTGAATATGACATGAATCTGACTGTCATCATCACATAAAATATACTTCTGCAGCTTGGGTCACCAGCTACAACAGTGATGGAAAATAATAAATTAAAATAAAAGCACATTTCTGTATTAGACAGGATGGCGTTCTCCCAGAACGCCAGATTAAGAAGAACTTAATCATGGCATATGTATATATGTTGATCAATAATATACCTGTGCTATAAAGTAAGAGGAATGGTCTCTTGTAAAACAATATTTGCACAAATTATTTTCCTAAAGTTAAAGAAATTGCAGCACCAGTTACTAATATGAATTTTGGTCCTTAATATTTGGTCCTTAACATTAATATTGCTAACTGAGAATTTATGGACTAAATTTATTTAAATAAAATAAAAATTTACCTGTGACTTTATAATAAACGTATTTATTAGCCTATCTAACAACCTTCTTATAAAAGATAAGGTCCTGAGCTCTTCTCCTAGGAACTGGAAATTCATTTTGGCCATAGATTCTACGTCTTATGTGTTTCTCTCAAATAAAAACTTGCTGTAATTTTTTAAGCCACTAGCCCTTAAAATATGCTCTAACTAATGGTCAACGTCCTTGCAACGGCTAATTTCCTATTTTACTTTCAAATTCTGTGAATGAACAAGAATTTCAGCCTATATAGAATAAATGTGATCATCTAGCTAAAGCAGCACACATCATATTTAGCTGGCTTTTGTACTGTGCTAAAAAAACATGAAAAAATTGCCTATACAACTTTCTCATGCCTTATCTCAAACCAAGCCCAAATCCTTAATAATGTGCCAGATGGTTCATGTAATGAAAACCTAATCTCTTCTCCAGCAGCCTGTAATTTTTTCTTGCTTTTAATTTTGCCAAAGAGCTTTGTACATTGACTCTACACATACATAACAGCAAACAAACAAAAAAACCAAACAAACAACAAAAACCAAAACCAAAAACAAACAAACAAAAAAAAAACCACCAAAAAACCCCCAAAAAACAAAACCAAAAAAACCCCCAAAAACCAACAAAACCAAGCAAACACCCCCCCCACCCCCCCAAAAAAACCAAACCCTTTGAAACTGTTTTTCCAACGTACATGTTTTTTCAGGTAACAACAGAAGTCAAAACATTGGCATTTTCTCCAGTGAAGGACTCTTAGTTTAAGTAAGAAACAGATGGTAAAGCTACTCAAGAGGTAATTATTAACTTGGTAAGTGAATCACAGTGAAGTTCTTGCTTCATTTTGATAGTTTTGGGAACACATTGGGCCAGACAATTTGCCAGACAGTTGAGGAACCAACCCGTTAGGACAAGAGGTATGGGAAAACACTACTACTTATTAGCAAATTGGGCATGTTAATGTCCAAAAAGACTATTCAGTTCAATGCAGCTTTTTATTCACTAAAATTTCTCCTATTTCTATAAGAAGAAACTTTATTTTAAACTTCTGAATAATTAAGTCCCATTTGAAATGACTGACACTTACTAGGTTCATAGTAATCCACTACAGTCACTGAAGCATCTTGGATATTTGCCACCTTGAAGTCTCTCACAGCCGGAATATCCACACAAACCTGTGTTTCATTTAGCTAGAAAAACAGACAAGAAACATCCTGAGAACCCTGGGGATGGTGGCTTCATGGAAGAGGTAAGGACTTTTAGCTCAGTGGTAGTCCATTTCCAAAGGCTTAAGAGTCAGAATACATATGAAGATGCTTATCTCATTTGCAGTCATTTTGGTCAAATTACAGACTTCTTGAAATGTCTGCCTTCTTATGTGTGATTTTTAAGAGGCCTAATTTCAAAACAATACAATTGAGTTGCACCTATCCAAGCAGTCTCACCAAAAAAACAGAAGAACTATTAATTCAATGTAAATAGCAGATGTTGATTTCCCCAAAGGACACAATCATAATGTCTTTCCAAATTTAAGCCTAACAATGTCAGAATCAAGACTAACATCACCACAAACACATTTCTTTGTTATTTCCAACTTACAGAGTCTAAGTATAGGTTGACTTTTCCATTGTCTTTTTCCGTCTTCTTAACTGTATTATCTAATGGAACAAAATCTGGTGACACAGAGAAGCCACTAAGTAAGCCAACCTCCATGAGGACCATACCACTTCTGGGAGCTGTGCCAGAACCAAAGTACCTTTTCAAAACACAGAGACAAAGAAACTTTTAGTAGAAATACAGTAACCCACTCTCCAAAGAAAACGTTTGATCTTTAAGTCCCAACTAAGGTAGTAATAATGCTTCAGAATACTTACGAAACAAATGGAACAAAATACTGACATGAAAACTTCTAATGATAAAGAGCTAATAATTAATTTCTCAATTATTTTGCCTGCTAATTTTAACCACATATGCAAAACGTTTAGCACTGAGAAAACTGCAATATATAAATCATGTGAGAGACTACACTGACACCATGAGGAACTTTCAATTGGCATCTATTAGTACAGGTTTATATTACAAATATGCAGAAACTGTTGCAATAAACACTTTTCAAAAGAAGCAATTAAGGAAGTGCTGTAGGAATTCTTGTACTGAAATACATATATTTGCTCTTATGGATGCACTGTTTTACTTTTATTCATTTTGGAAACCAAGATAAAGGTGTAAACACCAGAGAAGTCTCCCAAACCTTTTCATATTTCCTGCATAGAGATTGATGGTTCCATTAACAAAAGTCACCACCAAATTATTTCTCAAAGTTTCAGTTTTAGAATGCATAGCCATGTTATTAATCCATATTTGGAAAAAGATTTAGTAAGTCGCGTCCTTTCTTTTTTTCTAAATAATACTTATTATTACATCTTCTTCCAATGTGAAAACCAGATGTTGGAGTAAAAAGGTTTGCTCTACTGAGTGAGCCTTGCACACCGTGGTGCATAACAGATGTATCAAAATATATTTATGTAGCTCTGTGCTACAAGTGTCACCTGCATGACCTGCAAAAGATTCTAGTGCTTTAAATAAAGCAGGTAGCAGAGAAGTTTCCCCAGCCTTGGCATGGAAGGTAAATGATTATTGCTCCACCAGAATAGAAGTATCTCCAATCCTTATTTCAAAACCCTGGCAGTACTGAAAAGTAATTAAACTATTTCTTTGTAGAGCTGGGTAGTTAAAAAAAATATATAAGGGAAGAGTTGCTTTCAAAGCAATGCTGTTAAGCCTGGCTGATTCAAGGCAGATACAACTTTGAAAGAAATACAGCACAACTGCTGACTTCAGTTGGCTCATAAGATTAGAAACAAATGAAACCATCTGTTCAATAATGTGCTATGCCAAAGTAGCTGCTATTGAAAACAAATAACTGAATTGGAACTGGATGTAATTATTTCTGCATAATTACCAATAAGAGGAGAGTAAAATATCCAAGCTGTCTAGCCAGCCCGGGGTGCTACTAAAACACCTACGGGCAACCAAACTATCTTGGTACTGTCAAGGAGTGAATTAGATATATCCCTAGAAGTTATGAGGATCTGGCTCTCAAAAAAGGAGGAGAGGCAGCCTTGGGGGTGGGTTGTGGTACCATCTCTTCAACTCCACAGTCTCTTAAAAAAAAGGGAAAAAAAAATCATCATGAAAGAATGACCAGTAAGAGAAACACAGACTTGAAACTTGTACCTGAAGAAAACTGATAATGTTTTCAGTTGAACTTTATGTTTCAGCTCTTCAGCACTATGAGATAAGGGGGAGACCCCCTCAGAGATGATGCAAAGAAAAGAAAACAACACCAAGCTAGTGTAGGCAGAAAGTAGAAATGAGGGAGTAAATGGAACCATCAGTGATCAGTCTCCCATGTCTGGAAAAGGTATGCAGGCAGTAAGACTGAGCAAAAACTGGCAGTCCTTGGTATTTGCCTCCCAGAGAGTGAGTTATCTCCTCTAACCAAGAACCACTTCAATTTGAATGAGACATCACCTGCTCTACTGTCATAAATAATACCCAGCTAAAATGACCATAGCCAACCACTATCAAGCTGGCTGACAGAAGGTGGGTATTCTCTAGATTAAAGAAAGAAAATAATTGTGAAGTTGAAGCCTTCAGCACCTGACTGTGTATATCCACAGCCAGATGCATACCCACAGCTAGACCATACACATCCACTTGCTGAGTTTTCAGCAGTCTTTCTGTATTTGCCTCTTTTGGTTTCTCTACTAGAAAGCCACATCATGTTAAAAGATCATAAGTAGGCCAACTTTAATATAGGAATAGAGATAATGCATATATTATATACAATTTATAGGGAAAAGAAGAGGAAGATGACTAGTCTATCAAGCTAAAAAATCAGAGATGAAGCCATAGCCTAAGCAATTTAAACAGACTTACTCAAAGTTGTACCAGTCCACCTTCCACAACAAGAGTTGATGGAACTAATGTTGGAATTAACTAAATGTTCCAGCAAATCTCTTGGGGCAGCTTTTTATTGTCACTAGATTTCTCCCTATTCTTTGAACACTTTGCAATTAAAGCATCATCATCCTAGAGGCTTCCCAGAGAAATGGAGCACTTCTTCTCTGTATTTTTAAGGGAAAGGTCTTAGCTAGAAAGTCAGATTGCTCAGAAAAGACTTACCCCAAACCCAGCAGGTAAGCCCTTTACATGTCAGGAGTTTGTGCTAGACTTTAGAACACTGTTGACATTTCATAGAAAAGTTTAAAAGAGAACAAGCCCCTTCTGTTTCAAGAGCTCTCATGTATTCTAGTGTCTCTGCCCACCATCTGTGTCACTGAACTGGATACCAGAAACATATAAAAACAGAGCTCTGGCTTTATGCCTGCTGACTATTTCCCAAATTAAATCAACCCTCTATACTGAAATCATATTCTCTATAGCTGATTATTTGTATGATGGTGTCACCTAGAGGGCTCCATCTCCAGTCACAGCTCCCTTGTGGTAGGCAGAGTATAAGAATAGTGCTAGGCACACAGTGTACAAAGTTTAAATAAATAGCAAAAAGAGGGTGTGGATGAAAGGCATGTAATAGTAATCCTGGTGGATTAGGTGGTACTTTGCAAATCTTGCATTTACAAGGAACCCATTATAATGTCACAAGAAGAAAACAGTGTTTCTAGAGGAAGTATTCACAAACAGATGAAATCCTTAAATACAACAAATGCAGTCATCTCAACAACATCCTTGTTGATAATAAAAGAGAGAAGATAAAAAACAAATATATATATATAGAGATAAAATGTCCTATAGGGTTTCATATGAAATATGCAGTGGTCTTTAACTACAATAGGAAATGCATACTGAAGAAATGGCCAGAAAACAAACACCTTCAAATATTCCCTTTAAATATGTGTATGAACACTTCCACGGCAAGCAAAATGGAGGCACAAAGCAGTCAAAGAAATAACTTGGTTGACTGGCAACCTACGAATGTGCAGTTCAATGTCACCTATTCTCATGCAATCCAAATTCAATCCAGGTAACACCACGTGGCTGTTCTGTGGTTCCCGAGATGATTCTCGAGCAGGCTTAGCTCAGTTCTTAGTAGCTGATTACTGAACAAGAAGCATCACCCCAGAATCACACACTCTCCCACATCCTCCCGCCCCCCTCCCCCTTATTCAGAAAAAAGAACAGAATTAGCCTGAGTGGAAAACTCATCTCTTTCAAATCTAGAATAATGTATTGTACTCTGTTACTAAGTTCTGAACTACTGGTAAATGAAAGACCACAAAGTTAGTTGCACAATAAGGCAATGTGAATTTATCATTATGTAAATATGGATTTTGACTCCTGCCAATTATTGTTCTGAGCAAAGTTTATTATAGAGATGACCAAATAATGATTACTTTATTTCATGGTGTTTTCAGCACTTCAGAACTTCCTTCTCTCTTAAAAAAAAAAAACCAAAAACTATCTACCTCTATATCAAAAGCAAAGGATTCTTTTCATGAAAGGTAAGAGTAATAGGCACATGTCACAGTTTGCTACTACACATTAGAATGTGGAAGATACTGGTTCAATTTTCAAGTCTGTCCACACTCGTCCCTATAGCTCAAAAGCACTTGCACCAAAAAAACCTTCGACTTTTTTTCCTGTATTTCATACAAACTTTTCCACATACCTCTAATATTTAGGATACCTCCATCTTTATGCATACCAGGAAAAAAAATATCACCTGGCCAGCAAAAATTGACTTATGAATTGCTTCGTAGTTTAACTACTACCATTTGTGCAAAGTAACTTTTTTTCTCTTCAGTTATACATTTACACCCCACACATTAGTAAATTCATAAGAACAAATGGATAATTTAGTTTATTTAAAGTAATTGAAAATTGGTATATACAAAGATGTGTATGAGATGCTCCAAATGATTCACCTACCTTGTGCACACATTCAAAGTTAAATGGTTTTTATCGTCTTTATCATCCTTTACATCAACATTCAAGTCAAAAGCTTCTTGATTTTGGACAGATCTGAGCCTCTGATCGGTGGGTTTTGTGTTGTACATAACATTGAGCTGTGGATTGCAAGTACAGACATCAGGTGACATGTAAAGCAAATCAGTGTGGTTAAAACACTAAGTTACTAACAGTGTAACACCAGAGGAGTGTTCACATGAGAAAACCCACGTGGACTCAAATCTGAGTCTGACAGTCAGACTCAAGTCTGACAGTTGCACATCAGTTCCATAGGAATTCTGTGAAAGGAATATCCTTTCTGAACACTTCAAAATGCAGCAGAACCAATGAATTAGCAGGACACAATTGAGGCTAACACAAGGGATATCTAGGACAACCAACAATTTTCTCCCTAGTAGTTGTCTGCTGGTTTATAATTAGTTACTTCCTGACAGTGTGAAAAACGATGAATAGAACTGGGTTAAAAGAGAGGCTGTATATAAAAGCAGAGCAAGAGCAAATACATAAGTGTGTGTACAGAATGTGTCACCAGTCTTCATGTCACTGCATTTATACACTCAAACCAGATGAGGAATAGCATGTTACTCCAAACTCAGAACACCACAGCTTTCTTGCAGTTAAATAGTTTCATCATTTGGTTCATCTGTACGAAGACAAAACTACAAATTTGGTCTATCTAAAGGACAGAGCTTTCAATCTGTGTTTGGAGACAAGGATGTGCAGGACAGTGTGAAATGCTTTACAGGTCCAAACAGATGATGGCTGTTGCTCTTCCCTCATCTGCCAATACTGTAACCCTGTCATAGAAGGCAAAAAAATTTGTCACGCACAGTTGGCCCTTAGTGAAGCCATGTTAGCTGTCACAAATCACCTCCTTATTTTCTATATGCCTTATCATAGTTTCCAGGGGGATCTACTCCATGATCTTGCCAGGCACCAATGCAAGACTCACTGGCCTGTAGTTTCTTGGGTCTTACTTTTTTCCCCACTTTAAAAATGGGTCTTATAGTTCCCTTTTTCTAGTCAGTTGGAACTTCACCAGATTGTCACAACAACAATCATTATCCATTCCCTCAGTCATCCAGATAAAACACATAGCATGGTGAGGGGGTTCTTCTTTGATTTTAGTAGAAAAATAAGCAGGAAGTGGCAAAAATAACTCCCCTTGCAAGACCCCAACATGCATTCTGCTTGCCTAAAGAAAAGGGAATGAAGAGTGCTTCTGGAAAATCAGTCCTTCTACAATGGTTTCAGGTAGCAAATGGAAAACCGTCAATCCAAATTTAAAGGTATGACAGAGGCTTGTCCCAAGTTACAGGTTAGCAATTACAGGCTAGCAGGTCTGTGCAAACAGAGGAGTCTTTAATTTCTGATTTTTGCTTTTGCTGCCGTGTCTCTCACTTCTTGATACAAAAACCATGCTCCTTCTTTCAATCCCTACACATAATTCGCATTGGCCTGCCCAACACTGCTGAATTTAGCATGCTATATGAGTGCAAAGCCAATTCTATACAGGCACTCAGGACAACCATGGTGCAACTGTGAAGATTTATCATGCACAACTGCTCCACAGGAGAAGGCAGTACCAAGGATGAAACCAATCTAGAAAGCCTGCCAGCTAAAGGCATGCAAAAAGCAGTGCCTCACAATCTGTCATCATAGAAACAAAACTGTTTTAACTCTTGCCAAAAAAAGCTAATGAATGGGAATTTACTGCCAAGGCAGGATGTTCTGAAACCACATACTGAACAGGTCAATCAGCTAGTATTTCCATGGAATAAGTTATTGCTGTTACGGTCTGATTTTCTTTTCCCTATTTCTCATGACAATGAAGAAAATGTTTTCACAACACAGAATTTAATTAAAGCCTTCTTCTGTATACACAGTCACTTTGGGGACAGAAGGCTATTATACAGAAATTCACATTAAATTAAAAAAATGAGCAACTGCATTTCTTAACTTTTAAAACACAGCTGCCAAAGCTAAAGGCAGAACTGGTCCAGTCTTGTGAATAGTGCAACCAGTTCTGGTGAGAGGCCCAAGGACAGAAAATTAAAAGCTAGCGTTCTGCACAAGAGTGATGCTTATAATAGCAGCTGACACTACCAACTGCACTACACTTCTAAAAATATGGCACATTTATAGTGCCCTAATCAATGCCTATCATTTTTCTTCTTCTTCAACTAGCAGCATAAATGAGCTTGACTGAGGATGGGAATTCAATGAAAACATCTCCAATATTTTTTGTCCCTTTTTGAGTACTTAACATCCGTTCAAACGGTAATGAAAAAATATGTGTGAATTTCATTATGTACTTATTTCAGTACCATCACACTAAACAACACTCACTTCCCTGCCTAAGTCTAGTAAAAATACACCAAGTGCAAAAAATGGTCAGTGTTTCCAGTAATGAGTAACAGGGGATTCTGAGGTATTTTCCTCACTCCCGCTCTTCACCTGATCAGGAGATCAAGATCTTGTTCACCTACCCACAGGTGAGTGGATATGCTATGGGTATGGGTTCCCACACCCAGCCTTGTTTGAGCCTGTCCACCCTCCCCTTGTTGTTAGTTCTGGATTTCAGCGGCATTCTCCTTCCTTCCAAGAAGGCATGGGCCATGCCAATTATTTCAGTAATGTGTCAAGAACAGTTCACAGTGGTTCTAGACAGCAGAGAGGTGTTTCTTTCAAGACTTTCAGCAGGCCTCTTAGGGAAGATTGCTTCTTTGACTCCTTTCTCTAGAGCACCTTTTGTAATAACCCAACCCATCCTCTCTTCTCTCTTGCAGAGTCAGTGTCTTAAGTCACCCATGGTATATACCCACATAATGGAGAGACGAGCTAGGAAACGTTGTAACAGCAGGACCACGAAGATGTGAGTGTCTTTGCAATAGTAATATCCAAAATAAATACATTTTATGAGATCCTGAAGGGTCAGGAGTCAATGCACTGCCAGCTCACACACACAGACAGTGAGACTTCACCAAAAAAAAAAAAAAAAAAAAAAAAAAGGATTCTTTCCTAAGAATCTATTCTGTTGGGAAAGCAGACGTTTCCATTAATGGATTTAATCCTGTGTTGTGTGATATTTAAATAAATTAATGTTTTGACACGCTACATTTGGCGAGAAAGTCAAATCCCAGAACAGTGATTCTTACCACTGTACTCTGGCAGGCCCAAGACAATGAAACCCAGCTGAAGAAATGTGATTGCAATGTCATATGCTATCTGATTTATTAAATCTGATCCAGACCTAACTCGTGTCTGGGAAAAAGAGAAATCTCATTCAATGTCCTCAGTGCTCTTTCTTTTAGAATACCAGACCTGCCAAAGAAAGCAGAAGGAAAGAACTGATCTCAGCAAAGACAAGGTTTTGGAGTAAGTACTCCAGAGTGTGAAGTGCAATATTCTGAATCAAGTCACAGCATCTCTGACTCAAAGCTTCAGGAAAAGAGGCAACAGCACAGTGACCTAAATGAACAAAGTGATCTAGCCTTGGTTCCTGAACAGCAGTTCTTTGTGAGCCCACTTCCATGTTCATGCAGCAAACCAGGAACTTAAACCCTAGTGCTATAAGCCCCCAGGGAGTGCTCCCACCACAGGCAACTGGCTATTCTCGGTGGAAGACTTCTGCCCAGTCCTCACCAGATATGCTGGTCTGAATGTGAAATTTTCCTGCTGGAAATACTGTGATTGGAACCAACGTGTTTTCACAAATTAATACAAAAGGTATTAATTTCAACAAATCAGCGTCTTCCAGCAAGAACAACTTGCTGAAAAGTTTTTGATCAGCTCCCCAGACAAATTAGCTGCCTTAATATCAGGGAGTATTTCTCAACAATGATTAGGGTTAAGTAGTCTTACCTGTTCTGGAGCCCCACTTTGTTACATTCCACACACACACACACATGAGAACACATACACTGAAACCACAGATGTGTGAATGCAGTCCTGCTGAGATGTTCATTCCAATCTCAGCCTGAAAGCCTGAATTTAAATTATCCTCTGAAACTTCTGAACTTTGCTGTAAACTTTGTTTGTACTTCTGGGAATTAATAAACATGGGTTGTGATTTATGGCACCGTGTGTTTCGCAGACTGGCGGTGAATGAATGAGGTGTATCTCCAGCCGCTGTTCGCTGCTAACAGGCAGCTGTGAAGACTTCCTTGAAAAGGTCTTTTATCTCAAAGCATATTTACCAACCATCACCAAGCTTTATGTGCTTCCCAGATGCATAAGAACGCTAAAGTGAAGGGCAGACTGGATGGAACTTGAGATGGAATCTGAGCTGGCATAAAACTTGAACACAGTTAAAGGTAGCCTTGGATCAGTTTTCTCAAGTATGACTAGGAGTCCAGTAAGAACTCTAGTGTTGTGGAAGTCAGCAAATATAAGTTTGTACTTTCAATAAAATGAGTCTCTCATGCTCAGAGACAAGTATTTCTGCATTATTTGTAGCTTTTCAAAGGTCTTCTCTTTCACCTGTGTGGTTCCAACCCATTATTATGGAGAGGGCACCAGGGAAGTGAGATCCACTGCTGGCCATATCAAGTTAGATCCAACACTGTTTTCCTCTGATATGGTATTTCTCCTTCCACTTTCTGCCATGCCCACACTTTTGGTTGATGCTAAGTGTCTATTACTGTTTGTAGTTTGCAGGATCCCTTGACTCTGTTTTTCATGTTATTTCAGAACACTGTAAAAATTGCTGGAGAACCTGGCTGTAAAAATCTCTTATTTTTAGTTTTTGTTGCACTCTATTTCAATAAAAGGAAAATAACTCTTATAACTAGCAGAGCAATCTTGTTCTGTACTGATCTGCGCCTTATTATGGTTTACCACAGGTTCTCAATGAGGCATTTCTGCCTAGTCCGCATACCTCTTTTACTCTGAACTCTGTGCCTGCAGTCCTTTGTCTTGCAAACGGACATTGCAGTTCTGCACGAGGAGAGAGCTGCTTTGATAGAACTTTGGCTGATGCAAGTGCCCCAAAACTGTCAGTCATCCAGCAGTACTTAAAAGGCCAGGCCACTGGTCAGAAACAATCACATGAATGTCCGTATTTCATTAACAGCATTCCTCAATTAGTGAACTGCTTTGCTACTGATTTAAGACAGTTTGGAAGACTGTTCCTATTAATATGCTCTATAAAGCTTCCAAAATGCACCTTCCTTACAGAAAGCATATCTTTAGCAAGAATACCTACCTGACTGCCTGCATTGCCTACCTGAAAAACAGCAAATCCCATTCCCTCTGCTGACACTGTAATAGTCATTTGTTGTGCAGGAGGAATCTGAAAGAAAGATGAGTAAAATAGTAATTTCAAAGTACTTTCAGTCAGCAGACTTTACAAAGTATTCCTCACTTTCTACAGTACCTCCTTGGCCTGAAGCAGGAAACGGTTTCGAGTATCGACTGAGAATGTTTCTGGCATTTCCAAAGAAGGGGCTGTCACTGTTATATCCATTTCTGTTTTGCTTGCCGCAGTGAGAGCTGCGAATAGACTCAAGGCTTGTAGAGCCACCACTGTGTCCTGTTGAGAGAAACAAACCCTTCAGTATTGAAAAGAAGAAGCTGGTGCAGCACACAGACCATGCCTTGGGGAGCTCGTAGTCCCTGCATTGACCCATTAGTTGATTATGCTGGAGTCTTCATGCAGCCATCTCCACATCTCTGGATTCCCCTGGCAGGAAGGGCACAGCACAGAAGAGAGATAGCAAGACAAGAAGTTAGCTACTGTGGAAATGGAAAATGAGGTGGGAGCCAGCTAAGGAAGTTTTCCTCTTATGCAAGGTACCTGGAACATCTGACGAGCTGAAAAGCACAAGTCAGAATTACATACCACAACAACCACGGAGAAAGACACAGAGGAAAGTAGTGATACTGCTACTTTCTAGGTTTATTTAGTGACTGTGCAATAAGCACTTAGTACTACACAGGAGTTATTCAGGGTGCCTTGATCACTGAAGCAAAAGCTACAGGTCTGAAAAATTATTAACATTTATTTTAATAAAAGGCTGAAATGAATTTTTATCAGACACTCAGCAACAATTTCAAGGGTTTCAGCCCAGTTTACACTCTGTATTTGATCCAAAGGTTTTGTGCAATTGTTCAACCACTGCAGAATATACTTACAAACACACTGTCATTTCTGTACCTAAAATTCTTTTTTCCATCTTTGTGTGTGACTGTAGGCTTAGCTCTCCAGGTTTTGAACACAAGAGGCAGTGTTTGAGTGTTTGGTTCAGTACAGTTTAGGGAATGAGAATTTTAACATCCACTATTTTCTGGGAAGAAATACAGTAATCAAATAGATGTCTTTAATCTTCTCAGGGATTTTTGCTGTTCATACAGTTCATTTTGCACCTACTTCTAACCAGTCAGAGTGAAGAAACTGGCCTTTCAGGCTTGGCATACAGATACTTGACTTATTATTAGGCCACTTCTAATAACAAAATTCTTACATAACAGGAATTCATTCACTACAACATGGTGACTGTGCCATACCTTAAGGGGCCAGCATGTGCTGACTATTCACTCTAACAGATAAAAAACCCTCTCTCCTTCCCATGCCACATCCTTGTCTGAGATGACCTACTTCACTGATTTCTTAAAATCCAGAAAGGTAAGCTGATTAGTAACTGCAAATTCCCAGTAAGATGCATCAGTATACAGATTATGGCGAATTACCACACCCTAATTTATAAAGCATCACACATGCAACTTAATACTTTCCTCCCTATTATTCAACAATATATTAAGTCTCTTATGTAATTAACTCATGGAAGGAAACACTCTAAACATTATTTTTTAAAGCAATGTTTTAGAAGTTAACTAAAAAACTATGGAGTCATTTCTACAAACTAAAAAAGGCATCCAGCAAGACATTGGAGTAATTTTGAAATCAAAAACAGTTTAGACTATGGAAGAACAAAAGGATTAAATTAATTGCTTAATTTTACCCTCAAGGGTAAATGATATGTTGCTAGATTTTCACACTTTCAAGTAAAATAGGTTTCTGGAGAATAAAGAAAAGCTTTGTTAATTCATTTAGTGCTTCAATCAACCTCTCCAAATAATATACAAGAATTAACACATTAGGAAAGCACTAATACCTCAGGGGAACCCAACTGGTTCTTAAATTACATTTTACTCAGAACACATTTCTCTCAGATTAGTACCAAACAACATCTGAAAATAATGAAGGATAGCCTGTACACCTTGGTACCAAGCAGCATGACGAAATGTGACATTTTACTGTGACCAGCATTTGTAGTTAATTTAAAAGCTAGTTTAAACCAGTGCAATCCAAAGTACTATCTAATTTTTTTGGATGCCAGCACAGCTTACAAGATGTGGCTTCAATAACATGGAAACCTCCTGGAGATAGTGAAGATCTTCCAAATTTCATGGCCCATCAAAAATCTATGCAATAATAAGGACAAAGTACATTATTAAGTTAAGACCAACTGCCAACAGAGGCATTAGGTTAGGTTGTTTTTCTAAACCTTACTCCCCTTAGTTAAAGGCTAAGTTAATAGCCTTTCAGGAATTTGAGGACCCACACATGGTAAGAATAAAAAGAGGCTTCTCTCCTTGGAAAGCATAGATATTCATCATACTTATTTCAAAAATATGTTGAATTACTTTTCCATGGTCATCACTATTTCTTCTTAATTTGTTTTGTTATTAATAAGTTATATAAAGAAGGTGCCCCTCTAATTCTCTTTCTTATTAGACTTGCCAAAAATACTAAAACTGACAGTCCAGTAAGATGCCAATAATCTTAACCAATCTTAAACGTAACCAAGACTGCTACCTCAAAACAAAACTCAGTGACTATTATGTAAAAAATGGTGCTTTTTTATTTCTATTTTTAAATATACACTGCTCATTTAGAAAGTATAGCAAAACCCCTTAACACAAGATATTACCTGAGTAGATGAAAATCCCCCAAGGTGATTTCTTTGATGACTTAGCCATTTCATAATAGGGATCCCCTCAGCTAATCTGTCTTGATGAAAGTGAGAGAGCAGAGCGTATGCTGCAAGTTCAATATCAATGGACCGTGGCTGCCATGAGTCAGAAATTTCAGAAGCAGGTGTTACCCAGAAACGAAATTCTCCTGTAAAAGGAACCAATAATAACCTCAGATCCAGAGAGTGAAGTCTTTGGATTTCTGGGAAAGTCTTAGGGGAAACCTCTTCATTAATGCTTACACATGGGCCCTAGCAAGGATCTATGAAATTGTGTTAATGTTTAGGCATGTGTTCCGTAAAGGACTGCCTTAAGTACTTCCTCAGCAATGTAGAAACAAATAAAAGCTGGAGTCCAAATAGTCACTCAACTGATTTCAGTGAACTTTACATTGATCCTTTCCTTGTCAGCCTGAAGTGGTCACAACAAGGAGCCCTTGTGAAAAGGCCACCTTGTTGTTCCAGGGTTTCTTTCTCTCAGGACTAGAGAAGGCACCTCTGGCACCACAGCTGCTTACTAGACACATTCTTGAGTGAAGCCTTCAAAAAAAAAATGACTTCTTCTCTTCCCAGAAGTGACGGTCCAAAAGGCCTAACTCAGTAAACAGAGGGACACTCAAGAGGCTCTGTTGCTAGGCTACAACATGAATTCTTTTGGATTTTTCAAGAGGACAGTTACTATTTTGAGCCAAAAACTTCCATTTCTTATACTCCATACGGTCTGCTCTTCCCCCAAATTAGGAAAAAGAATTCAGCTGTGCTGAACTTGAAAAAGGTTAAACATACTGAGATGATAGGTCCACAGAGGAAGTGCAACAGACCTCTGTATTGCTTTACAGGAAGTCCAGTACTTCACCTCTTCATTCCAATACTCATTACCCGCCAATACCCTCCTGATCTCTCCAAACTACACTGGAATAGTTAAGTTCATCCATCTATCTCTCTTTAACTACACTGATCTTACAAGTGTAGATAATAAAACAGGAAAACTGACAAGCCATGTTCTACAACAGCATCACAGTACTCCTATCAGGAACACTGAGACTGAAAGCGCAAGCTTTGTTGTGAATTGTCATTCATTTGTGGACACTTCTCATTAAGGCCATCTTAGAACTTCCTAGCTAATTCTATATCACACTCAGAACAGACCTGAATTCTGAATATACAGCTGTAGATATATGATAGGCATTTTTAAATTTGACAAAAATCTGTCTGTAGAACTGTGTAAGATACTTGTGTAGTACCTTGGTGTTCTGCTCTCTGGTTCAGCATATTCAGTGCTTCCTTCGCTTTTGTACTTTTTGCCCAGGACAATGCATACGTCACAAGTGCCAACGTGTAATTATCTGAAATGCCTTCTCCTAATTTATCTTCCAGAAAGTTTGTAGCAGTCTTGATGGCATAAGCATGCTGAAAATGAAGATAGTATTGAAGAATGCAAAGTGAATAAAATATATCTTGGAATAGCAAAATGAAAAAGAAAAATTTGTACAGAACCAGAAAAATTATGACCAAAAAATATATCTCTTTCAGAGCCACAGACATGAACCTCAAAGGCAAGCCTTTTGATCTGGCACTGTCTTTTATGAACATGAGTCATTTCAATCAACTGGAATGGCTTAACACCTTTAAGACTAGTTCCCCCCAACAAATTTCTCTGCAAGTTCTTGGACTAAAGTCATGATAGTATTCTTGCTAACAGAAACTGCCTTTAGATTTTGCAAATATAAAACTGAAGACCTTAACACAACTTTGCCTTGCTTTGGGTAGGTAAGGGATATTTAACAGAATGAGGTTAAATTTTGTCTCTGTTCAATATTCCTCTATTTTTTTAAACTACTGTTTGCCAGGTACTACGAAAATTTATGAAGCATTCTTTTAACTATGAATTATATTTATGAATTCCAATACCTGTTTATCTGGGAACCCTAGGAGGGATGACACGATGTAAGCTGTGAGAGTAATAGGATTATTGGTGCCTCCCTGAAGATCACTGTGTAACACTTTCCCAGGCTCCTGGAACTCTCCATTTAATTTCTGATGACGGACAATCCATTTAGCTGTATCCATGAGTACATCTTCATCAATATCTATGAACGGACGAGCTTGAAGGAAACATCTCAATACAAAAGCTGATAACCTTGGGGAAAAGGTTCATCAAGTAAGTCAAAATTAGCCATGCATTACAGCTCCCTGTTTCAGATGAGACAAGAATACTGTAAAGCATAAGGTGTTCTACACACCCCTCCCAAGCAGAATAAAATGCATGCCTCACCCAGATAAGCAAGTAGACTAAACTAAATCCACCAAAAAATTAAGATATGTCCTTGTTCCTGAAGATCACCCCTTCTGCAGCTGCTGTGTTTCAAAAATAAATACAGAGTATAGACTCTAAGTCTGCCAGCACATGTATATCTTTATTCAAACGTTGCTCTCCTGCCTTCTTGCTGCTGGACAGAAGTTACAGTTTACAAAGTAATGCAGTTACAAGTGTGATGTTAAGTACCACCACTATCCCTGTAATGATATCCTTGAAACAATCTTTGTTGTTTTACTATTAATAATCCCATGTCATCCCTCGACTGACCCCCTTCTTTCCAAATGTGCGTTCATGCAACTTGTCATTGCACTATTTAAGTACTAGAGTTGCCAGTACAGGTAAATTATCTTCATCTTCCAATCCATCAATACTAAGTCAAAGGCAAATCCTGCTGATGTCAATGGAAGATGCCCACTGACTCCAGAAAGTAGTCTCATTCAGTGGCACAGTAACTGGGATGGTTCTATGCAAAGACAGAAGTATGTACTGAAATATGTAAGTACATCTAAACTGAGTAAGGGTTAGATGAACAAAGTGCTGGAACTTGTCTCCGTTATCTATCTGGCCTCCATGACTGTGCTCTGTATGCTTCCTGGAGCGAAACTCAGCACTGAAAAGACATTTTCAGCTGTGTTTACAGTCTCAACAAAAGGAAGTGTGAGAGAGGCAAGTAGAACAAATTTTTACCACCAGTAACTGTTCACCCCCTACAAAATGTCTCAGTCTTCAGCCTCCAGTACGGAGATAACTTGAAATTTGCTTGGAGCTGTGATGATCACATAGTGCTAAATGGTTTCAGTCGAGTGCAAGAACAACTGATTTAATTGTTATTCTTCATTCCTTTGAGGAAAGCAACACAAAAAACTTCCAGACTAAACTATTTCCCCTGTTAAAACAATTCATCATTTTTTTTTTTTTTNAATTAAAAAGCCTTGCCCTAATAGTGGCTTTGACAATATGTTATCCAGCAAGAAAGACATTAGAGTTGGACTAAACACCTAATGAAAACCAGGCAGAAGGCTAATACAGCTGGAAACTTTTACCAGCTTGACAAAAACTTTTCAGATGCAGGGAAAATATCTAAAATACTAACAATGTTTCTGGCAGAACTACTCACCATGTGCTCCCAGAGGGATCTTCATTTCCAAAGGCACTAAAAGAGCCATCATCCCTCTGGAAAAGCAGCTCTCTCTGGTAGCCTGAAGTGGAAAAGTAGAGACAGGTATTGAACACATTCCTCTCATGTGGGTTCCAGCACAAACTGGAACTGAAACTGATGATATAAAGCAAGGCACTTTCTAAGACTGAGAAGGGCAGAACTAAAGCTTCTATTTCTTAAAAACCTCACAAACATGCAGGAACACACAAAATGATATAGAAGATGATGAGGAAGTGGGCAGCAATAACACAAAGGATCCATCTACAAAAGGAGAACCAGAAACTCTGGCTGCTGCTCATCAGCCACTCAAACAGCGCAGAGATGTGCTCCCACACACGCAGGCGTTCCAGCAGCAGAACAGTGAGAGCAGAGCAGACATGCAGCTACAGTTCAGTGCTCCACCACTTTGGGGATCTTGTGTACCTACAGAAATGCTCTATCTTTACAGCAGAAGGAAGGACAAGAAAAAACTGTTTTCCAACTGGAAGGGCAAGGCTACAAACGCTGGTGGAAAACCAGGCCTCTTCTTCAGGTGGCTTTTGCCAAATCAATAGGCTTGCTATCAGAAAAAGCAAGCTGAAGAGGTTGTTCTGAAATGAGTGAAAAATTTCAGAAGACCTGAAGATCCTGAAATCCTGAGAAGAATCATTTAATATGTTATCCTAAGATTTTTCAATACCCAGAACAAGTGCAGCTTTCTCCTGGCTGCAGGACATCCAAAATAAAAAGGGCCTCAAGAGCTCATTGATTGCTTGCAACCACCAGCAGCATTCTCACTTGTGGATGACTTCAGCACAGAACCAGTGTTTGTTAATGTTAGAAATGAAGAGCTTCCTATGATATGCTACTCACTGTAGTTTCTGATGTCTAAAGCCTTCTTTCTCTTACATTTTGCCTGCCATTTGTGTATCCAAAACAGTAATGGCATCAATTTATAGCATTTCCTAACACATCTTTTCTTTCCCTCCACTTTGTCTTTTCCCTTGGTTTTACTATTTTAGCTATTATAATTAAGAAAGTATACTCATTAATTGAAGACCTGATAGATACAGACACAGTACAGAATCAGACAGGTGGAAAGAAAACTCTCAGGCAACCATCAGTAAGTCCTAAACAAATGAATGAATTTACACAAATACGTCCCGTGAGGCCCATCCAGCTACAACCAACCACCTACCAACCCTGTAAAATGTTCCTTGCTTTCACTGATAATGGATTAATCACCCACTTCCATACTATCCTGACTACAGATACACAGTGAGTGAACCACACCCCTAAATTAATGAGGAACAAATGGCCTGGTCCCTCAATCTAAGTGCCAGTGTAAGGTGAATTCTTAGTCAAGGTCTCTCTGTAATAGAAGAGAATGAGATATAAAGCTGTGAATCTGAACTGCTACAGTATACCTGGGTACCTTCCCATGCAACCCCAGTAGCAACAAATTTAGCTTATGAGTCTTCTTTAGAAGAGTTTGCAATTGAAATTTTTGCTTTAATATAGGGGGGTTTATTAGGTATTTAGCATGACAGTGGCTAATTACATCACTGAAACTGGTGAGTCTTTCAGATACAGACATATCTGTCATCTCAGTTAATGATACTAAGTAAAGCACTCTTAAATGGAAAGAAAAAAAAGGAGGAATGAGTGGCATTTCTCCCCAAGAAAAGCAAAAGTCACTGTCAAAGTTTAAGCCTCCAAATAATGTTCTATGAGGAGCACAAATACATGCATATATATAAATAGGCTGCTTCCTCTTCAAAAGTATCTGACTGCAAGGTCTGAAAATAAGGTCTTCTACTTCATTGCGGAACTGGCAATATACAGTAACAAGTATTATAATCATCATCCTGCTGGTAGTGTAAAGGCACTAAACTACAACTTTCAGCCTGCTTAACAAAGACTGCTGAGCAGCCCTTACACAGGCACAAACTCATCTCAGAATGTAAGACTGGGAGGGATCAGAAAGATGAGCAGAACCAGAGGGAGAGAGAGATCACTCAGCTATTTCCTACATTCTGTTTGCTTTCGTCTTAGTGCCAACCCTGCTGCAGTCACGCAAAAGTCTCCCAACACGAGCGTATCTAACATGGGAGCGTCTGCAGAAATGCTGGAACAGGAGACCCGGAGGCTGCGAACCACCGCGTTCAGTCCAACAGACACTCAATCACACGTGAAAAATGATACTTCAGATGTCAACACATAAAAGTGGGAACGCAAGGAAAAGAAGGATCCTATTATGAAGATGTCCACTACTATTCTCAGAGGGTTGGCTGGAACCCAAGAGATGTAGGAGGCTCGCTGAAAAGAGCTCGCAAAGCTGAAAGAGGAATGTATCAGGATGGAAAGGACTTCAGAAAGATGCTAAAGACTAAAGGATCTCACATTTTAAACAGCTTGGAAATTCAGCTCAAAATCTTTGCCTCTTTGGGTCTAACAACAAAGCTTTCAGACCAATCAGGTGTTTTTCATTTCAGAAAAAGTGATTTAAAGATGAGATTTGTCATTACCACAATTAAGAAATGTGCTTAAAAGGCAACTTTTCTTTGGCTTTGCCTTTGTTCTAAGTAAATAAAACTGCTAAAAGAAAGATCATATAGTAGTTTCTGCTAGCTATATGATCTCTTCTTCTCACAAGCATTTAGCCATAAATTAATTATGTTTACTTCAGATTCGAGGTTACTTCTTCAAATACTTAGTGAATTACGACATAGGAAATAAAGTCTGTTTTAAATTAAACTTCATAACAATCCTTTCAAAAACTGAGCCTATAAAAATTACATCTTAAGCTAAAGATAAATTTCAACTTCATGATTACACTTAAAAAAAATCATTGCAACAACAATGCAATTATTAAAATAAAGCAAAAAAACCCATAGAATTTTTTAGATTGTAGTTCTTTTCTATCTTAAGGTTACAAATACTTCAGCATACTTACTGTTTTGGCACCTATAGTGTTAAAAACATATACCTCATTTCAAAGCCTCAGAAAGAAGTTAAGAACACAATACACTTTGTATGTAAGTGACATTTACACATATAAATTTCAAAGCATTCATTTGCTTTGAAATAACTTAAATAAATCCATCATTGGAAAACTTTAGAAAATTATGGTACCAAAGCTCAGTCTTAAAAGAGTGAAAGATTGCATACAAACTTCAGAGTAGCTGTTTGCATAACACATCTCTTCCTCCCCACTGTACTTTTCAACTAAACCATGTAGTAGGAAGGGTTTTAAAAATAATAAAAAAAAACCATTTAACTGTTTTGACAGAAAATTGGAATCTTGATGAAAGGAAAATTTATTTTGAGCTGCGCTTTTTCCAAGGGAAATGTCAACAACTTTAAAAAATCAAACAAAAAAGACTTAGAGAGAGTAAATAAAAATTGAAAATGTCATCACAATGCCTTAGTAGGGGTGTAGCTGACATGGGTCTGGTGTCAGTGCTCTCTGAGAACCAGGCTCTCAGCATGGAGACTGACACGTGGCGAACGTGGGACACCACAGTTAGATACTGTCTGATCCAAAAGCCAGAGTGCAACTGTG
The DNA here is from genome assembly GCA_013397175.1 of Platysteira castanea. NCBI lineage: Eukaryota > Metazoa > Chordata > Aves > Passeriformes > Platysteira > Platysteira castanea. The sequence continues at coordinate 223,364 of VYXC01011440.1, forward strand.
GTCTCCAAACTTTGTGATGTTCTGGAGTATCTCCCGATTCAAACATAAAACAACTTCCAACTAAAATTTTCCAGCTTTTGATTTCTAGCACAGAGTTCACTTCGGACCACGTCTAAAATTTGTGTGGGGAAAAAAGCCAGCCATGAGAGCAAATGCCACTCCTTGAGCTCTAAAAGGACACGTCAGGTCAGGATGGTGTCACTGAAGACATGGTATGAATGTGGTTCACTCTGCTCACTGACTCACTTTAAACCTCTGTGCCTCAGGCAGAGATCAGAAATGTTTGGTCACATGTGGTTTTATCAAACTAGAATTAACAACCATCTAGGAAATCCATATTCGCTACCTTCTAAAATGCAATTTTCATCTGAAAAAATGTTAATTATACAAAACCACCGTTTTTTTCCTGAGAAAACTTGCCCTTGTAAACAAAAGAATTTGCTGTCTAATTCTGTCAGCCTAGAATAAAGAGGAAAAAAATAAAACGTTTTTTCTTCCAGTTCTCATGACACAAACTGAGCAATATTTCAAACACCAGATGCAGAGTCACAGGTACCTTTTTACTAGGAAGAGTTCTTAAAAATCTAATATCTTTCTTTTATGCATACAGACCTTTTCTCAGAAATGATACAGCTTTTGATCTAATATCCTCTCTCAGCTGCCTGGTTTTAATCAAGTATTGCAAAACATAAACATTTGGAGCAAAATTGATCATATTCTGTTCACCACAGCCATAAGGCATCTTAATCAATGATGACAAACCGTTGATAGAAGGCCCAAGTAAATCACCTGAAAGATAAAATTTAATCAAAATAAACTAAAGTTTATTGCAAATTAATGCATACCCCACACATAAAGGCTGGTATAATCTAAACTGGCAGAAAATATGATATTTTAGGAATATTTCTACTAAACACCACTAAGCAGGCTGAAAAGATACTTCATCTACTGATAAACTTTACGCCCACTGACCCAGCTCCCTATAGACCTTTCCAACTACAGAGTAATTTCAAACAGCTACCATTAAAAAAAAAAAAAACAAAAACAAAAAAACCCACACCAAAACCAACCAAAAAAACCCCTCATCTAAACAAAATCTATTTAATCCAGGAAAATGTTTCAGTAGTGGTATGTATTCGAAACTTCATTTATTTCTTCTCTCACCTACAGTTATCAAAGCCTAGGTGTCACAGTAAAGAACAATTAGTCAGATTATACCAGCAAACTTTGCAGGCCCTTCCTGACTAAAATCCAACTCTCTAACTCTGAAAATACCTACAAACACTATATTATCATAAATTAAACATATTAAAGGAATTAAACACTCCATCCGTAAGGTCTTCCTATGTTTAGCCTAATGCATGATGGTAAATTACTGTGACTTAATGAATCAACCTATTTATATTGCAGTTAAATAACAATTAATGCCATAATTAATTCCCTAATGATAGAAACAGAGTAAGATAATTCTTACCAACAGCAGTGACCTGCACTCTCTCACTGTCACTTACAACATCAGAAGGAAAAGTGAATTCCAAAGTTTTTGACACTGATTGTCGTTTATTCCCAGTCAAATCCAAAAGGACTGTCTGAGAATATGTCTGTTCCAATCCTTCAGCCTATAAAGATAAAGACAGGGGTTCTGAGTATCCTTCTGTAGTTGATCCTGCCCTGAGCAGGAAGGTTGTACTACTCCCAACCTCAACCATTCTCTGACTCTATGATCTTAAGCATTTACTGTAGGATGAGATGTACAGATGTCTACCACCTTCCACTGAAATGGAGCCTAACATGAATCAGACTTAAGACATCCAAAGCTAGGCAAGTCTTATCTGTGTCTGGTGTACCAGAAAGTCTGGAGGCTAAAATTCCAGAACCAGTAGCAAAACACAGAAATGTTCATTGAAAATAAGCTTTGAATGAAAGCCAGGTGTATGCCAAAACTGATTGCACTTATCCAAAACAGTTACCAGGTCCACTCTCCCCAGGTTGCTAAATTAGCTGCAGCACCAGGGGTTCAGTGATACATAAATAGGTTTCACCTTGCTTTCAAGAAGCATTGGACAAACTGTCTGTAGTTGAACAGATCTATATGTTCATTCCTGGAAGGGGATCTAAAGAATTTTAAAGGACAAATTATTTTAAAAGAAGTGTTTTCTACTTAAAGCCACCTGACCCCAAACCAAACATTCAGAGCAAGAGGCAGACAAGTACATTGGTTTGCCTTTTTGCTGCACTATGTTGCCTGTTTTGGGGAACAATTTACTTAGGAACAAGCCAAGCTGCAGATTGTTTACCTTTACTAAAACTTTCTGGATGACAGCATCAGAAGCAGCAGATGATATTGCTGTCACTTTGATAGGAATCTCTCCCAGCTGTTTTGGCTTGATTGGGAATTGAACAGTTTTCCCATCTTCACTTGGTACAGATATAGACTGTTGATTTGCTGTAGCATTTATTTCATTGGATGTTAGAATAATTTCAAAAGCATCATTCATATCCAGGATCACAGTAACCTGTAAATACAGTAATATTTGCAATACAAAGTGTTAATTTTGAAAATCTGCTTTCATAAGCTGCCACCTGTTTTGTGTGTAGAGAAGTAGGTCTAACCACCAAAGAAAATACTCCAGCTCTCACAAAAAAAGACATGGTCTCCACCAGTGATGAAAACCCTGCAGTATCGAGTAACATTCAAAGACAGAGACTGGTTTTTACCTCGGCTTCTTCTTTCAAATAATTAAAGATGTTGACTTCCAAAATGAACTGCTCTCCTCTGATGACGGAGTATGGAAGGTTCAGGAAAATGAAAAAAGGTTGAAAAACTTCTAGCTGCAAAACAAAACCAGTCATGAACCCCTACAATCAGAGACTAGAAAGAAAATTACTATATAACTTGTCTTCTGATCACTTTTAAATTCAATGACAGAATATGTTTAGTTGTACTCTACAGCTGACAAAACGCATTACTGCAGGGCTGAAACAGAAGGCAAAGATGCTTCTGGTCATTAGCACCTTCAGAGACATGGTTCAGATGAGAGCTGCTGACAGCTTTGACAGGGCAGTCCCAACAGAGGCAACTGAATTAGGACTAATAGTCTATCATCTGGCAAGTTTGAAAGCTGCGATCTGTCCTGAACTCTCATTAAGGTAACTGTGAATTGCTTTGAGTACACAAGTCATAAATGATTAACATTGTCAGCTGACCTATTTTCATGTCAATACAATAGTAACTAAATAACTAACTCACTCAAATTCTGTAACTCAACACCACCTCACAGAGCTTTTTTTTCTATTTAGTAAGATTAATCTTAACATTAAGTTCTTTAGTTATACTTCTAAAAATACGTACTTTATTAATTAAAACAAAAACTGCAGAAATATGCCAGCAAGCAGTTTCTTTTATCTGTGAACAGAGCGTTTTGGAAGAAATCTTGGCTCTAAGATGTCAGTGTTAATGTCTCATCAAGCTGAATGGGATCAAAATTTCACCGTTTATGAACATCTGTACAATAAGAATGGCTAAGACATGATATCCTTTATTACTGAAATGTCAACTAAACATTATTTTAATTTGGTCTGCATTTTAAAAAATCTTCCAAGTGTTTTGAGTTTCAGAAACAAAAATCCCTCAGCTTTTCTTTTCTAGCTAGCAAATATTCCAATGCTTTCTTTAAAAA